>OX336389.2:68738064-69338064 GCA_946902985.2 Meconema thalassinum | reverse complement strand
GACAGGTTTTTCTCCGGGTACTCCGGTTTTCCCTGTCACAATTTCATTCCAGCAACACTCTCCACTATCATTTCATTTCATCGGTCATTCATTTAATCATTGCCCCAGGGGAGTGCGTCAGACCTCGGCAGCCGGCACAGTTCATATCCTCACCGCTAGATGGGGGCTTCATTCATTCCATTCCTGACCCGGTCGGAGACTGGAAACAGGCTGTGGATTTTCATTTCATGGTATTCAATGACAGCGTGCACTGCTATACACGCTCGGTACGCAACCTTGGTAAACCCTATGAATACTTGCCGCTATATTATCTTCTCCTATCCTCACGGCAACCTTGGCTGACTCCTCCAGAAGCTCTCAGCTGGGCAACACTGCTACCGGTATGGAAGAACATCCATTCAAATATTCTTATATATAAATATTTTTCTTCCACATATCTGCATGGACACGATGCATAGGTAGCTTTTTTGATGTCCACATTAAATATGTAGGGATATATTTTAGTGTTTGACAAGCTCCAGGATTTGCGGGCTCAAGATGAAATATTAAACACGTTGCCGACTATGAGAAGAGCAGCGTGAAAGACAAACTACAAGAGAGCAAATTAACATACAACCACAGTGGAAGCCATCATCCCCAACTCGAGCTACGCACAGTACATATCAAAAGAATTAGGCTTTAAAAAGAACAAAATGACTGAATAATCAGAATTTGAATCAGTCGAAGGAGAGGCAGACAACTGGGTCACTCTCCTTCCTCCTCTTTCTCTCTCTTTAATATGCTGTAATTTGTTTTAACGATAGATTAAATTAACCATTAGGTAGAAGTTCATTTATTTATTTATTTATTTGCTTACTGTATTATATGTTTCTTATATATGCCATGTTAAGGAAAGTTTCTTACATTTTTGTTTACTTGGTGACATGATTAGTTACAAGTGTCATTCTCACTTTTTGTTTACTAGGTTTCAGATTCTTTCTTACCATGTTTTAAACCAAAACAATGTATACGCTACATAAAGAGGCTCACTAGCCTCAGTGGCATTTCTTTGACATAAAAAAACAATTTATGTTCTCTCTCACAAATAATAAGAATATCAAAATTGCTAATCGTTTTGTCGCCACTTTTTTTGAGGAGGGGAGAAGTGGCATGTGCAATCAACCCATAAACGCCTAGCGTTACCATATGGTAACGCAGTACCGATCATTGTATTTATTGCTCTACATGACCTTTGCCAGTTAAAGATATTCGAACTTTGCGCCTATATGATCATGGTAGGTCTATTTATTCATTTCCCGCGCACTAGTCGCTAGGGAAGGTCTTGGGTGATGTCGCAACAATCGTGTGCATTTCGAGGTTTGTTTCTCACGTCGTGATGGCATGCCGCAAAAGGTACGGCATGCTAAATTATTGCGTGAAATGGAGATAGTTTACTTTGTCTTCAGGATTATGGTAGTAAACATATCTAATTTATAATTCAGTAACATATCTTACGTGTATCTTTACACCGGCTCATGCCCGGGACTAATTTTCCCAGCGTTACCATATGGTAACGCTAGGCGGATACAGGGTCAGTGGTAAGGCAAGATATTTTCTGTAGCACATTCATATGAAATGAGTAAGAATACATTTTATGCATTAATACACAAAACGTTTTTCCATATACAGCTTTTTTAACAGTGCATGACTTGATATAATATGTTTTATGTCACCATAGCTTATTTTTTATGCCAGTACCGTATTCAAGACCATACCTTTGCCGATATATCTGGCTGCAGGCAGTGTTTCAGAAAATACAATGCTTGAATTATTTCGATATTTCAGAAGTCTAGACTGGCTGCGTGGCTCAGCGGCAACGTTCTCTCTTGCTGTTCCCAAGCTTGCAGGATCGAATCCTGGTTCAGTCAGCTGGCATTTGAGGGTGCACAAATGCGAGGGAGTCATGTCAGTAGATTTACTGGCACGTTAAAGATCCCCTTTGGGTCAAAATTCCGGCAACCCTGCCAGAGCAGTTAAAAGGGACGTAAATCCAATAACATAATTATTATTTAGAAATCTAACCTTGGCAGAAATATTGGAGGAAGGGGAAAAGGAGTCATGGCGACATGATTATTGCTTGCTGGCATGAAAACAGCACAGTACCTGTTGCCTCCACGACTCTCTCTGTTTTTCCCCCCTCGATCAGGTCGGAAGATTCTCTCTGGCTGAAAAGAACAACAGTTACAATCCCACGTCCTCTCCTGATCGGCACCTATAACAAATTTATGTGGGGAACGAACTTTATGGATGAAAATGTGAACTGATATCATCTGTCAATAAGAAACAAAAAGTGGTGGTGGGCCATATTTTCTTGGCATCTTGACGAAAGTCTCCAAAACGCATGGTACCTTATTGTTATTACTATGTCACGGTAAAGGACAACTCAACTGGAGTTCAAGTGGGAAGTGGCGCAATTCTACATGAAACCGTACGGCGTAGAACCACGTAGAGCCAGGTGGCTGTCAACAGCACGTGCAGTTCAGGGCCGCGACATTGAAGACTTGTGAAATGATGGACGCACTTGTGATATGATGGACGCAATCTTCTGGTCATCAACGTCCTAGGACATAAGCGGAGGTGGTGTGCCGGTGAATTGTGTGTAGGCAGTGTCTGCACTGCATGTTGTAAATGTGATGTGGGACCGTGCATATCATGCTACTTGCCGTTCCACACCATGTAACTAGTCACTAGACTATATGATCGAAGGTTCAAAGGTGTCAAAATACTTTCTCAGTGCTTTTTAAAGTGTGATATTATCAAGATAAGTATTTAGCAACAAATATGAAATTGGTACATTATTGTATTTATAAATCCCCATTCAGAATATGCAGTAAGGCTATATGTAACGCCCTGTATTTCCGGAACATAAGATGCCACCTTCGTCAAATATGGTTTGAGCAGCTTAATAACTCCCTATGGTAGGCTATGACTTATTAATAAAAAAGCAAAATTTTCAAAAAGTATTAATTCGGGCGTTCATGGATTAATACATGAGTTGCCTTTCGCGTAACTAACAACTCGCGTATAAATTACACATGCTTGAGGCTCCGTGACTGTTCACTGTACAACTGCGCAACCGGGGCTAACTGGCCAAAATCTGTGGCGTAAACTGTAACATGAGTTTCTTGAGAACAACTCGCCGTACACGGATCCACCCCAGACAGTGTAGTGATTAGTCTGCCAGACATGACTATATAATGTAACTAGAACATTAATTTTTCACCAAACCATGCGCCTTTTAGTAAACGTTTTTCACGTCTTTTGGCCCTTCCTGAACTGGGTAAACATGTGTTCCCGGTTGTCTAGTAATACTTCACCCACTCTTTATAGAATTTGTCTCATAACCTGTGGTATTCCTGTATTACTGTGAGTATTTGTAATTGAGGCAAGGACTGGGTTCGAGGAGGCCATAGCCATAAGTATGGAATCATCCCTGCATTCGCTTGGAGTTGAAATGGGAAACCATGGAAAACCGCTTCTAGGACTGCTGCGGTGGGATTTGAATCCACCCCTTCTCGGTTCTATCTCACGAGGCTGAGTGTACCCCATTCCAACCCTCATTTCTGGGCAGGGCCGTAATTCAAACCTGGACCTCCGGGTCGACAGACATGAATGCTAACCGCTACACCACGAGTTAGTTCATCATAGAGTGCATCTGGTCATAGAAAGTCATGCGCGATATAGAGACTAGCCCCACCGTGCAAACTGGGAACAATAAGCCCCACAAATACATACATTGGAGGTGGCTATCAAACGAAAATAAAATCGAATTTGGGTGCTAAATAACATAGATACCTCCGTGTAATGTTCGCAAGAGCCATACAGATTGGATATGTTCAGGCCATTCCATTCCACCGCTCCTCAATCTCGTCCCCTTCGCTATTCTGTGCTCAGGAATGCAATAACGATGCGAAAGACGAAATGAAGGTAGAGAAGGATGTGAACGTGAAACGTGATGCCCCTGCATTCCTCATCCTTTCTCTGGTCATCCTCGTCTATTCTCCTCCAATGAGGAAAAGTACTTTCTTTAAAACAATAAACGTGCGCTCAATGTGGGTTGTATCCTTCCTCCTTAACGGTATTGAAGGCTAGTGAGACATATGACTCAATAGTTCACGCTTACTGAACATCCCAGCCGGTTGCTCAACCTCCAATGTTCAATTGCATGTACCGTATTATATCGCGGCTATCAATCATGAGAAAAAACGCGAAATACCATAAACCATGTAAATACACTCAAATGGGACAGTATATATCTAATGTTGGCAGTCCTTATCTTAACAAAACTACTACTACTAATACTACCACCGTAGCCTCTAGTTCTTCCAGTTGAAGCCGTTTGTGTGGATGCATGTGAAGGGATATGCGTATGAGGATTTTATCTGTTACAGAGAACACAAATTCTTGCAGTAGTTCATTTTTATTGGTTAAAATGCCAAGAAAGACAGCAACTTACATCACGGTAAAAGTTGGATTTGAATGAAACTGAGTAGAAGAATCTCAGGCGTATTTAAAAGTTCTCATTTCTGTACTTCTGAAAGGGAGTAAAGAAATCTGCGAACGGAATAGTTTTCAATGTGAAGACTTCCAGGAAACCCTTTCTAAGGAATCGTGATAGAACTCAGAAAATGTCAGTGATTCTCCAGAATATCAATGCTGCTCCATACATCCTCTGTCATCTCCGAAATGAGAGAATGAGTAGCCTACCTAATTCCATTTCCCCAAGGAATAGTTAGTATAATCCAATTTTATGGAACGAACACGTTGTACAGACTGGGTTGAAACTTTTATTTGTCTCCTTCTCCATAGGTACTTCTCGACATAGCTTTTACGAATGAAGACACTGACAAGTAAATGAATGCACCCGTGAGGAGACCTCGCATTGCCGCAAAATGGAGCATAGAGCTAGGTCGCAGCCACATACTGTATGCAAATAATCTCAGGTGTGGTACGATTGAGCACCGGAACTTGCCCCTACTGTCGACCAAAGTATTATGTGTACTCGAGTTTGAAGGTTGTTTGTGCAATAACCAATAGATCTACATAAAATCAAATAACATCATCATTCTCGTCGTTCTATTTTACGTTAGCTCATGTAGGTTTGGAATTTTTAGTTTATATTTTAGTATTTTTTTGTCGCAGTTGGAACACAAAAAGTGCACGTTTTTAAGCGTGTTTCAACCATGCGTCACATTTAAGAATTATTATCTCAAAAACCCGTCATCAGATCGAATCCAAAGTTTAACACAATATACATTGGAATGTTGTATAACTGGATTATTAATTTCAAAATTTTGCGTGTCCAAGAAAAAACGTTGTTATCATTTTTGTAAGGTAACTTTTCCTCGGCTCGGGGTGGTTGGAAAATGTAGTTCTTGGTTGCGATGTAATCCTTATACATCAAAAAGTTAAGCTGTATGACTGTGAAATACGTAAATTAACTCACATATTTTATATCGGTTTGTATTTGTAGGCGGAAATAACACATCGTTCACCAGCTACCCGCTCCCAGAAAAGCTGTACAGCGTTGCCGAAATGGAGCCCAACACGCATCATGGCGTGCCTCGCTCGGAAGTGATGGGCTCCATCACAGCAACGCTGTACAGCTCTCCCGGGAGCGGGTAGCTGGTGAACGATGTGTTATTTCCGCCTACAAATACAAACCGATATAAAATAAGTGAGTTAATTTACGTATTTCACAGTCATACAGCTTAACGTTTTGATGTATAAGGATTACATAGCAACCAAGAACTACATTTTCCAACCACCCCGAGCCAAGAAAAAGTTACCTTACAAAAATGATAACAACTTTTTTTCTTGGTCACGCAAAATTTTGAAATTAATAATCCAGTTATACAACATTCCAATGTATATTGTGTTAAAATTTGGATTCGATCTGATGACGGGTGTTTGAGATAATAATTCTTAAATGTGACGCATGTTTGAAACACGCTTAAAAACGCGCACTTTTTGTGCTCCAACTGCGACATAAAATATTAAAATATAAATTAAAAATTCCAAACCTACATGAACTAACGTGCAATAGTACGACGAAAATGATGATGTTATTGGATTTTATGTAGATCTATTGGTTACTTCACAAACAACCTTCAAGCTCGAGTGCACATAATACTTTGGTCGACAGTAGGGTGCGTTGAAGAGCCTCACACTGCCCCACTAGAAGGTTCGCTAACACTATGTGTCTGTGTTTGACTTGTTTTGGAACGACCGTCAGTACATCTAGGATGCATACGGAGATCATCGCTCAGTTAACAGACTTGCAGAGAGAGAGTGCATCACTGGAATGCAAGAACTGGATGGTCGTATTCACGAATTTGGTGTCATGTGGGCTATTCAGACCTAGCTGTGAGTTGGTATTGGAAGTAGTAGGGGCGTGATGGCACGCACACAAGGTGACCAGGCACCCAACGTCACACCTAACTCTCAGATGAAAGGACAACTTCATCCGCCCGATGGCCATGAGCAGCGGTTTGGGTATCGTTGCCTAGAGTGCAAACTCACGAGGTATCTTCCTTACTGAGCGCTGTCTCTGCCCGAGTAATTTCCAGATGCTTAGTGCAAGAAAATATGGGTAGTTGTCCCCGATGCAATTCCCGTCATTGACAGACAGCCATTGTCACCGTCGTTTGCAGAGGTGGAAACTGGAATGGTGTGGACAAGAATCATTTTATCATCTTTTTCTTAAGTGTCAAACCCAGTTTATGTGTGCGAAGAGACGACGCGATGGCCTTGTCGGAATATGATGGCCTCTTAATGAGCGTTTCGATCTATCTTTTGCTGTGGAGCGACACACAAACTCAACTACCGGTGGTCTGAGAGTCATCGTATTTAGCAGGAGACGGTCCCTGTTGTGTTGATTCGGGGCACTCTTAGAGCATGGTGATACGTGCAGGATATCTTCCAACAGGCATTCTCCAGCAGGTTAATAGGTGTACTTCATGGCAAGGATTTCTCAGGAATTACTCTGCTAGGTTGCTTCAGTGTCTTTGTCTCACTATTTACCACTGAATTAAGCAATTGTGGAACCACATGGGACGTCAGTAGATTGGAGGGTTTGTAGTCAAGAATTTTGTTCAACACAGTCCACTTACAGAATAGGCTGGTCCGCAACATGTCCTGTAAACGTTGCCTCTGTGAGTCGTAACAACTGATGGGGTAGGGGAACGGGGAATAATCGCTGTATGTAGCAATACTATGCCAACGTCCAAAATCAACACTAATTAAGATGCCAATAAATATGCCAAGAGACATTCAATAAGCGTGACAGAATACACGTTACAGGGTTGATTTCAGCGGGATTTCAAGCTTACCGCAAGTTTATATATTACGACCTGTGATTGTCCCTTCAACTAGTGCTGTACGTCCGGGGTTATTTGATAGGCAGTGCTACGATACACTGAGGGTTTTAGACAATTGTTTACAGCACTTTAGAGTATGGTAAACACGAAGAACTATCAAAAATGAGAAGATATGAGGAATTAGTAAAAGTATGAATTGCCTGTTAAAATATGAAAAATGGAATAAAATTGTTTCTCAGTTTTATTTGAATACTCGTCCCCAGAAACGTATACAACATTTATCCTCACAACTCTTCGAAATAAATGTTCAAGTTAACATACGTAGTTTGATTAAAATCCTCCTTCAAATACTCAATTATTTATCTCATTGTTACATTCACATTAGTTAAGTATTTTATCATTCGCTTGCTGGTGCACTAACTTATTCGTCAATGATTTATTTCAAAATACCTAGCCAATGATTCGTATGGGTACTTTTGAGAAATAAATATATTCCCTTTCAAGACATACAGTACCTTCCTGAGCTACTTTCTGAGAAAACGTGATTGTAGGTCATAAAATCAGATACTGTACATGTTCACGCTAAGGAGAATCTGTGGATCTTTATTAGGCTAAATACTTACATAAAGTAAGGTCCAAACTCTACTAATTTTTAGAAAATTCTCATTTTCAAATTCATCCAACATAAATTCCTCGGCCGTTTTGCAGTCACCCGGTATTACAGCTGTGGTGTTTGGTGCATCAAGTAAACGAGTGGAATAAAATCTATGTAAGGCCCTCGTGTAATTTCAAACTATCGTTGAATAAATCAGGTATTAAACCCTAGCCTTCTTGATAAAATGCACAAACACGGCAAAATAAGGATAAGAGCATTATTATAGTAAAAATAACTCTGAACCCATAGGGACACAGAGAATCAACGGCTATCGATCTATTGACACCACCAAATCCTACCGCTTTGAAGCAGAGCGCCTGCCAATCTTCTGTACGTCCACGTTTTCTCGGGCTCTGGTGACACATTTCCACTTCAACAGTAGCGCTGTCCCTGCAGTGCAACCAACTGAACCAATAAGCCAGTTCAGGTATATTCATTTAACCCCAGTTATATCCCGGATATTAGTAATAACAAAATGTACTGGACATTTTGAGTTGACATTTATACACTGCTTCAGCTTGCAATATGTTGGGAAAAGAACCCTCGACCTCGTATTATCTAAACTATTCCATCCACGGCGATCATCACATATACGAGTATAAAACGCTAAGGTAAATGTTTCACCAAACTCAAGCCAGAGGGAGTTAGAAGGTGCACTTGGTACCAAAATCTTCCAAATTGTCTCAATAGTACAGGAATAACCTTGCATTTCTAGAAAAGTAAACGGAAAATATTTATGTGTATAAAGAGTGTTTAAACAAATACAGAAGACGATAGCCCCTATCAGAAGAGTATCACATCGATCCCGCATGTCAGGGACGCTGGACGGGTGGAATAGCCTATACACAAGGGCGCATACAAGTAACCGATCGTAACAAATGAACGTTCAAAATAAAGAGAATTACCCCGCAGCAGTGACGAATTGCACTCTGATTTAATAAATAGTCCCTGCCAGAACTGTGTCACGCCGAACCTGCATACCAGTAAAAACCAGGTGGGTGGTTTATACACATTCAAGGGTTCTCGCATGGGTCCGCTAGTTCCCTTTATTTCTACCTAAAGCCTTGCCATGACTAGTTGCGAGCAGAAAAGCTGTGAGGGAACTAGGCTGTAACTGTTCAATTGTATTGTAAACAATTGTTATTATCACCAAAGTGGGATATGTTCGCAAATAGGAGTGAAAATGTAGCAAAATTATTTAGTACAGTATTAGTGGGATTTTAACTTATACCACAGGAAATTTCAATATGTTGCCTTTATCCCCGTGACCATCCAGAAAGTATGATGTTACATTGAGTCATTTAAAGGAGGTGCAATAATCGGGAGTAGTATAGATCGCGATTCATTTTTCGTATAATATTCCCCTAAAAACGAAATGGTTGCGTTGATAACGTCATCGATGACGTCACGAAAGGCACTAAATACTCCTCTAGCAAGCCTACGGGAAACTCCTGGGGAATAGGGGGTTTTGGGTGGGGGAAACATAAAAAGAAATTGGCATTTACTATAACCATCGAAAACGAGATATGTATCGCGATCTTTACAAGTAAAGATCCCGATACACATCGAAATTTTGCATTTTAACTTACATTTATAAAATATGTATCCCCATCTTTACTTTACCCTAATAATCTCTATAAATATAGTGTGCCCAAATCCAGTTGCCTAGATTGAAGGGTACAAGCCGTGAGCCTAGATTTGAGGGAACAGGCCACGATTCTAAGTTCGGATATGGATGTTTGAATAGCGCGCTCCAAACCTTCTTAGAAGCTTTTCGAAGGAATTTACAGCCAAGAAGTGGGTAAGTGACGTAGGAGGAGAGCGTCATAGTCGAGGCTATATGTCACTAAATATTTCCCGTTGAGAGGGAAACATTAAACCTATATCAGATTACTTGCAAGAACAAGAGAAGAAGAATGAGCTTTGTTTCAAAGAAATTGATCGAACAGAAGCCGAGTTATGAGCTGTTTTAGTTCCAGCGTTTTCGCCGCAGTGACCTCGAGCCAGCAAGCGGATGGGTATATAAGGCGAGCCTCGCAGGCAGAGGTAGGTTCACTTCATCACAAGCACTCCGTTGACTTGGTCGTGCTACGCTACGTAAGCGCTCTAGCCGCTTGACTATCACCGAACTTCGAACATCGTTATTATCACCGAGCACTTGGTTGCATTTAAACTTCAACTTACAGCACAAGCTGTGGACTTAGAATTTTCGACAGTACATGGTTACTGAAAGTGTTAAACTATTTCGAGTGAGTTTAGAACTTTTCTTCGATTTCACAGAAGTGAAATAAGTCTGTGGCACTTGGTAATTTTTACCGCTACAACTTGGACATATGGTAGACTATGTCTACAACTTTTTCTTCAGTCCACATTCCTTATAGCTGGATTATTTATATCCAATAGTTACCGGGTGAGTTAGCCGTGGTGGTTACGGCATGACTGATGGCAGTCGCTCACATCCGGGAGGCGAGGAGGTTCGAATACCCCCGCCAGCAACCTTGAAGATGGTCTTCTGTGGTTTCCCATCTTCCTTCCAGGCAAATGCCGGGGTTGGTCCCTAACTATAGGCCACAGCCACTACCTTCCAACTCCTCGTCCTTACATTCCAACTTCCCTCCCCAACGGTACTTGTAGCTCACCCATTGGGTGTCCGTCTCGAAGCAGCTACAAAACTGGCGAGCCGAACATGTCCTCGGACACTCCCGGCACTAAAAGCCATACGCTAAAAAAAAAATTAAAAAAAAATCCAATAGTTGGACCAGCCAAGATAAGTCAGTAACTTCAAAACCAGTCATGCATATTACAGTTCGAAAGCCGAATGGGAATACAGGTTTAGCCTTGTGCGATCTGAAAAGTGAGAAGCATTGCCCAGCCAACTCGACAGAATTTATAATTGTGCTGAAAAGATTGTAAGAGTATTGGAATACTGATGGTATCACAGTGGGTCTTGGTAATTATTTCATCATGGATCGCTTAGATCAGACCCCTGTCAACTACACTTCAGCTCTTGAAGTTGCCAACAATTTTCTGCAATACATTATAAACGCCACTATGTCTGCGTAAACAGCTTGTGGGTATAACATAGAAGCTGATACGAGAATATAAGTACGCGTTCTAATGGGACAGACAACAGGAAGACTGATTGTGAGTAGTCTGGTTCAGTCCAGATTTCTACCATCAAGACCTACAAGAATGTAAGCTGCAATTTACATTATTTCCATGCGTAGTTAGTTGGATTTTCTCGTATTTTCTACAGTCTTGCCAACACATTTTTTTTCTCTATAGTCATCGATATGTTTATTTGCTTTTGCAAATATTTTCTTTCGAAACCTGAGCTAGGACCTGAGTTGAATTTTACTCAGATTTATACGATTCGATATTTATGGACGAGCAGAACGAGCATTTATTTTAGTTCGATATTTTTTTCTTACTGCTGTCATTAGCCGTCATAATTTGAGATTTAAGAATTAATCTAAGTTGAGGAATGGATAGTTATCCATCATTATGAAGTCGAGGGTGATATTCCCCGAACAGTTTGATAACTTTAAACCTAGTTTTGAACATGATATTAAATAATGGGATTTAATAATAATAATTATTTTTCAATTTTTCTGGAATAATAATAATAATAATAATAATCAACATTTGTGGTTTATAATAATCATTTTCTGGTTGTATGATTAATACAGTTGACATTTGAAGTCATACTATAAATCGGATATTTGTTAATTCCGAAGGTTAGTGGTTAACACATGTCCACTTATAATGAACAGTTAAATTCAGTGAAATTGTTTCACGTTTGCATTTCATATTGTTACGTGCCACCCCCCTAGTGGCACTTTTGTTAACTGGATTACGGTGGGTTGAAGCACAACACAGATTGTTTCTTTAAAGAAATAATTAACTTTATTGCGGCCAGAAAATTACACTACTCATCAGCAAATACCAGCAATTGGAACCTTACTCCAGTTTCCTCAAGTCTCTTCCTTGAGCGCTCTCGGCAACTTCCACTTGTAAGGCGTTGAATTTCTCCTCCACCCCCATCAGCGGTCGTTGGTACAGCTCGGCAACTTCCACTTGCAAGGCGTTGAATTTCTCCTCTACCCCCATCAGCGGGCGTTGGCGCAGCTCGGCAACGTCCACTTGTAAGGCGTCGAACTTCTTTTCCACTGCTGCGACTTCCTCACGTAGGCCCTGTTCTAATTTCCTTTGGCTCTCCTCTAATTTCGTCAGCAGACACTCTTCCAGATTTTTCTGGCCATCCAGAAATTTGGCGGTTAGGTCCTCTGCTAACTTATTCTGGCCGTCCTTCAGGTCCTCTGCTAGCTTATTCTGACCGTCTTCTAATTTGGAAGTTAGGTCCTCTGCTAAACTTTTCTGGCTGTCTTCTTCTGGCCGTCTTCTAATTTGGCAGTTAGGTCCTTGGTTAAATTCTTCTGGCCGTCCTCCATCTTCTTCTGGCCGGCCTCCATTTTGGTTTCCATGCCATTTAACTTTTCTAGCAATGCTGCCAATTGCGCCTCCATTTAAGTTGTTTGTCTTGTAAAAGGCATGCACTCACAAGAAAATTAGAGAAAATGACCTGCTCGGGTTTTGAAACCAGGACCGCCAGGTGTTGTGCTTGTGCTTGAGTTCGTAATCCCACTTCTGACACCAGTTGTTACGTGCCACCCCCCTAGTGGCACTTTTGTTAACTGGATTACGGTGGGTTGAAGCACAACACAGATTGTTTCTTTAAAGAAATAATTAACATTATTGCGGCCAGAAAATTACACTACTCATCAGCAAATACAAGTAATTGGAACCTTACTCCAGTTTCCTCAAGTCTCTTCCTTGAGCGCTCTTGGCCCTTTCACTTGTCAACAGACCACAGAAGTTAATCCGTCCTAATGAGTACGGTGGCCTTGACAGAAACTACCTGCTCCTCTCCCTTATGTACACCGACTACAGTTACTTACGATCCCTTGCTGCAGGCTGTTCACAAGCAGGGAGAAACAATGTCACTGGATTTCGTAACTCGCACGGCACTTCGTCACCACACTTATGTCGCTCAGGAAAACACGCACTAGCTCAGAAACACACACCCACAGAAAGCTCGGCCCCTTACTGATGAAGCCGCTTATATAGCAGGCTGGTGACTCAATGAATTCTAGAATCGTCCAGGACACACGGCTTCTCGACATTTCCTTCACTGGCGGGGTCACGAATATTCTGGACCATCCCTTTCACTTCGCAGCCCGTTGCGTAACGCGCACGTAATACACTGAGGCACAGCACACACAGCCCGGGGGAGCTGTGACTCATGCGGCGAGCGACAACACAAAATCACAGCCGTAACACCACCCCCTTCCTATAAGGCTGATCGTCCTGATCAATCATTGGTCCGTCTGTGTCCCTCCGTAGGCTGCCAGGCGATTTCGATGCACGATCTTCATCTTCGCCCTCGGGCTCCGCTGGATCCTGTAGATGACATCGTTGATCCGTTTCACGACTCGGTACGGGCCCACCCAGGACTTCTGCAGTTTGGGTGACAGGCCTTTCTTCCGTAATGGGTTGAAGAGCCAGACCAGGTCGTCCTCGTGGAATCCGCCAGCATCTGTCTGTTGGTCGTATCGGGTCTTCATTCGGTCGGTCTCGATCCGCAGTTTCCTCCTCGCGAACGCGTGCACGTCCTCCAGTTGGTCGACCAGTTCTTGACAATACTGTCTTACCGGGACCGGATCATTCCCAGGTCGGCCGAAGGCAAGATCGACAGGTAGACGGAGCTTCCTCCCAAACATGGCCCGGGCTGGTGTGCACCCGGTGGCTTCATGCACGGCGGCGCGGTAGGCCAGGAGAAATAGTGGAAGATGCTTGTCCCAATCCCTCTGGTGCACGCTGACGACTATTCGGAGATGGTTCTCGATGGTGCGATTGAATCGCTCTACCATCCCGTCGGACTGAGGGTGTAGCGGCGTTGTCCTTGTCTTCCGGATTCCCAGCAGCTGGCATAGATTCTGGAACACCTGCGACTCGAAGTTCCTCCCTTGGTCGGAGTGCAGCTCCAGGGGAACTCCGTACCGGCTGACGAATTCCTTCACCAGGGTCTCTGCGATCGTCGCGGCTTCTTGGTTAGGGAGCGCATACGCCTCCGGCCATTTGGTGAAGTAGTCGCTGACGACCAATATGTAGCGGTTCCCTGCCTCGCTTAACGGGAATGGTCCAGCAACATCGATGGCCACTCTCTCCATGGGGCCGCCCACGTTGTAGGTCTGCAGTGGACCCCGTCGTCTTCGTCCTGGGCCCTTGCTGGCTGCGCAATCGCGGCAACTCGCGCAGTAGTTCTCCAGGTCTGTTCGGCACCCGATCCAGTAGAACCGCTCTCTCAGCTTCTCCAGGGTTTTCTTTATCCCTAGGTGTCCACCAGATGATCCTCCATGAACTTCCTTCAGGACTTCCTCCGTTATAGCCTTTGGAACGACGACCTGTTCCCGAGATGTCTTCCCGTCGGTGCTCTCCCAGGTACGGCAGATGAGGCCATCCCTCACAACCAGCGAGTCTGCGCCCAGTAGGACTTAAACTTTGGGCTGCAGTCACTCACAATGTTCCACCCGGGTCTGGGGACACAGGCCCTCTTCCATTCGGCTATCAGTCCCAGGTCATCATCTTCTGCTTGTGCCCGCGTGAAAGATTCGCAGCTCCAGTTCCCTTGAAGTTCCACAGTAGTCCGTCGGCACTGTATCCCGGTGTTCTCCTCCCTCCTAGTACAGAAGGTGCAGTCTTCGGGGCACGGTCATCGTGACAGGGCGTCGGCATTAGAATGCAGTTGGCCTTTCCTGTACTGGATCTCGAAGTTGTACTGTTGAAGCCTCTCTAACCACCGCGCGAGTTGACCCTCGGGCTGCTTGAAGTTCAGGAGCCACCGCAGGGATGCATGGTCGGTCCTGATGAGAAATTCGTGTCCGTACAGGTACTTGTGGAAGTGTTCAATGGTCTTCACGATGGTGAGCAGCTCCTTCCTGGTGACGCAGTTGTTCCTCTCTGGCTCTGACAAGGCTTTGCTGAAGTAGGCCACTACTCTCTCCTCGCCGTCCACTATTTGCGACAGGATTCCCCCTATGCCAAAGTCGCTGGCATCGATATCGACGATGAACCTTGTTCCAGGTCTGGGGTAGGCCAGAATAGGCGCGGTGCACAGAGCCTGCTTGAGTTGTTCGAAGGCACTATGGCATTCTGCTGTCCACGTGAAGAGTTGGTCCTTCTCAGTCAGTCGATGTAAAGGTTTGGCGATGTCGGCGAATCCTCTCACGAAGCGACGGTAATAAGTCCCAGGAAGCTTCGTAGTTGGGACTTGTCCTTCGGAACTGGCCACTCCCTCACAGCTGCGGTCTTTTCTGGGTCGGTGCGCACCCCTTCCTCGGAGACAATATGCCCAAGGTACTGGACCCGCTTATGGAAGAGCTGACACTTCTTGGGGCTCAACTTCAACTGGGCAGCCCGTAGCTTCATCAAGATCTCCTTCAGGTTGCTGTAGTGCTCCTCGAAGCTTCTTCCCAGAACGATGACGTCGTCTAGGTAGACCAGGCAGGTCTTCCAGTGTAGTCCCCTCAGAATGGACTACATTAGCCTTTCGAAGGTCGCAGGGGCGCTGCACAGACCGAATGGCATGACGGTGAACTGCCAGAGCCCGCTGCCCACAGAGAATGCCGTTTTCTCGCGGTCCTTAGGGTGGACCTCCACCTGCCAGTAGCCACTCTTCAAATCCAAGGTGGAGAACCATCTTAATCCTGATATGGTGTCCAGCGTGTCGTCGATCCGGGGTAGAGGGTAGCTGTCCTTCTTCGTGACGTCGTTCACCCGCCTGTAATCCACGCAGAACCTGGTGGAACCGTCCTTCTTCTTCACTAGCACGACCGGAGAGCTCCAAGGACTATGTGATGGCTCGATCACCCCTTGCTCCTTCATCTCTTCTTCCATCCGGTCGACTTCGGCTTGCTTGGCGAGCGGGACACGTCGGAATGGGGCCCTAATCGGTGCGCTGTCCCCAACGTCGATTCTGTGCTGGACCAAGCTTGTCCTGCCGAAGTCTTTGCTCCCCACGGAGAAGACGTCCTGGAATTCGCGTAGCAGGTCCTGAAGTTGGCGTGATTGTTCCTCGTCTAAATGGTCCTGGGATCCTTGGTACAGCTTCTGTAGTTCTTCTGGCAGTGTGCGTCTTCTTCGTTTGTCCGTCTGCAGGTGTCCGTCCGTCGTATCTGTGATGCGGGCAATCCGGGTAACGGGCTCGCAGACTCCTAGGTTGGTGTCCCGGTGAACCGTAATGTCGTAGTCGTTCAGGTTGGACAGGCGGACGTACGGCCGAGACGTCGTGTTGATGAGAGTCTTGGCAACTAGCAATCCTTTCGTCTGGATGTCCTCATATTTTGGCTCGACGACAGCCGCCACTCCCTCAGCAGTTCCGTCGACAATTACGGCAGCGCTGACCTCCGTCCTGGCGGGAACGATGACCGTCTTCTCTCAGCCTTACTCGTCGTGCGGTGATGGACTCGTGTGCAGGTTGCAAAGCAAGTTCCTCACCTCCGAAGTGCAGAGTGTTGGTACTCAGATCCAAGATGATGTTGTTCTGGTCCAGGAAGTCCAGTCCGATGATCACTTCATTTGATACGTCAGCCACAAGCACTGGATGCTTTATCGCCCGTCGACCAATGATGAACTCCAGTGATGCTTCGCCATGTACCGGTGCGGTCTCTCCGGTCGCGGTTATTAGCTGGAGGTTCCTTTGTGTGGGTTGCACTCTCCACTTCGGGATCACGGTGGGACTGACGAAACTGGAGTAAGGTTCCAATTGCTTGTATTTGCTGATGAGTAGTGTAATTTTCTGGCCGCAATAAAATTAATTATTTCTTTAAAGAAACAATCTGTGTTGTGCTTCAACCCACCGTAATCCAGTTAACAAAAGTGTAATGAACAGTTAAATTCAGTGAAATTGTTTCACGTTTGCATTTCATATTGTTACGTGCCACCCCTCTAGTGGCACTTTTGTTAACTGGATTACGGTGGGTTGAAGCACAACACAGATTGTTTCTTTAAAGAAATAATTAACTTTATTGCGGCCAGAAAATTATACTACTCATCAGCAAATACAAGCAATTGGAACCTTACTCCAGTTTCCTCAAGTCTCTTCCTTGAGCGCTCTTGGCCCTTTCACTTGTCAACAGACCACAGAAGTTAATCCGTCCTAATGAGTACGGTGGCCTTGACAGGAACTACCTGCTCCTCTCCCTTATGTACACCGACTACAGTTACTTACGATCACTTGCTGCAGGCTGTTCACAAGCTGGGAGAAACAATGTCACTGGATTTCGTAACTCGCACGGCACTTCGTCACCACACTTCTGTCGATCAGGAAAACACGCACTAGCACAGAAACACACACCCACAGAAAGCTCGGTCCCCTCACTGTTGAAGCCGCTTATATAGCAGGCTGGTGACTCACTGGATTCTAGAATCGTCCAGGGCACACGGCTTCTAGAGATTTCCTTCACTGGCTGGGTCACGAATATTCTGGACCTCGCCAGTGAAGGAAATGTCGAGAAGCCATGTGTCCTGGACGAATCTAGAATTCATTGAGTCACCAGCCTGCTATATAAGCGGCTTCAACAGTAAGGGGCCGAGCTTTCTGTGGGTGTGTGTTTCTGAGCTAGTGCGTGTTTTCCTGAGCGACAGAAGTGTGGTGACGAAGTGCCGTGCGAGTTACGAAATCCAGTGACATTGTTTCTCCCAGCTTGTGAACAGCCTGCAGCAAGGGATCGTAAGTAACTGTAGTCGGTGTACATAAGGGAGAGGAGCAGGTAGTTTCTGTCAAGGCCACCGTACTCATTAGGACGGATTAACTTCTGTGGTCTGTTGACAAGTGAAAGGGCCAAGAGCGCTCAAGGAAGAGACTTGAGGAAACTGGAGTAAGGTTCCAATTACTTGTATTTGCTGATGAGTTGTGTAATTTTCTGGCCGCAATAAAGTTAATTATTTCTTTAAAGAAACAATCTGTGTTGTGCTTCAACCCACCGTAATCCAGTTAACAGAAGTGCCACTAGGGGGGTGGCACGTAACAATATTTAAAGCTTTGATAAAGACACGGAAAGAAATGAAATGGGAAGCTAAGCATGTATAAAGCAGGGTTTTTGCTAGAGTTTATATAAAATAAAATCATCATGATGCAGCGTCTTTCACAACGTTTGCTAATATTAACACTGTGTGGAATTTCTGATGGTGAAATTATATTGGATATTGTCGTAAACTCATTGGTGAGGTTTACTGATTTTTGAATCTTCCCCTTGTCATAACAAGCAAAGGCTTGATTATTTTGTATAATTTGGGAAGATGTCATTGTTGTGTGCAGATAATTATATGCCATTCTGAGTGCGCAATTTAAGTCGCAGGAATGAGGTTGTGTAAAATGGAGCACCAATCAAATTGTAGGTTGGATGTTTTTGATGTAGTAGGAGAGTCGTTTATCGCCACACTTTCGTCGTAATATAACCATAGGTTATTTTGTGAACCATCATTATTAAATTATTGTTGATCCACGTGTTTGAAAATATTTCTAGTAATTGCTTACCCGGAAAATTATTATTCTACTAGTTCCTTTCATTCAGGAAAGCTTTACCGTTGTCTAAATGCTGATTTATAATTCTGTGATTTTTATCACGTGTCAATCATATGGGTTAATGCTGTTTTTTGAAATGTTTACTTATTAACAACCACTATAAGCTGAAAGGATTTTCAGATCCTATAAAAATAAATATACATTTTCTTTAATAAGTTGATGCTGAACATATTTGACATTTTTTTCAAAATCACTTTGATGATAATAATAATAATTTGTTTCATTATAAAACATGTTAAATGATATTTCAAATTTCCTAATTAATGTTTTCAAGGAATAATTAATTAATTTGTTGACTGAATCCATGTGGAATGGAAGTTATATTTGGGATAATTATATTTTTCATTGAGTCAAAATTATTTTTGACAGACTTTGGATTGAGGTCTATGTTTTAATAGGTATTTTCTGTTTTTTTTTGAATCCACAAAAATTCTCAAGGTCCATGTAAATCATAGTGTATTTCACTTATTATGAACAACTTTGTATTTGACAAATCCTAATATTACTATTGGCTAAGAAGTGTTAGTCGAAATGCTACGATAATAGTTTTGAGAAATGAACAGTGAAAGTGATTTTCCAACCAGTGATAAATTTTCTTATTGATCTTCAACGTGTGAATGCTAAATAATTTAGGGATCAGTATGGACGATTGACTTTGCGCTGATAAAACCCTACCCCTGTACATAATTATGTTGAACGAAGTCAACAGGACTGATATTCTGACCTCTCGTATCAACTTTGTTAGTGTTCATGTGTTGGCGATATTGCATATTGTGTAAATAATTTATTCTTTTCCAGTCATCTCTTATGCCATTTTGGGCATATTTTCTTCATGTTATTTTAAAGTTTTAATAAAATGAGATAATTTTATGGTATGCAATCACCGTTTTCATGAATCTCCTTCTATCCTTATTGTTGCGTCGAGCCGAAAATCAGTTAAGCATTTTTTTGTTGGGTCTTTGCATTCGACTTTAACCCATTTGGCGCCCCGGGATATTTTGATTCTCGTGATGACTGATTTTTGGTGAAATGCATATGTGGTCGTCCGGACTTCGGTCCAAACGGGCACAATAGTAACATTTCTGTCTGAACATATGGAAATTTTGGCTAAAACGTTGTACATATATTTATCCCGGATGAGGGACCAAATATATCCTCTTGTTAAAAATCAATAAATGTAAAACAAAATAATTGTTATTTGTAGCTCTTCAGTCGGTGAACACGATTTTGCCCAATGAATGGGCGGGATACAGGATATAAATATGTAAATACACCCCTGGAAAAGAATACATGTATAGGTAAATTATCACAATTATCACTGTGTCGGGTTTTTCTCCGGGTACTCCGGTTTTCCCTGTCACAATTCATTCCAGCAACACTCTCCACTATCATTTCATTTCATCTGTCATTCATTTAATCATTGTCCCAGAGGAGTGCGTCAGGCTTCGGCAGCCGGCACTGTTCATATCCTCGCCGCTAGATGGGGGCTTCATTCATTCCATTCCTGACCCGGTCGGAGACTGGAAGCTGGCTGTGGATTTTCATTTTATCACTGTGTCGATTGTAGATGTACTCTTTAAGCTGCCGATATACAGTATAGCCATGCTGTTTTTCCCACTGCTTGCATACCTTCGTCTTCTTTTGCACCCACTGTGGTCTTAATACCACTACTCTGGTTTCTTCTTTTCTGCCATCCTCTCCCCCGACAGTACTCCATGGTTGTTCGTCTAGTTCAGTAATCTAATATAGGTTTCCGTCATCGTATTCCTGCGTGGTCATTTGGCCTTGTTGTTTAATTCGTTGTTGTTGTAAATTATCTCTGTCTATTGAATTTCCGTCGGGATCAATTCTCTTAGTCAATCTGTTCGTGTGCTGGTTTTTCCCCCCTGATTTTTCCGTCTGATTGTGAATGGATTTCCTTCCCTATAGATTTCTTGATTTGCTCATTCATTATTATTTCCAGTTTGTTGTTTTAGGAAGTCCGTTATTTCTTCTATTTTTTTGCTTCAAGCTTCCTACCTCAGTACAAACTTCTCTGTTGGTGGTTGCTGTGTCCTGAGTGTTCTCAATTTGAGTAGTAACTAAATGATCCACTCCGTAGTTGTTGTCGTTCACGTTCTTCGCCTGTCCGGCAAAGGTCTCCTCCGCTTGTCTCTGTCCACGGCATGTAGCTTCAATAATATTCTTTGATCTGGCATAGGCCGTTTCCGATTTTCTCTGTACACGGCCTGCTCCTTGATGCGTATTGTCAATAGATATCACTGGTTGTCCTGCAGGGTGGCCGTCTACCTCCTCGCTCATCACAGCTCCTTGACTGTTCAGAACCTCTCCTAGAGGAGTCTTACGTTTATTAACGGCTGTCTTGGTTTCCCTTGCAAGTAAATGAAAACACTCTCTAATCTCCCTTACCGCTTCTTGTATATCGTTCTTCACTTCCTTTTTCATATAACCTCCTTCTTCTATCACTTATTCGATGGTTTTTAGAGCACTTTCTAGTCGTTGTTTTGTAGTGTCCGCCATTGTGAATATATAAGTCTTCGTTCAATGTGTGCACACCTCACATATATAAAAAACAGTCACAAACGCTAATAAAATATATTATCTGGGATCCACTAAATGAAGAAGATATAAAAGAAGCCTTTACAACATTGAAGAATGGAAAAGCAGCTGGGCCAGACACCATCCACAATGAACACATTCCGGACACGGCAGAGTTTCTGAAACATTTATGGGTTAAACTATTTAATAAATGATTGGAAATTGGAAGAATTCCAAACCATTGGAGACACTCGATTATAAAGGTTCTCTACAAAGGAAGAGGAGATCCAGAAGACACAAACGATTACAGGGGAATAGCCCTCTAGAACACCCAATTCAAGCTCTTTTCAAAACTAATAACGCAAAAAAATACTGATTGTATAGATAGTCATCTTCCAGAACAACAAATGGGTTTTAGATCAGGAAGATCAACTTTGACAGGAGTTCAGTTTCTTCTCAACAACATTAACGATGCGTTACAGAGAAAACAAATTTTCCACACAGTATTTATAGAATTCATCAAATCCTTTGATCTATTAGAAAGTGACCAATTAATCCAAAAACTAGAAAACACAGTAGGGAAAGACAGCGTATGGACAAGGATCATCAGGTCAATCCTCGAATACAACGTAATAACTATATCCGACAACCTATCTATTTCGAATCCTGTAATGCAATCGAACGGAGTTTTACAGGGTGACCCAATGAGCCCTATGTTATATATTCTAGCCACTGAAGAAATCCTACGAATCTCGGAAAAGGAACAAGACGTACACTTATATGCATACGCAGATGATATTGCAGTCGGATCAACGGACATTCGAAAGCTGCAGGAAACTATCGACAAAATTGCCACATGGTGCAATCACCACAATCTGCACATAAACATATCAAAGACGATAATGCTGATATTCATAAATGGAGGCAAAACACCTACGAATGCTCTCATCCGAATACAAATACCTAGGGATGACTTTGCAACCCACTGCTAATTGTTTTACTAAACATGTAACAGAACGAGCAGCCCAAGCAGTATTCGCCATGCTGGACATAAGAAACATCTGACTACTCAGCCTCGATACGGCCAAGAAATTATTCAAAGCAAAAATTATGCCAATCCTTACCTACAGGATAGAAATTATATGGAACAATCATACGGACAAAAACCTAGAGACAGTAGAAAAGGTGAAGTCAGCATACATTATATGAAAAGAGCATTGGGACTGTCCAAAACAGCAAAATCAAGACTGGTATATCTTCTAGCAAAAGAGGCATTTCTAACTGAAGACATCAGGCTGCAATTTATGTTACAGCACACCAGGGCTTTTGAATACCAGCTACAAATCATGGAAGACAAAAGAGTATCTGTCTAGCCTGAGTTCTAAGGCACCGAAGCCATGAGGAATCGGCTTCGAACTACGAGATGAGGCACATCGTAACTAGACTGTCTACACACGGCCTCCACCATCTAATATGCCAAAACAAGGATTACAATGACCCAATGCCAGCGGGTGTATGTGAATTATGCAACCAAATCTGTGAAAGATACCACATAGAACTGTGTACAAACAGGCTAAGATCAATAAGTGAATACGCAAATATGTGAAAATGGTATACAGTATGTACTGTAATCTTACATGGCTACCTAGCTGCAATTATTAAATTAACTAGCAACCCTCCCCGGCTTCGCCCGGGAACAGTAATGACTGCATTACGTGATAAGCACTTCTTTTCGATGTCAATAAACTACGACCTACTGTATATCCATTTTACGTCTCGGCATGATGGGTTAAAATCACCGACTGGACTACTAATTATATTGTCATGGAGACGCATGTACAACGAATTCTTGCCAGACGTAATTTAAGAATGGCAAGGTGCATGAAACACAAATCCCCCTTCAGTCCAATCTAAAAACACTTATAGTGGGCGATGTATTGAAGATAGAGATATGCTCTCGGAGACTTTTTTGTAGAACTTTTCATGCTGAACGGTTCTTACACTCATAGTATGTTGATATTTTTTACAGTTTGCCCAGCGTAAGCTTAAAAGAGCACGGACGCCGAGTTGTTTTTTATACTTTTCACGGAAATCGTTACTTCTTGGCTTCCTTTGATTATAAATAAATTATTTTCTACAGAAACCTTCCTCAAGATATCCTTTACAGAATGGTGAAAACCGCATCAAAATCCATCCAGTTGTTCTCGAGATTACCCGTGACATCCAAGAGTCGGGGACTTTGTTTTATACTAAGTAGAGATTATCACAACTTAAATGGGCAATTTAGGATTACGCGTTTCGACCTTTAAGTGGGCATCATCAGATCCTGATGACTGTGTTAAAGTTAAAATTTACATTAAAATAATAACACTACTACTGTATTGTCGTAGTATGTCTTTGGTGTATTGTTTACGATTCGTAATTACATCTCGTTAAAAGTTGGGTTTGTTTTGTTTTAACGGTTTTATGAATTACGTGAGTGAAATGTACAGGGTCTTCTATTTAGAGAGAGATTGGAAATAGGCTCGTAAATATTTGCGTAAAACGTGTAGTAAATATTATAAATATGAAATGTACAGTAAGTTGCGCAAGTTGAGCATAAATATGTAGCCTACATAAGACCTGCTACTTTTCACTAGGCCTTCCATACTTCCTGTATGATCTATGCTAAATGATGATTATAATAATAATAATAATATCGTATAGCCACGGGTGCCGGGTGCAAGCTTTGTTATTTGACACCCAGAGGGTGGCTTGCATGTCGAATTTCATCTAAGCTCCTTAAACATTATAACGCTTTCTAATAGAGAAATGAAGAACTTTGTGTTGGTGGAAACTCCCGAGATTAATTTTGCCAATATGAACACGGCCTATTGCATTCAAATGGGTTCTTTGACATGCCAACATCGTATTACATACGTGTCGTAATTTTTGCCGCCTTTCGAAAATCACTTACCACGACCAGGAGCGAATCTGCAAGCTTGGGGTTAGTAGACCGACACGATAACCACTCACCCACCGTGGCAAGCTAATGATGATGATGACATTAATATTCGCCACTGCTGGTAAAGTGATACTAGAAGACGATTATTATCGTAATATTCACCTTCTTGTTGTTAATGTTGTTAATTAATTTTGGAGACTACAGCAGTGTAATAATTTTGGGTAGGTGCTTCGGGACTTGAAGTTAAATACTACCTCGGCCTGGAGGGAGTGTGGGAAAAGCCACTGTAAGTGCAGGTTCTCGAACCTATGATCAACGAGCTTGCTAATGCTCCCCATTGCGGTCATGGTGAGTGATTGAACGCTCTCGGCTACACCGTAGAGTCCTACCATTTGTAAATTAATCACAGCGTCGATGTAGGACAAAAGGTACTCCATGCTGCTTCATGCTCGTATTCCGAGATTATTCATTAAATGAGCTAATGCTTTACTAATTACAGTTCATGTGAGGGTGTTCGTCATCTCCATTTGATGTTCTGCGGAGCTTAATGAGCACGTCATTCTTGGCACAGATTATACAGTAAGCGGATTTTCCTTTGAAGCTGGGATTTTACAGGTGAAATTCTTTCTCTCCTCCCCGTATTGTGTAGAATAATTAAATTACCTTTTCTGAAAATATGGAAAAATCGGACTGTGGTTGTAGGAGGTAATTCAGCAACTCTACGGAAATCATAGATGGAGGTAGAGTGGATGCTTGGTTCAAGGAGCGACAGTGTTCTGAGTGAATACAAGCGCACGGATTCAAATTAGGCGTTTAAATGAGATAGCACTTGAAATCACTTTAACTTCAATTTCCTTTAAGTTGAACTACACGTGAATTAGAGAAGATCTCACAATCCTTTCATCTTCCGCACAGCTTGCCCTACTCTCGCTCCACATAACCTCTATTAGGAGTCAAGTTGACCCCAATGGGTTGAGTACAAGCTTGTTTCAATTTTCTTTATTACAAAATTCTATATTGCTATTCACTATTAGACCACCTAATAATGTGTGCAGTAGTTAGCATTCTTGGCTGTCACCCCAGTGGTCCAGGTTCGATTTCCGGCTCGGATAACTAATTTAATTCTGGTCTGAGGGTTGCAGCGGGGTACACTCAGCCTCCTGGGGAAAAACTGCGAAGAGGAGGGCTTGAGTCCCACGTCAGCCATCCTGAAAGTGGTTTTCCGTGGTTTCCCACTTCTGCTCTAGCAAAACGCCGAGATCGTTCCTTTCTTAAGGCCACAGCCGCATCCTCCCCAATCTTCACGTGAGTTACAAATACACACTAATAGCGGCTTCGGTGGCATAGTTGGCAGCATGCTGAACTGCTGTGCCCAAGATAGCGGGTTCAAACCCGGTCGAAGTCGTCGGATTTTTTAAGAGCGTTAAAATCCTTCAGTATGCCTTCCTTCAGAGGAGAAGTAAAGCCGGCGGTCCCATGTCATAGATTTATGGTATGTAAAAGATCCTACCACTTAAACTTGTGTGAAGCTAAATTTCTAGGTTAGATTTCATTGAAACGCTCTATCATAGTTCCAACGTTCAACACTAGGTGTCAGTGACATCTGGTGGCGAAAGTTGGAACTACTTGAAATTGAACGGAACTTGTAGCTCACCATATGGGTGTCCGCTTGAAGCAGCTACAGCCCCTGGCGAGCTGAACTTGTCCTCGGACACTCCCGGCACTAAAAGCCAAACGCTAAATAAAAACTACTACTACTACTTCTATTACAAAAATGAAGGAAACTTGTAGTTTCAAGTGACGGTTAATCTCGCGATCATGAGGCACGAGACCTCAATTTTACGTGGAATCCGAACTACAGGACGCGATATTAAACTTCAAAAATCTCACATGCAATGGCCGGGAATCGAACCGGTACCCAGGCCGGGGTTGTACTTTACTTATAGTCCCAGTGCACCTACCCAAAAATTTTACACTTCTATAGTCACCCACAGAAATTGAACACACACCCAACTACATGGGGCTGATGACCTAGATGCATTTGGTCTCTAAAATGAATTAACAACATCAAGAGCAAGAAATGGCAAGCCCAAAGCGAATGTTACGATAATAATCGCCTTCTTGTATCACTTCACCAGCAGTGGCGATTATTATTATTAAAATTATTCAAAATTTAATGTTTTTCAGTCGGTCAACATGATTGTACCCAATTCGAATGGGCTGTTCCCTAATCTTGAATATATTACATGAGATTATTTCAATCTCATGTATTTTTTTCCAGAAAAATGGCTTCCAACACGATATAATTATTGTTATTATCATTATTTTTATAGCGAGAGGCAAGCAGCTCGACCACAGCACCATCACGTCCCATACTACTACTACAGACACCACAGTGACACACCAGACAAATTCTACACACAAATATACGAGGCTAAAGGACTACGATGTTTAAGCCCCTGAAATGAAACAGCAACAAAAACACAATTTTGTTAAAAGCTAATACCAAGAGGCTATAAATTCATTGTTGCCTATATTTATATTAATTCGCATTTCACTTTCATTTACTTCCAGGGAAAGGCTTTCTCTGCTAGTTTGTCTGTATATAAAAATAAAATAATAACAACCCCTGGCACTATACAGCCCATGACGGGCTAAGGCCGACCAAGCGACCGCTGCCTAGCCATTTTGCCTGCAGATATTGGGGTGACGCGTCATCAGCGCGTCGGGTCCCCTCGGCCGTTAATCTTGGTATTCGTGATCGGGGCGCTGTCTCACTGTCAGACAGCTACTCAATTGTCCTCACGAGGCTGAGTGCACCCCGTTCCAACCCTCACGTCAGTTTTAAAATCCCTGACGGAGCCGGGGATCGAACCCGGGGCCACCGGGTGAGAGGCAGGTGCGCTACCCCAACACCACGGGGCCGGCAGTTTGTCTGTATGGCTTAATTTATTTATTTATTTATTTATTTATTTACTTAGCGTATGGCTTTTAGCGCCGGGAGTGTCTTAGGACATGTTCGGCCCGCCAGAGTCTGTAGCTGCTTCAAGTGGACACCCATAGGGTGAGCTACAAATTCCGTCCAATTTCAAGTAGTTCCATCTTTCGCCACCAGATGTCACTGACACCTAGTGGTGAACGTTGGAACTTTGTTAGAGCGTTTTAACGAAATCTAACCTAGAAACACAAGTTTAGTTAGTGGAAGGATCTTTTAAATGCCATAAATCTATGCCATAGGACCACCGGCTTTACTTCCCCTCCGAAGGAAGGCATACTGAAGGATCTTAACGACTTTGGCCGGGTTTGAAGCCGCGATCTTGGGCACAGCAGTTCAGCATGCTACCAACTCATCCACCCAAGCCGCTGCATGAATTAGCATGGCTCGTGGGGCCACCGCAGCAGACGTAGCCTACTGTATTTGCACGATCTACGCCAGTTTCTGCTGTGCACAGGCGGTCGTGTAATTTGGATTGACTGTTGTTCACAAGTAAGGAGACGCGGGTTATCAGAGTTTGAACGGGGCATGATTGTGGGTGCTGGAAGGATTGAACATTCCATTTCATAAGTCGTAGGGACTTTCAATATACCTTGATCCACAGTGTCATGTGTTTACGGAAAATATCAGAATGAAGGCATTGGATAACTCAGTGGGCGACCGAGGTTACTTGATGATCATGAACGGTGAAGGATGGATATAATTGTCCGTGCTCAAATCACAATGGAGAAGTTGTATCAGTTATGCATCTAGCAAATCTGTTCAATGTTCATTAGCTTCAATGGGATATGAAAGCAAGAGACCCACTAGAGTGTCCCTGTTAGCAGTCGATACCGGGCTCAACGCCTCTCTTGGGCTCCTGAGGTTACTAATTGGACCCTGGAGGACTGGAAACTAGAGCTGGGCATCTGATTGACTAAGCCGCCTGGAACCCATGCGACCCCCTCCACTCAGTTTCACTCGCACAATCGGGTTCACTCGGCTTCCTGGACCACTCACTCACACTCACTCAGCCGATTGGGCTGGTTTATAGCGCTGTGCGACCACCACGGGGCTATCGACATCAGCTAACGACTTATGCGATGCTTTCTCTCTGCTTTGCTGATGGTTGGCCGGGTCGAATTGAATGTACATTCGCACATCAAGGCCAACCAATCAATAACCGTAACCATTAACGCAGCACCGTCCAAGGTCGAGTCGCAAGGTGCAGACCAAGGAGTAATAAGGAGAGGCCCTAACGGCAAGGAAGTGAAGCCAGAAGTTATTCCTTCACATATGCTCAAAACATTGCGGTAGTCCCATAAGAAAAGCATGTAATGGTGTCATTGGTGTGTCGTACGTTCTTAAAAGTGCTGATATTTCGCGTGTGGGACGAAATGTCGACGTGTGGGGCATATGATTGCACAAACAGAACTCCCACCTGCCAAAGTAATGTCATTTCACAAGTAAATGCACTTTATTTGCCATTTATTGAGTTAAGTTTTCACCACCTTACGGTACAGTTCTAATATCATTCGTTAAATGTTCAAATATTGGCATTATGTGTCCACCAATATAAGTAATTTGATTGCTAGGAATTAATTACAGATTTTTTTCTTTGTTTCTTACTGGAAATAGTTTCTGCTTGTCTATTAATGAACGGTATTACTGTAATCTAATTACCCCAATCTATTTTTAACGTGGCTTGAGCTCTAGATTTATTGCTCGTGGGTGTTAGAAGATTGAGATGCCATTATTTGCATATTTTAGCGTGTTAATCTCAAACCTCAGCCTAGACCTTGTTTATTTGGTTACCGGATCTGAACTGGCCTATTTAAAAATAAAATAATAAATAAATAAATAAAAAAACATCGTGCAATAAAAACAATAACGCCACCACCCAATTAGTTCACATGCCTTAATATTTTAAATGTATTTACATTATTTAATACACATTCGTGAATATAATGGCAGGCCTACTGGTATCTCGGTAATTATTTGCCTATTGACTGCTGTACACTTCACGATAGCCAGCAAAGATCAACAAATATTCCTTGATTTCCATCGTCAAATAGGCGTACTTTACAACTTCGTACTATACCTGCACACGAATCTTTTACTGGTAATCATACTTAAATCTCACTAATAAATAAGTCGACGGTCGTAGGTTCCATCACTGCCTTCTAGGCAGTGGCTCCATTTACCGAGAGCTGGGCAAGTATGGGGGCGTGGTCAGTGCTTCAACTCTCCGCGCTGGCAGGGCGTCTCCTTATTACTCCTTGGTGCAGACAGTGTGCGTCTCAATATAGCAGGTGTGCATCCCCTCCCTTACCGTACGTCTTTACTTCCCCTCCATTAAGCGTGGTGGGGGAGTGTCCTCGTTCATGAAACGTGTAGAGGTCAAATCGTAGGTGACGAATGTATTTTGCAGGCAACGTGGCCAGAACACCGAACGTATTGTTCATGACATATTATTTTCCATTAATGAAATTGCTTGTCATATGAACGGAGAGGCTAGGAAAGAGCGGCAAAACGTTTCCTTTCAAAATTATGCTCACGTTCACACTGGCCTGTTTCAGGCACAAAGTGTATAGTCATTCATGTACATGTCTCTCTTCTTATGCAAAGGGGAAAAGGACAACATATTTCCGCTGTGTCAAATATCACACAATAACAGCTTTACTGAAAGACAAAATACTTACTGTTTCTACAATGGCAAACATACAACTAATTTCACATACCAATGAAAAACTAGTACCGTAGGCCTACATGTTGGCTGATACTCATAATGTAAATTGCTGTTCTCATTTACAATGCGTCTTTTTTGTGTGCGTTAACAATCTTGATAAAATTAGGCGCAAATGATCGTATTAAAGACAAGCGTAAACAACTTCTCAAATTCTCAGCTGAAATGCCTGCTCAGAACCTCGGTTTGTTACGTTTTAATATCGAAACAAATCTTTCACATACATAGGTAGACACGAACATACTCATAAGTTTGGCGGTCTCGTGATGAAGGCGAGGAAATTAATTATGGGGAAGGTTTTCGTAGAATTCGGTAAGTTTCTTGTAGCAATGAACTTGTCCCTCAACAACGCATTGCACTGTAAATCAATTAATTCCAATTGTAAGTTAGTTGGTGCGCTAATCACTGAGATAGAAAATGTCCGTGCAAAGAAATCGAACACAGGAAACAAAGCTGAAAGTTCTTGAAATCTGTTTACAAATTGCTCTTTCACGTCTTTGAGAACACATACGTAATTTTCAAACTTAGCGCATTCACAACGAGTAGCATTGCAGAATACGTCCCTCCCATAAAGCGCGCGCACCGACCAGGCACCACGCCTACCACGACTCTGCACAGTGTGAAGTACTCAGCACGCTGCTGCTTTAACGTTTTCAGGCATTTTTTTCTCGCAGTGAAACCACTGAAATATGTATCAAAATAATTTATAGACGTACAAAATATGCCACAAATACCGGTCTGACACCAGTTAAAAAGGAATGAACAGTAATAAAGCGCGCACCTGCAAATTTGTGAGCCATCTAATGTTATAATAGGCCAAAGCATTCGAATACTAACCGTCCTCGTCGTCGCAAATAAGTAAATACGTGTATTCACATACAGGGGCGGACGCAGGATTTGTTTTCGGAGGGGAGGATCTGATGAGGTGCTACAATTAAAAAAATCTGGAAATGTCATCAAATGCACAAACATATATCAGATTTACAGAGTTATACAATTACATTTAAGGAAGAAGCCGACGTGGCTTTTTACACATTCTATCCAGTCCTTCTTGAGTTTTTATTTCCACATTACCGGGTGAGTTAGCCGTGGTCGTTACGGCATGACTGCTGGCAGTCGCTCACATCCGGGAGGCGAGGAGTTTTGAATCCCCCCGCCGGCAACCTTGAAGATTGTCTTCTGTGGTTTCCCATCTTCCTTCCAGGCAAATGCCGGGGTTGGTCCCTAACGATAGGCCACAGCCGCTACCTTCCAACTCCTCGTCCTTACATTCAAACTTTCCTCCCCAGACAACACTCCACACGCGACTGTACTTGTAGCTCACCCCTTGGGAGTCCGCCTCGAAGCAGCTACAAAACTGGCGAGCCGAACATGTCCTCGGACACTCCCGGCACTAAAAGTCATACGCTAAAAAAAAAACATTTTTATGTACTGTATAATTATACATTAACGGTAGTCCATTCAAACTGTCTGCTCCCGTGGTGTTCCTCAAATAGGTCTTCAGATACCGTAATGTTGAGAACGAACGTTCTGGTGCTGTAGTTACCGGTCAAGTGCAGAAAATCTTCAACACCTTGTGTATGAAAGGGAAAATAATTTCATTACACCTATTCAAAGATTATACAAAATCCTTAGGGAACTCATGATGATCATTCCGTTCAAGGAAACTTCTTCTCCACGTCTTTAGGTCACTGAAGAATATCATCCGATTTTTTTTTGCGTATGGCTTTTAGTGCCGGGAGTGTCCGAGGACATTTTCGGCTCGCCAGAGTTTGTAGCTGCTTCTATGCATCCGACCATTGGTTTACTATGGCATCAAATGCTGTTTCATCTGAGGCTTTTGGGCAGCAACGTTTGTATGGTTTGTAGTGCCCCTTTATGACGCAAAAATCTGTCCTTGAGCTGACTCATGAAATAATCTATGGAAGGAAGAAAAATTGAAAGCCTGTAGCACATTACATGTACATTTAGTGTTTTAATGAAAATCCACAGCCTGCTTCCAGTCTCCGACCGGGTCAGGAATGGAATGAATGAAGCCCCCATCTAGCGACGAGGATATGAACTGTGCCGGCTGCCGAGGCCTGACGCACTCCTCTGGGGCAATGATTAAATGAATGACAGATGAAAGGAAATTATAATGGAGAGTGTTGCTGGAATTAAATTTCGACAGGGAAAACCGGAGTACCCGGAGAATAACCTGTCTGCCTCCGTTTTGTCCAGCACAGATCTCGCATGGAGTGACCGCGATTTGAACCACGGATCCAGCGGTGAGAGGCCGGCGGTCTGCCGCCTAAGCCACGGAGGCTTTTATTTAGTATTTTAATGAAAATAGTTAACGTAGAAAACGCTCAAATCGTTTGAATATATTGAATTAATGTGAATTCCATTATTTTCAGTTACGCCCTTAACAGTTTCCAAATTTTCGGGGGGGATACAAACCCCATTGGATTCGCCCCTGTTCACATACGGTATACATGTAATACATGTATGAATTAGTATATCCACAGAAAGCAAACAATGCTTTTCATTTTTCAAACAAATTTGATATAAAATTATACTTGAATCACATAAACGTTTCATTCTGGTAACAAAAAGCTTTTATAACATGTTGCATAAACTTTTGAAATTTAAAAATATAAACAAAAGTGTAGCGTTCTTGCAATTGGAAATCATTTTTTGCTTCAAATGGGTGACAATAACCATTAGAGCATCTAACAATCGGCTCATCTGGAGCCCACAATAGGCCTCCCCTTCTCAACTTGCCCTTATAAACACAACATCGCTTACATTTTCCCTCAATAAGGCTCCTTTCCATTCAAAAACAGGACACCCCTAAGTGCTTTAAACTCTTTCAGATGACGGACAAGTAGGGGGTATACACCGGTTCATATTTGTGACCTCTAGTAGTTTCGGGTACCGAGCTTCCTGCACATAGAGACAAACATTAAGTTAATAAGAGGGTACCATGTACCAGTTAAAAACCTTTTCGTCAGTATGGGAACTTTATCTTTCATCTTGCCTAGATGTTAGGCCCCTTAAAACAACAATTATCATCAATTATCATCATAATTATCTTCGGTTAACGATGATTGCGAACGTTAACGCACCCACTTGTGGAACTTAGTCGACATTCTTAGCAAAAAATGTGCTGTTGCTGTTATTTCATTTTAGGGGCTTGGGATATCTTGGTTATCAGTCTCGTGAGCATTGACGGGTATTCAATTTGTGTGATAACCTGTGTTTCTGTGGTGACTGTAGTAGTAAGTGTAATTTTTAGGGTCGGGAATGGGGTAGGTGCTCCGCAACTTAAAATAAGATACTATCCCGATATTCGCCCTGAGGTAGCGTGGAAAAACTGGGACAAAACACACTCAGGGGAGCCGCAGTCAGCGCCGGGATTCGAATCTTCAATCTCTGGACTTGCTGCAGCTCCCCGTCGTGGTCAAGGTGAACGATTTAAAGTGCTATGGGTAAATAAACCTGATGCGAAAAAATACGTTTACCACGAGGGTCGAGTCATAAGTCATGGCAACTTTTCTTTTCTCGCGAACAGGAGACAACACGGAAAATCTACGATATGCATTTGGAAACGTACGTTATGTACTTGCGTAGGATGCCACTAGATGGTGTATGTAAACAACAGTGTGGGTCTGAGCATGCCCCCAAGTTCAATGTGTGAGTTAGAGCGTCACACAATGGAAGTCAACAAGCAGGAACAACGATCGTACATTAAAATCGCAATTCTCCGCGGCAGAAATGCAAGCCAATGCCATGCAGAGCAGCGGGAAGCATTAGGTGTGCATTCCATGCCCTATAAAACAGTGGTGAGGTAGGTGGAGACGTTCAAACGGGGTAGAGTATCAACTGCCGATTTGCCTCGCCCAGGCTGTCCAGTGTCCATGAACAAAGATGTACGGATAATGGTGATCGATCAGTGTTTACAAGAGGACAAGCGCTGGACTATAGCGGAATTGCAAGAACATACAGCAATACCAGTGGCAACGATACGGCGCATTTTACACAAGGACCTACAGATGCGTAAATTTTGTGCACAGTTACGAAACATGTAGCATCAAACTGGAGAGGTTTCAGCTGGGAGGACAAGCCATGTTGAATCACTTCATTGCAGTCGACGAAACATGGGCACGTGCTTATGAACCTGAACTGAAGAGACAGACAAGTGAATGGCGTCGTTAGGGTGACCCCTGTCTCCACGGAGACAAAAGGTTCGACAAAATCCGTCGCCCAATAAGGTTATGGTCATCTTGGCATACGATGTTCAAGGTGTTCTTGTGTGTCATCCAGTGCGTGAGGGGCACACTGTCAATGCAGTGTCTTACAATTCCTTTTTGTTGTACCAATTGCGCCGTGCAGTGCGAACCAAACGTCCTGATGGTTTGGACGACGCCATACTCCTACACGATAACGCGACAGCTCACACAGCAGCCATCGTTAAGCGTCGCTTACAACGGTGGGGAAGGGAGGTTCTTCCACACCCGCCTTATTCGCCTGATCTCAGCCCATGTGACTATGATCTAATCCCCAAAGTCAAAAAGACACTACGTGGACGACGGTTTGCTAACAAAGAAGGCATCGTAACAGAATTTCGGAGGGAGTTGTTACACGTCAGCGATACACATGCAGCGAATGGTATTCAGCACCTGTCCCACCGCTGGTAACGCACACAAGACACATTGGGTGATTATTTCGAAGGTCTGTAACCAGTGGTGACCTATCCTTTGTACATAGTCTTTTGTATTTGCTGTCTATACCATAATAAAATAATGTTTACCAATGGCCTGTGTTCTGTCACTTACCTACGCGCATCTCCTGACGTCAGAATTTATCTTCAGGCACTATGCATACGTTCATGCCCTATATTTCCAAATGCATATCATAGATTTTTCGTGTTGTCTCCTGTTCGTGAGAAAAGAAAATAGTTGCCATGACTTATGACTCGACCTCCATATTTAAACAATCACTTTTTTCTTTAGCAGGAAACGATCATTGTGTGTTTCTCACTCACGCTCTTGACTGCACTAGCAATACTCACGGTTCTCCCGGGAGCCTCAGTTGGACTGAATCTCGGACAATGCTTTTTGTGGATGTGAGCGGTTTGTTTTGTACACAACAATTCCACATTTACCAACTTAACGATCTTTTTATATCATGAAATCGTCTTTGTCCTTTTTCACTTTTTTTCCCTTGTCCGTTCTACCACTTAATATACAGAGTGTCCGCAAAGTCTCTCCGCAGAGGCGAAATAAGCGGGTCTCGCCTTGCAGGACGTGTTACGTTGGCAGCACATTCATGTCGCTGTATACGCAAAGTCTCACCGCAGCGGTTGGCGTAAGCATGCACTTGTTCCTTGTTGACCTTCAACTGGAGTGATAGGGAGGGGAATACCTGTTCATTAATGCCGACAGTGAGTGCCTGTGCGTGACAGTGTTGACGCAGTAAGTTGTGTTCATGTCAAGTTCTTGCGTAAGCTGAGTCTAGTGGGAATGCGTGTGTTCTTAGTGGGAGAGGTTTTCCGTGCTGGTGGAAACTTTACAGGGCACAGTGTGATAATGGTGAGTACCGTGCATATTATTGCATTACTTATTATAATGTAATTGTTTTCCTTGTAACAACATAACATGAATGTACTGCCAACCCAACACGTTCCGCAAGGCGAGACACGGACTGTGGAGAGACTTTGCGGACACACTGTGCAATCATTCTCAGCATTACTACCGTCACTTTATCAGTGCTTGGTGTAGTGTTTAATGCAATCGGCTCTCTCCCCTGGAGGCCCGGATCTTCCAAGAATTTAAAAGTCTTTGTATGGTCTGGAACGAACTCTCCCATACCCGACAACCTGCCTGGTGCTCTGTCAAAAGGTAAGGGACTGACCACATTACCACAGCAAGCTCTGGCTCCAATGCCTCTTCAGTGAAAGTCAAACGTCCCTTGTAGGTATTCCACCCAGACTACCATCACTAATAGTTCTGCTCATTGTAGCCATTAGTATACAGTTTATCACTATCAAAGTGGCACATGAGAAAGAGAAATTGATATATAAGTTTTATTTCAAATACTTATTTAAGGGCTGCAACAACAGGAAAGGTATTGGGTACACAATATAGTTTTCTTAAAGAGCTAGAATGTTCCCTAATTGGCCTATTTAAAAAGAACTTATATACATAAACCAAATCAAGCAAGAAACTACGAGGGGTGATCGGAAACTAAGCATACAAGGCCGATATTCCTGGAGTTTCGTCTGTTATAGGGAAATTAGTAGTGTAGAGTAATTCGAATACATAAGATTGGTAATTTTGCAGAGTTTCAGCCACCTTTTATGTACAGCGCTAGTTGTAGATAAGCAACTAATGGCGACTTGTTTGGAAAACTGGTCTCGCTCTGTTATTCGATTTCTGTGGGCGAAACATGTAACCGCGGCCAGGACTTCTCACCGAGGGCATCATCCTCTTTCATGACAACACGCGACCTCATGCAGTCCAGAAGACCACCACGCTGTTGAAGCAGTTTCACTCGGACATCATCGACTACCCTCCCGGTTCCCGGTCAATGCATGTGAGATTTTCGAAGTGAAATGCCATGTCCTGTGGTTCGGATTCCACGTAAAAAGGAGGACCCGTGGCTCATGATCTACAGATTAACGGTCACGTTAAACTACAAGCTTCCTTCCTTCCGACTACCCTCCCTAGAGCCCGGATCTCGCTCCAAGCGACTTTCACCTGTTTCCTCACCTGAAGGAGTACCTAGGAGGTCCACAATTCACTTCAGAAGAGGAGGTGAAACACTTCGCGATGACGTGGCTGAACTCGCAAAGACAGGATTGTTACCAGGAGGGAATATTGAGACTCATCCCATGAAGCGACAAGTGCCTACACCGATATGGAGACTATGTCGAAGAATAACCTAATGTATGTATTGGTTGTATGGTCCGGCTCCATGGCTAAATAGTTAGCGCACTAGGCTTTGACCCGAAGTGCCCCGGGTTCGATTCCCGGCCGAGCCATCAGGGATTTTAATCTCTTCTTCTTCTACTTCTCCCTCTTCAATTCCCTTATGCCTTCAAGCGTCGGGGTAGCCTCGTTTGAGCAATTTCTGCCATTCCGCTCTATTTCTGCACATTCTCTTCATTTCCCCAACAGTTTTGCCCCTTTTCTGTCCCAATCTCTCACTCCCATTCTGCCATGTAATGCGGGATCTACCTCGTCCAGCTCCTCCCTCAGCTCGCATTTAATCAATACCACTTCTTTACAAACGATTGTCTCAATTTTCCATGTTCCGAATCTCGTGTTCCGTTTCCACACCGGTCGTCGTCGTTTATATCCGTCCAATGCGAGGCAACTTGTAGTTCTCTGAATCACATTACCTCCACATGGGTGATTAGCCCAACGTAGAGTGTTTGTTGGGTTACCTTCCCATCCTGGAGACAGGGTGCCCCAGATGGTCAGGGTTTGGGCAGGCATTTCCTCCTTACCCACTAAGTTATGGTGTTCCCACCAATACTCGGGTGGCTGATTGCAGTGGTTTCCCACTGGGCGTTGGGGCCACCACATCCCTATGCCAGAGATTTTAGTCTCCTGGGGTTAATTCCCGTGGCTCGGGGACTGGTGTATGTGACGTCTTCATCATCACTTCATCCTCATTACGACGCGCAGGTCGCTCACGGGCGTCAACTAGAAAGACCTGCACTCGACCTCTCTGGAGGCCACGCGAACATTATTCATTGGTTGTATGAAATAAAATGTACAAGTTTCACTGCAGGCTTTGTAAGCTTACTTTGTGACCACCCCTCGTAGATTAAGAACAGTGCCTGTGCCAAGGGTCGGGTGTTACTATTGCCTGACATCATACAGGTGGTTCCGGAAAATTAGAACACTCGATAGTGTCTTCGGTAATAGTCCGTACGTACAACCTGTTCCGATTCAACACGGAACTGTAAAATGGGTTGCCTACCCACCCGCAATCGGCTTGAAATCTGCTCACAGCGCGCTAGCGACGGGGCTGAGTTCGATTTCACTGATGCCAAAAGCAATAAATTGTGTTGTAAATAAAATACAACACAAAAATACATTATGTTGTAATAAACTATGCTGTATTTTTTTTTCTTCATAGAAATGCTCTGCAAAAGCCATTAACAGAAGCGTAAAATAACAAGTTCTGAAACAGAAATCGTTCAAACGTATTGTGAAGCCTGTGTAAATATATTTTGAAAGAGCAAAATACTTTGCAATGCTGCATAAGAAGGCGGCAATCAGTGAAATCGGACTCAGCCCCGTCGCGGTCGCTAGCACGCTGCGAGCAGATTTCAAGCCGATTGCGAGTGGGTAGGCAACCCATTTTACAGTTCCGTGTTGAATCGGAACAGGCTGTACTGTACGTAATGCTTAGAGAGACATGCATAACTCCAGACGTCCACCAGAAACCTTGAAGTTGCACCTCTCGTTTCTTCGTTACCATGTTTTTCAAGGGGAACTCGTTTCTGTACTACCGTGTCTTCTCTCGACAAAGCCGCAATGGGAAACGAATCAGATGGTTTTAGATTATTTCAGGAAAAATGCAATCAATTCAATGTATAATAATAATAATAATAATGTTATTGGTTTTACGTCCCTTTTAACTACCTTAGCTTATAGAGACGCCAGGGTGCCGGAATTTTGCCCCGAAGGGGATCTTTAACGTGCCAGTAAATCCATTTACACGGCTCCCTCGCATTTGCTCAATTCAAAGTATAGAAAGAAGTTTATACAAATCTGTTATTGAATATTTTATTTTTCTAGGTCAGTCGTATTATGAACTTTACAAGTAAAAATACAGTTAGAAATTTTGGAACATAAAACATGGCTACCTTTTGAATTTCTTGTTAGGTATCTCTCACGATTCTGGGTAGGCCTAGCATGTTCAGATGAATCCCAGAGCAATTAAACATTAGCGGGCTCATTCAGTCTAAGGTACTGTCCCCGTTATCCGGATAGTAGGCTGTCAGATATCCGCCCCCTCAATCGGATTGCCAATAATCAAACGCACCGGCACAGCTACATCAATGAAAATGGCACTGACAGATACTATCGAGATTAGAGCACAATAGTTAACAAGAAAATTATTGTGGAACACACCAAAATATACGGGGGTTCATACTTACCTTTACTTACCTCTTAAATTTATCTCGGGGACTGGGTTGTCAACTGGATCACTTAAAGTATGCCCTCACAATAACCTCCACCATGATATTTAAAATGAACCAAAACGAAGACGAGAAACTTTAAACTGCACAATAATTTATTTCACAAAAAGAATGAATTTAACAAAATAAACAACAAAATCCACGTGGCAATCAGAAGCCATCGACCACATAACCATGTCCTCCTGTCGGACTTGTATACTCTACATACAATGTTTCAGCTTTCTCAAGCTCAAAATAACGTAATTATAATAATGCACTTGGAATGGAAACGGGATTTGGGACGAGACACATATATCAATTGTTTTGCGTGTTTATACACATCACATTTTATTTATAGCCACAAGGCTATTATGGAGACGTCCTTGGCCTCTATCATACAGTTGTCCGGGCCAGCTGCAATGCACCTGCATCGTCAAAGTGGACTCACCCCTCCGTTCAACACTAGCATATGCGAGTTACATCAGAGCTTAGCTCTCCTTCAAAACACGTTAAATGTCCACATCTCAACTGAAATATTATCACGCAAATCCTTTAAATGCTCCATTCAAACACCAGTGGATTACTCCAACAATCCCAAATCATATTTAATTGTTCAATCCACTTGCTTAATTAGCGTTGTTTAGAGTATAAAAACAAAACTCCCAATGTTCATAACAAAAGTTCATTAATTATTTATAACAATAATAAATTGTTTATAACAATGTCAAACGACAATTAAAAATTTTATACACGCCTCTATTAATCCCTTTCATTTCAAATTATTTAACAAAGATATTTACAAAATTATTTTACAATATTATATTGTTTATATTATTTATGCAAGAAATACATTAAACCACACGTTTATCCGGTTGATAATTACTTAAATTGTGTTGATATAATCGACCAATGAAGGTTAGTTATATTTAAATGTCAAATTCAGGTTTAATAAGGTTTAATAATTATTATTAATATTTGTGACGGTAACCTCCATTCAAAATCTTCATCTCAAATTATTTAACACTCTTGTTAACTTTAACAGTATCTTCACATGAATAACTTTCAAAGAACCAGGACAATACATTCAGCGGAAAAATACTTCGCTCAAAACGCACAAAATTGCTCAACAATAGGCCCAGAATTCATCATATATCTTCATATATATGGCATCAAAATCTTCCAAATTACATACAAAAACCTCCACTCATAAATTCAACAACTTCATTTATTACTGTGGGAACCTCCTTCATTATTCAAGGGCATTACTCATCAGCGACTTGTACAGGTCCACTGAACTAACGATTATACATCCATTGTTCCTCTTCAAAAATTCTTATATTCATCAATTGTATTAATGACTGTTATTATTTAACCTTCGTGGGTTTCATTCATGAATCGATATGAAGTAAAAATTTGCCAATCACAAATAAATTTAATAGCAAATACGATTAGACACTCCTCCCTGGTCTATCAAAATTGAGATTAATATCTTCAAAGTAACGCAGTATAAAAATACTATCTTCAATCAAAGTTCATCTAAACTGCATAAATAGTCGAATAGAATACAATTAGACTGTGGAATGCAAACATTATTGTTCCAATCTAGAATTGAGAAAAATTCCTATCAAATGTTCATTACTATAGTGTATTCAATAAATCGTATTCAAAGTTCATTTTTCATAAAATTGTCTATAATGCAATGATAAATGTCTATGTTGCAATCATGTTCATAAGACAACTAGTATTTCAAAGATCGTCGATAACGTATTAGATTTTAACGCTCTAAAATCATTTAATCATTCTTCTTTCTTGAGGATGACAGAAAATTGGTCAAAGTAATTTACTGAATAGAATTACTTTAATAAAATGACACGCTGTCTGAATTCAAATCTGCCATAGCAAATCGTTAACTTTACAGTCAAATCGTGACTACAAAAATATGCAAATTAATGAAAGAATCTAAATTATCAGTCTCAACTGATCCAAAATTATTTAAGTATGCCACTGACATAACAATGTCTCAACAAATCGTAGAAAAAGGCATAAATCATCGAAGTGTACTGAGTACAGAAATGTTAATCAAGAAAATGGGGCAAAAGATAGGACAAAAAATATGGGAAAAATGGTTGCTCAGATATCGCTACATGACTCAAATAATACAAGAAACGTTCACGACTACCTTATCTGTTGATTGAAGTTCTAGAGGAAAGTTTTCAAAGAAAACTGCTGTTGGTTCTAATTCACCAGCGTGAAGATGTGCTCCGACCTCGAACCTGGAATCAGCGTCCTCGGAGAATCGAACTGCTTCCTTCTCCGGAAATTGCGCTGCTCCATGTATACGAAAGACATCCTTCTGGCAAAACTCTTCTTTATGAGCCGGGTCCACCCTGGCCTCTCTTGAAAGTTCCCTGAAGTTCCAGTCGTAATTCGCCATGAAGTTTATTGCAGTTATTTCCGCAGAAATATTCATAATCGTGGAGTATGATGATATTTCCACTGTCATTTGATATAATTCAGCGATGGATTCACGATGCATGAGTGTAGTTGAATGTTCACTACATGCTCGCTTTTGTAGAATGACGATTAACGAAGTTCCATGCTGTTACTTCACTCCATCGATATATGTCCCAATTGCATTAAAGCCTTAGCCTTCCATCTCAACTTCTGTTATAATCATTGAAAGCACTGCCAGATTATAATGTTCCATAGTAGAATGTATCGTTGTATTACCAAACGTATTCTCCAATATCACGGTTGTAACACGTGTCAGCCGTAGTGTATACTGTGGAAATTTAAAAGTGCCTCTCAGGTGGCGAGAAAATCACTTTTGTCTGTAGCCTTAAAATGCCAATATCTTTTAAAATAAACTCGTGAAATTGTTCAAATGTTCTACACACCTCAATGTTGTACTGCCCAATTGAATTATAATGAAGGCAGAAGTTAACTCTTTATATCTTGTCTGATAGAAACGTTAATGTGAGCGTTTCAACTTCACTTAGTTTCGAACACTGTAAAATGGAACTGCTCCGTGTTCGTTCGATGCGCCGGGCTTTAACCATACGCTAAAGACAACTTGCTTCACTTATTCACTCGACAATGACTATATGACATCAGAAATATATATGCGGTATCAGCGGTATGAGAGATATGAGAGATATGAGAGCTCCTCTATCCTGTGCACGACCTTTTATCAACTTCTTAAGGGGCGTATCCATCCCTTCCATAGTTCGTTCCTCCGTCATTGCTAGAAGTTTTAACTTTGGCTATACTTGACGGATTTTCAAATTTCAAAAACTCAAAATTAATTTCTTCAAAATTCCAAATCAATGCCATAACTGAAAATAGTTTTCCACAAATCTGCATGCCAAAAGTAATTAAATATCGTAGTTTCAGCAATCTCCGTCTTCCTTCCAAACGATCGTTCATTGGTTCGAGTCTCTCCTCCAATAGCGTAACTTCTTCCTTAGCACAATACCTTGTTTCCTGCGACTGCGTCGTAAATCTAAGATCTTTCTCGAACAAAATCATGACGTCACCAAGAATCTCAGCTCCACCAGCCTACTTGCATGAAATCTGCGGCATCCGTGCCTACGTCATGAATATCCACGTCACAACTATGACATCCATAACTTTATTCATATTTGCCAATACAGCCATCGTGGTCTCAATATAATTCAATTTACGGGGGCAGTACTACCCTGACAGGGAATTGTTATTTCCCATTCAAGATTTGATTGCCACTGAGTGTGGGTGCGCCAGCGTTTGTTGATTATTGTAGCATGAGCCCCGTGGGGCGAAGCGGAGGACACAGCGATGACAGAGTGCAGTCTATACATAAGTCAAGCAGCATTGCGTCAGATAAGCGTCACAGGAGTTCATGTCACAACGGACAGTTAAACGATGACTGAGGCTACTGGAGCTGAGTCATATCCTACTCACGCAAATATACCTGTCAACGAAGCAAGCTGACGTGTGACACAAAAAAACAAAGAATAGTTCCCATCTCGACCCCCGGCAATCAATTCGTGAAAGGGTAATACCGCTAGACATGGAGCGGGGCTGTTGTGTATTCATTGCGTCAGCTCACCACACTATGGATGCCACGGGCGGAAGCGGAGCAAGAGGGGGAAGGCATGTATAGTCATACAATGAGAACACACTGCACAGCGCACGACCCAGCATGAACCATGCACACACGGCATGCAATAAGGTGTCGCTGGTGACGACTGCACGTCTATCGCAGGCGTGTGGCTGGGCGGAGCGCATTAGTTCCGATTGCCACCACCGGCAACAATTCGCTGGTTGGGAAGTATCCAGCTTAAGAGTTGTCAGTGTTCATGGTGCCATTCTTCCATGCCTAACCAGGGCAAGGCATACCACTGTACAAACAACATTAATAACAACAGCAACTAAGAGACTTATTCGGTTCTTGAATCTGGGGCAGATGTGACTCACCAGATGCACTTCCCTATCCCACTCCCCCGGTATAGTATTGCAGCGTAAAACATTGGCCACACTGATTGTGAGACCCTACTGTCACGCACGTCAATGTTCTCAGATAGGGAAGTATTCGACCCTCTCCCCGCACCGCTCTACATCCCTCTCCTACCGCTGAGCTCTAAAGGTCAAGTGAATAGCTAATCGTAGGTATCTGTCCTAGGATTGCACCTATGGTACAACAAAAACATCACGATAAATGTCAAAGTTTGAACGATAATATCTATAACTAAGAAGACTATTTCCACTGTAAACTTGTATTCACATTGTAGTTCAAAATTTTCCATGACTCCCAAGAACTAGTTGATGTTGTTCATTTACCAGGAGATATGTGACATTGTGATCAGGGAACTCCACATACTTGGGTGTGTTTATGGAATCTGACTGATAACCTGTGTTATTGTAATTGCTGTATTAGTAAGTGCATTTGCATTTGGAGCTAGCATTAGGTATGGGAGGAGTTGGTTACCATTTGTCTGGAGTAGGAGAGGGGGAGGGAACAAACAAAAGTAGTTCCGTTACGAACTAAAGAGCCAACTTTTCTTAAAATTATAGAGACCATATATCAACAGTTGGCAGACCTGGCGACTCTAAATATATTCTTAGTTCCATCTCTAAAGGAATACAATGCACATGCAAAACTTGGTTGGGGTTCAATAGATATTATAAACGTTACATGTATTCAAATACTGAATTTATCAGCATGCGTAAAATCAGGTTGGCGACACTGCCATAAATAGGATGCTCAAACTTAAATTGAAATATTATGATCTATATATGTGCCAATTTTGAAAGAACTTCATTTATTTAGTATGGAAGTTACACTGCAGAAAATGGAAATTGCAACACCATGAAGGCATTGGTCGTTTGTGTTGATTTTCAAGATATGGAACGATGCCATGTAGGTATGTAAACGGTCAAAGTTTCAGACCCATTGGATTGCTGCTACAGGTCTCCCCACGTGATTGGTCGCGGAGGAATCAACTCCAGTATACGGACTCTGGTGTAGCGTATTTGACTTGCAGTCTATGCAGTGAAGTGTTCCCCGTCAAACATGCCTCGACGACACAGAAGAGCACGCTATCAACAATTGTCGCCGTTTGAGAGGGCTCAGATATTTGGGCTGTGTGAGGCTGGATTATCGCTAAGGACTGTCGCTGCACGTGTTGGCCGACAGGCATATACGGTACAACGTGTATGGCAGCAGTGGTCAAATGAAGGTACCCACACTCGTCGACCAGGCACAGGCCCAGCGCGACAGACAACTGTAAGATAGGATCGCCGCATCATTCGGATGGCCAGGATGGAACCCCATGCAACAGCAGCGCAAATTCGACCAGCTGTGGCACCCCACGTTACACTACAAACAGTTGGTAATCGCCAGCGTGCAGCTGGCTTACGATCCTGTGTCCCTGCAGAAGGTGTTCCATTGACCCCACAACAGCGACGTGTAAGGCTGGCCTGGTGTCGAGAACGATCGACGTGAGTCGACGAATGGCATAGGGTCGTCTTTAGTGATGAATCGCGCTTCTGTCTTGCCCGCAGTGATCGCCGGAATCGTGTGCGCCGACGTACCGGGGAGAGGAGCCACCCAGACCTTATTGTCGAGAGGCACACAGGGCCAACACCAAGCATTATGGTCTGGGGAGCTATTGGCTTTAATGTGAAATCACAATTAGTGCTTGTTGAGGACACTATGACTGCTCGACAGTACGTTGTTAGGGTACTCAATCCAGTGGTTGTCGCTATGATGGCGAACATTGCTAATGGGATGTTTCAGCAGGACAATACCCGGGTTCACACTGCACGCCTCTCCAGAGAAGCTCTCCACGACATCACAACCTTAGAATGGCCCGCCAGATCCCCGGACCTCAGACCTATTGAGCATGTGTGGGACATGATGGTTCGACAACTGGCCAACCGTCCTTAGCCACCCACAACTCTGGAACAACTGACCCGTGCAGTGCAGCAAGCACGGGCCACAATTCCTCAGGAAGCGATCCAGGGCCTTATTGACTCCATGCCTCGCCAAATTCATCAATGATCTGCAGCTCGTGGTGGGCACATCCTGTATTGATTGTTGTCCAAACTTGCGGTCAGAGGGACCTGGAAGTGTAATCATCGAATCACAACCGAACACTTGTCCTGCATGTTCAATTGCAGCAATGTAGCACCACTCCTTCTGGGTGTTGCAATTTCCATTTTCTTCAGTGTACATGAGATTTAACATTTAACTTATCAGCACGCGAAGAATCAGGTTGGCAGCACTGTCGTATATTGGTTACTAAAAATTAATCTACATTTGTAGGAACTATATGTATGCAATGTTTAGAACTGCTGGCCTGCATACTTTCTGATATATTGAGATCAGGATAAAAATGTATACAGTGCATTTTTCAACAGTTGGCAGCCCTGTTGACATTCATAATACTCCGGTGCGCAAATAACAAACCAAATGTGGTTGAAATCCGATAGATGGCATGGAAGTTACATGTAAGTTATTTAAATATTGGACCTATCAGCAGGCATATAATCATGTTGGCAACACTCTCATGTATGGGCTCCTGGAAATTAGTCTGATGTGACAGTATATACAGTATATATGTGTCAATTTTGGAAAAATTCCCATGCATAGCTTCCGAGATATGCAACATAGAACTCAATGTTCAATTGCGATTTTGCAGTAGTTGGTAGCACTGACGTCCTTTTCAAATATGGCCGTGAGATATTCAGGTATAGGTCTTCACTCATACCAAATTTGGTTTCGATAGCTGCAGCCGTTTAGGAGTTGATAGGGGTGGACACGCACACACAGACAGACAGACAGACAGACAGACACACATTTGCCCGGGTCGATCGATCCCATAAGTCTACTTTTTCCTCATTTTTACAAAATGTGAAAAGTGGGCTAAGAATCACTTCTATTCTGGTTGAGGTGGGAATCAAACTCCTCTCTTCTTAGTTATATCCGAAGGGGCTGAGTGTACAGCGTTTACGCCCTCAGAGCAGAATAACATTTCATGGCAGAGTCAAAAATCTAACTAGGACCACGTGATGTTCAACCCATGTCATATTGCTCAATGGTGGTATGAAACGTTGACCTGTCACCGCGGAGGCCCGGGTTCGATTCCCGAATCTGCAAAGAAATGAAATTCTGGGCTGGAACGGGGTATACTCAGCCTCGTGAGACAGAACTGAGATGAGGCGGGTTCGATTGCTACCTCAGCCATCCTGGAAGTGGTTTTCCGTGGTTTCTCACTTCTATTCCAGGCAAATGCCGAGATGGTACTGTACCCTCATTCTCATGACTGGAATGCCTTTATAGGAAGGTAATATGTAATTACTTGTGAACATGAAGGGAGAGTCAGGATCATATGTTTCGCGACCCACAAGTTGACTTTGGATAGCGATCACGACGAGAGAAGCGGGGCGCATGCGTTGCATGTACTGATGTCACAGCTGATTGGTTAGGGGTATTGATTATTTTATCGACTAGCAACAAGAGATAAATTATGCCCTTTGGATGGGAATTCAAGTTTTTTATACGTTCTGGCGTATTTTAACATGTTTGTAATCATAGCAGGTGTTGGATTATTAACTACTTTCAAATAATTGAATTCTTAGGAACACGGAAGTAAGATAGTTGCATCTTATCAGTTCGAGTTTTGAGCACTCGTGGCGCGACGGTAGGTGACCTCGCAGTCGCGACCTGGCTTGAACAACGGAGAGGGTAGATTGGATTATACCACGCACGATTACACATGTATCGAGTTATACCGGTGACCGGCGGGGAAATGTCACGTGAACCGTGAGTGAAAGTTTGTCTTGAGTAGTGTACTACTATTGTACCGCAGGGAGTTTCCTTAGTGCCGAAAAGGACTCCAGTTTCAGTACCGATTAGGCCATTGCGATCGAAATGAAAATGCAGCTTGTCTTGCTAGATAACTGTTCATTATAGGCCAGCCGTATAGTGTTCGTGAAAGGTGGATACTTGCTTTTACAAGCATACAATCATAATGTTCATTCAGTAGACATTCTTCGCATTGGAACTGGCCGTATCGATACACTCACTTCGTGTGTGTTGTCAGAACAATTAGCCCCTCCATTTGAGAAGCATTTCTCAATACGAGTGCTTGGATTTTGAATATACTTCATATATATATAGGGCCTAACTCATATGTCTGTGATCTTGCAATTATGTTGAGCATTTTCATGTCGAGAGGAAAGGCTGCTATGTGCTTTAGTAACTTAACCATGGGCGGTTAGGCTATATAGGCATGAGTGTCACTGTACGAGCGAAGTCACATTCATTTTGATGCTATAGGTCTTGCGGCCCGTGCTGGTGAGTGCGAACACAGCTGTTGTATTGCAATACAGTGTGTTTCGAAATGACCCGATTGCGCGAGACCAGTGCACTTTGGTGTTCGAGCCGTTATAGACATCACTGCGTGCTGCGGTTGGTAGGACGTTATCCGAAGGTGAAAGGAACTGTCGTTGGTATTAGAGTGGAACATTCAGTCAGGATGGGAGATGTCTGGAGATCCAGGGTTCGTTTCTCCCTTTCCTGGACAGTGAAGACTTCTATTGCTTACATGGAGGGAACAGTCATGAAGGAGATGACTCTGTTCTTTCGGGGTCTACAAGAATCATCTAAGGTACAGAATTAACCATCTTCAATCGTAGCTAAGCATGTTTATTCTAACGTTGTCACCCTGCCACATTTTTTTAATGGGATTTTCGTAGAATGTCTAAGAATGGAGTTTAGGTTTGATCCTAGTGTCAAGACTTATTCTATTCTGGACAGGGTTTTGATTCTACTAAAAGGATGCAACCATTGTAATTAAATGTATTATAGTTTAATTTTCTTTTGATTACTGTAAATTCAAGTTCATTTTATGGGGAATTTATTTAATGTAGAGAAGAGGAACTTTAGGCCCCTCAAGATTCATCATTTTTCGTGTTTGATTTATATTGTAAATGAACACTAGTTTTATGCCTTCATATGACATTACTCGAGTTTGGGTGACTCAATTTGGAGTTTCTACTACAGTGAGTCTATTAAGAAGACTGTTATACACTCGAAAGTGAAATTTCAGTATTCAGGTTGATTTTCGAATACTGCAGTAAGCTTTATGAAGCAGGTTCAGTGAAGAAAGCGGATTTGTTTTGATTTGCTAGGAATTTATTCCGAATTTTGACTTGATCCAGGTACTTTCTAACGTAATTTTTTTGAGATTCTGCATTACGTTTGCTTTAATAGATTCGATCAAGATCCATTATTGATGGACTAGACAGATGTTTTAAACACAGTTTGAAGACATTTGAATACATTCACCCTATGTTATTAACGCGAATCCCATACTAGATTTATGTGGAAGCAGATATATCGCCAAAGCTGCAATTGTTATTTAACACTTATTGAAAGCTATGCATATTGATCGTGAATAATAATAACATAAGAGCAAATGAAATAATAATTTAACAGTGATTAATTGAACTGTAAAGAAACTTGTATAATTTTAGCAACAATATTTCATTGTGAATGTGATCTGTCAACTAAGCCGAATTCTTTTTTTCACCAAGAAAGATAATTAATTGAAGCGCTAAAGGTATAGTAGTAGTGCCTGATAATATAAATGATATGAATGCTTAGTGTAGCATGATATTTAATGGCAAAGCCATGTAAAGGCTAATGTCCTTGATTATTAAAAGGGTATTCAATGGAATATTCCAAGTTGTAGTATGGAAAGTAATCCACTCAGATAGATTGTGAAATTAGGGCAGTTTATTTCAGTATCAGTTCAAGTAAATAATCTGTTGTGGAAATCATGCATTTTTGGCATGTTGAATTAAACCTACCTGGTAAAATTTTCGACCATTTGTATCAATGCAATGCTTAACAGGCGTTATAACAATCACTAATTCCGGTCTGGTGAGGACAGTTCATTTAAAGGGGTGTAAAATTTAAATTAAAGAAGTTAATTTTTGACTTAGATTTATTGCTCGGTCAGAAGAGATAAATAAAGACGGAAAAACACAGCAAACACAAATATAATAAACCACATGGAAGATGTCACTTCTGAATCCTATTTAAAAAACACTAAGAAGGTGTTAAAAACTGACTGTACATTTGTATTATAGCTTTAAATATATATTTTTTTTCAGGGTATAAATTGATGTATGTCTTGTAAATATGAAAATTTCCAGGGTTTATATTTAAATGTTCCAATTGCTGTCAACATTTATGTTGAACCATGTATATGATTTGTGTTCACTCATACTTGGGTAAAATGCAGTCAATAACATTGATGAATGTGGGGGCAGCATTTTTCTCCCATGTTCATGAAACTTCGGATGGAAGTTGGGCACTCTGCCTTAAAGTATAATATAGTGACTTACACTATATTTTCCTTACCTGAATAATTTTTTTTGATCAATTTAAAATCTTCGAAGTGTGGTACTTTATAGAAACGATAAGAGAACACGTTAAGAAGGCCAGCGGTGGGTATTTCAGTGGTTTTCCCACACACCAGAGATTGCGTTCATCGTTATTCTTGTGCTTTTGAGCTTTCTTATGTCGTTCACCATGGTTTTTCTTAACGTAGTCTCAGTTAGGAATTCCTGTACCCCATTTCCTCGTCTTGTTGGGTAGAATCTGGCAAATTTTCTAGCCGGGGTTTCCAGGCTCTACGATCCAGCTGTCTTCGTGGGATTCCAACATGCTGATGGTAGGTATTTCGGGTACAGTACCTTACTTAAGGCCATGGCCGCTTCCTACCCAAATCCTACCTTAATTACAAATACACACACTAGTACAGGCATCACAGTGACACAGGTTATCAGACACACACCCAAGTACATGGGGCTACATGACCACGATGTCGCAAGACCCCTAAAAGAATCAACAACACCATGAAACATTGTTGTTATCTCCATAACAACGCTTCTCTTAATCTTGAAAATTCTGTAGACAGTTATTAATAATTATGCTTCCACAGAAGATTTGTTGAAAAATCTTCACCACATTTTTGAAATAAATTGCATTATAATATTTTTAGCCTTCTTTTCACATTTTGCAATAATGGGGAAAAAGTAGACTTATGAGATCGATCCGGGAAAATGTGTGTCTGTCTGTCTGTCTGTCTGTCCTTCTGTCTGTCTGTCCTTCTGTCTGTCTGGCTGTGTGTGTGTCCCCCCTATCAACTCCTAAACGGCTGCAGCAATCAAAACCAAATTTAGTATGAGTAAAGATGTGCACCGGAATATCTCACGTCCAGATTTGAAAATGATGTCAGTGCTACCAACTGCTGAAAAAACGCACTAGAAAGTTGAGCTCCATGTTGGATATCTTGGAAGGTATGCTTGGGAGCTATTCCAAAATTGGCACACATGTAGATAAGACTATTTCAGTTTAATTTCCAGGAGGCCAACCATGACAGTGTTGCCAAAATAATTTTAAGCCTTCTGATAGGTCCAATGTTTAAATGAATATAACTTCTACACTATCAATTGGATTTTAACCAAATTTTGTATGTAATATCTATATATAAACAGATATGAATGAGCGTATTCCTAAGAGCCACCAGGGATGCCAACTGTTAATAATTGCTCTCTCTATTTATTTATTTTTATCCAAATACCAATATATCAGAAAGTATGCATGCCAACAGCTTTAAACTATGCACACGTATATTCTGACATTTTAGATTACTTTGGAGTAACTTATATTCGTCAGTTCTACCAACATGATTATAAGCCTGCTGATAGTACCAATTTTTAAATACATGTAACTTCTATACTATCAGTTGGATTTCAACCAAATTTCGTATGTGCTATGTTGTAACCTATATTTTATGAGTTCCCCATGACAGTTTTAATGTAGGCTCGTAGGTTTGTTATTTCTTTATATCATGGTATCGTGTTGGCAACGTGTTCAATTGCATTGGACACGTCTGCAGTAGACGCAGTGTCATTATTATTATTATTACTATTATCATATACGTATACTTTTTATTATTAATTATTCAAGGTAATTGCCTGTCACTTGTTGGTGAGATATATTATGTCGCTGGTCACGAGAAAGAGAAGTGCCCTTGCAAGTGGTGCTACCTATCCAAAGGGCTAGAACTATGACAAACGAGCTCACTCGTGCTGTAAAGAATATGACCTTTTATGAACTACTGGATGTAGACGAGACGGGAAGAAGCCCTTAGGCGTGGAACAGGGTGTGTCAGACAGCCGAGCAAGGGGGCTGCTTGGAGTGGCTTGGGAACAATGTGACAAGAGTGATTCTGAGAAGACTTCCTGGTATGAGGTGTGGCTCGGGGGACGGGCTGAGGCATTCAGACGAGAGGTAGCAAGCTACCTGAGTGCACTGAGGAAGGGAGTGTCTCTCTTGAGCTGAGTGCTTCGTGTTTCGACGGAGGGTGATTGGGTTCTGGCTGTTATGTCACAATCACAGTAGGGCTGATAACCTATGCAAATAATTGTGCAACGTTGAAGAGAACCGTCAAACGTGAAGGCATGGCTGACCTGCTTCAAAGTGGTGTAGAGGTGAAATGGACATATTGGGCAGACGACGGCATTACCGGTAATGTGAAAAACAAATAAGAAATCTTTAAAGGCCGAAATATTATTATTATTATATTATTATATTATATATTTTAATTGCACTTCTTGTGTGTCACTCTTTTTTATTATATTTATCCATTTCTTGCATGCAGCTTCAGAATATAAAGTAAATTTAAATTGGATAGTCTCTTTTTAGTTAGATGCATGTAAACCTTCCTTCGTCTTTATTAATTTATAGGAGGTTTTGGTAAGGCCTATGTACGAGCCAGTCCTTTCAGAATATCTGCACACGCCCGGAGATAAGAAGAGTTTCAAAAAGGTGGATTTGTTCAATTACAGTACTAATTATGTCATTTGCTTAAATTTTAAAGAAAGGCCATTTATGAGGCAGAATATTCATTTTTATTTAATTTTTGTATCTTCAAAGTTACAAATGGCTTCTCTGGGTGAAGCCATCTTGTGGCTAGAATTGAAAGATTTCAAATGGCGCCCAACTATGGAGTGTGAATAAGGCTGGCTGGTGCATAGTATGGCAGTACGCACAGGTAATTTGTGAAATCTGATCGGGTATTTTAGGAAGGGTATATATGTTCAGTGATTTTGGAGGGTATGCTAAGTAATAAGAGTGAGCCTGATGTATTAAAGTTGAGATCTAGAAGTGTTGACAGAAGCACTCTTGGTCATTCTAGAAGAGACAGGAGTCAGTCAAACAGGCAGACCAATAAGCGGTCAGATTCCACAAATTCGAGAGTAGTTCTTAGTAAAATGGCAGATAAGGATGTGATTTCTGGTACGTTGGAGGGACGTGAGGGGGCCGAGAAAGATGTTGTTGCAACTAGCAAGGAGTTAGGAATGGGAGTGAATAGTGACGAGGAAAATGTAGGGCTGGGGGAAAACTCACAGATGATCAAGTTAATGGAGCAGATGATGTCTAAATTCAGTAGTAAGCTAAGTGATTTAAGTAATAAATGGATACTCGGAGTAGTTATTTAAGTACTCAAATTAATAATCAAAGCAGTGAATTTAGTACTAAGATAGACATTCAAAGTACGGATTTAGAGAGCAAAATTAATAAGATTGTAGAGAGTATGAATAAAGGCTATAAGGAAATTCGTCAGGAAATTGCTAGTAGAATTGAGATGGTAGATAAAAGATTCGAGCAAGTTGAGGAGAAGATGAGCTTACAGAGGCAGGGCATTATGGATACTGTTGATAAGCAGATAGGCGAGGTGAGTAATGAGGTAGCCATTTTCAAGAAAGAAGTTAGTGAGAGGTTGATAGTTGTAGAGGAAGAGATGAAGGATATAACTGAGATTAGAAATAAGCAGGTGTTTTTGGAACAGGAGCTAGCGATGTCTTCAGCCACAGTAACGATGGTAGATAAGAGTGTAAAAAGAGAGATTAGTGAACTGAAATCCTTTAATGAGAGCGAAAATTTGAAATTAAGGAGAGAACTGAATCAGGCCAAGTCAAATAAGGAAAATTGTAATCACTCTGTAGGACATAGTAACTTCTATAGGGAATATGACTTACCTAAATTTAGTGGAAGGCAGTTTAACCCTATGGAGTTTGTTAAAGTTGTTCAGAAGAGGTTTTCGAAAGGGTTAGAAGATGGGACTTTAGACTGGGATATTGTTGAGGAAGTCATATCATTAGCTTTTGTGGGGGAGGCTAAATCTTGGTATCAAGATTTTAGGGGAGGTTTTCAGGGGTTAGAAGATTTTAGGCAGAAGTTTGAGGGAAAGTTCTGGAACGAACAGACTAAAGGAAGAGAAAGAGACAAGATTTCTTTTGGGAGGTATCAGTCGAATCAGGGGGTGAGCATGACGGAGTATTTCCTCACACATGTCCTTATCAGTCAGAATTTAGACACTAGTTCTTCTGAAGGTGATATTGTTAGGCGTATGGCCCGTCATTTTTCTGATGAGGTGAAGATGGCCGTAGTCATGCAGGATGTAAATACGATTAAGGACATGGAACGTGTGTTAGAAAGGTTTGATACATTGGGTATAATGGGAGGCAAAAGGCAAGAACAGGGAAGGGAAGGAAATTACGATCAGGGGTATCAGGAGGAAGGGAATAGGCATTATGAGCGTAGGAATATTGATAGGCCAGATAACTTTGTGAAGAATGATAGAGGAAATTTTGTAATAGGGATAGGGGTGACCAAGGGAATTTTCGGAATAGGGGGCGCGGAGAACAGAGGCAGGCAGAAAATCGGGGACCTGGGGAACAAAGGCAGTTAGATAATAGGGGGCGTGAAGAAGAGAAACAGCCAGCTCAGCCGAGTAATTTAAACGGGAACAGGGCTCTTTAAGGCGGTCAGATAGAGGGTCCCATCCCAGTATTCCAGTTCATGTGTTGAAGAAGATAGAATACGACCTTGATGTTAGAAAGGAATTGTTAGATGACCAGGTTGAGGTTATGCAGGAGAGATGTGAGCCTACGTTGATCAGTCCTGTGATTAAGGTGAAGATATGGGGTCAAATTGTCGATGCCTTATTGGACTCAGGGAGCATGTGTTCTTGCATTAAGGCAGGCTTTTATGATGAGGTTAAGAGTAAAGGAGAAGCCATAGAGGAGATTCCTGTGTCCAATATATGTATATTGTCTGCTGTTGGGACTAAGTCACAGAGAGTGCGTAGACAGGTTGTCGCACCTATGTACATTGATGAGAAATGTGGTCGTCAGAGTTTTCTAGTGGTCGCGAATTTAGTGTATCCTGTCATATTGGGTGCGGATTGGCTAAGCAGTCAGATGTGTAAGCTTGATTACGGCGAATCTAAGGTGAGATTCAAGTGGGGTGAGAATTTTGATACGATTAGTCTGAGTTATCAGGTGGACTCGGGAACTTTTGTGAGTATATCAGTGTGTGCCCAGGTTTTAAATGAAGAGGAAGAAGTCAGTGAGGTTAGTAGTGACATGGTATCAGAGGATATTCAAAGTTGTAGTATGGTAGTGGAAGAGGAGCGTGAAGGCGAATTTTCAAGTGTTGTGGAAGATACCATGTTGGAGGTAGAGCAGAAGGCTCAGTTGTTAGAGGTCATGAGAGAGCACAGTGAGGTGTTCTCTGACAAATCTGGTAGGACACATGTTTACGAGCATAGTTTCGAGATCACCTATAGGTCTAGTTTTAATGGTGTTAGATACCCGATACCACACGCCCATGTCAAAGCAGTAGATGATGTAATTTCGCAGATGCTAGACGATGAGGTGATCGAATTCAGTTGGAGCCAGTATGTCAATCCGTTGGTAGTAGTGATTAAGAAGGATGGGTCAGTTAGGCTATGTTTGGATGCAAGACAAGCTAATAAACGCATTGCGCCGGATCATCAGCGACCGGAAACTACTGAGGATTTAGTTCAGAGATTTGGGGGTAAAGAATGGCTGTCCACATTAGATTTGAGTGCTAGTTTTTGGCATGTACCCTTACGGGAGGAGGATAGACAATTCACGGCTTTTTGTTACAAAAACCAGCTGTTACAGTTTACACGGATTCCTTTTGGTATGAAAACATCGTCAGCTGGGCTCATTCGCGTACTTAACATCGCCCTGGGACACGACACAGGGGATTTCACAGCCAGTTACATCGATGACTTAGTCATCGCATCACGTACATTTGGGGAACACATGGAACACCTTAGAATCGTTTTGGGGAAGTTGCAGCGGGCAGGAGATAAGTTAGATGTAGGTGACCTTGTGCTTTTGAGGGTGCCTCATGTCTCGTCCACAGACCAGAAATTGGTGAGTAAATGTTTTCATTTGTATGAAGGACCGTATGAAATTGCACGGAAATTAGGGGCCTGTGCGTACGAGCTCCTTACAAAGGACGGAAGGGTGCAAGGGATTTACAATATTTCCAATCTGAGGATGTACATATCCTAGTAGCCCTGTTGGTTGTGTATATATTTGTGGAAGGTAGGAGTTAGTATTTTGGAAGGGAAGTCATGCCAAAAAGGATTGCTTTTTATTCTATGGTATAGGACCAAATGAATGAAAAGCAAGGGGGCGTTCTGTAACCTATATTTTATGAGTTCCCCATGACAGTTTTAATGTAGGCTCGTAGGTTTGTTATTTCTTTATATCATGTTATCGTGTTGGCAACGTGTTCAATTGCATTGGACACGTCTGCAGTAGACGCAGTGTCATTATTATTATTATTACTATTATCATATACGTATACTTTTTATTATTAATTATTCAAGGTAATTGCCTGTCACTTGTTGGTGAGATATATTATGTCGCTGGTCACGAGAAAGAGTAGGTGCCCTTGCAAGTGGTGCTACCTATCCAAAGGGCTAGAACTATGACAAACGAGCTCACTCGTGCTGTAAAGAATATGGCCTTGTATGAACTACTGGATGTAGACGAGACGGGAAGAAGCCCTTAGTCGTGGAACAGGGTGTGTCAGACAGCCGAGCAAGGGGGCTGCTTGAAGTGGCTTGGGAACAATGTGACAAGAGTGATTCTGAGAAGACTTCCTGGTATGAGGTGTGGCTCGGGGGACGGGCTGAGGCATTCAGACGAGAGGTAGCAAGCTACCTGAGTGCACTGAGGAAGGGAGTGTCTCTCTTGAGCTGAGTGCTTCGTGTTTCGACGGAGGGTGATTGGGTTCTGGCTGTTATGCCACAATCACAGTAGGGCTGATAACCTATGCAAATAATTGTGCAACGTTGAAGAGAACCGTCAAACGTGAAGGCATGGCTGACCTGCTTCAAAGTGGTGTAGAGGTGAAATGGACATATTGGGCAGACGACGGCATTACCGGTAATGTGAAAAACAAATAAGAACTCTTTACAGCCTAATTATTATTATTATTATATTATTATATTATATATTTTTAATTGCACTTCTTGTGTGTCACTCTTTTTTATTATATTTATCCATTTCTTGCATGCAGCTTCAGAATATAAAGTAAATTTAAACTGGATAGTCTCTTTTTAGTTAGATGCATGTAAACCTTCCTTCGTCTTTATTAATTTATAGGAGGTTTTGGTAAGGCCTATGTACGAGCCAGTCCTTTCAGAATATCTGCACACGCCCGGAGATAAGAAGAGTTTCAAAAAGGTGGATTTGTTCAATTACAGTACTAATTATGTCATTTGCTTAAATTTTAAAGAAAGGCCATTTATGAGGCAGAATATTCATTTTTATTTAATTTTTGTATCTTCAAAGTTACAAATGGCTTCTCTGGGTGAAGCCATCTTGTGGCTAGAATTGAAAGATTACAGGTACCAATTTTTTCATACACGTAACTTCTATGCTATCAGTTGGATTTCAACCAAATTTCGTATGTGCTATGTGTGCCATAACAGATATGACTATAAGTATTGTTAAGAGCAATCAGGGCTGCCAACTGTTAATAAATGCTGTCTATATTGTTTTTAACCTAATATCAATATATCAGAAAGTATGCAAACCAACAACTCTATACTTTGCACACGTGTAGCACCTGACATTCTAGATTAATTTGGAGTAATTAATACAAGGCAGTGCTGCCAACATGATTCTATGCCTGCTGATATGTCCAATTTTAAAATACATGTAACTTCTATACTAACAAATGGATTTCATCCAAAATTGGCACAACAAGATATCATAATATTTCAGATTATTTCTGACCAGCACACGCATGACATTGTTGGCAACATGCTTTTACGCGTGCTGATAGATCCAGTGTCTAACTGCATGTAACGTCCATTGGACTTCAACCAAATTTTGTATTCTGTACCTTAAGAGATGGAACTAAAAATATATTCAGTCACTGTAGTGCTCTATTAGGCTGCATTATACCAGGTATATTTTGAACTAATTAGATATTTCGATATTACCAACTTAATTTCGTCATTATTCTATATAGGTTCATATTCTGTAGAATAATCATTGGCATGAAAAGTAGGCTGTATAGTTCTTCACGGAACTTCTTGTTCATAGTAAGAAAGTTTATTTTTCAATGTCCTTATTGAAAGTGTGCTCATGATAGATACACCACACCCCTTCAGTGAGTAAGTCTCGTGGTGTAGTTGTTACCATCAATCGCAACCATCCTGGAGGACGTATTTCGATTCACGCCGCTGCAAGGAAAAGCAATTGAATCAGTCGGAGCTGAAAAGCATCAGTCAGTTTTCACTACTTTTCAGGAGAAAGAAAAAACGTCATTGACAGAGCAGAACTTAACAATCACACTATATTAGTCATCTATATTGCGAAGCATCTATTCAGAATATATTTTTGTTTGCGGAATATGAATTTTCATTTAATAAACATATCTTTCAAATCAGTTTTGGAAACGTGACTTAATGCCTTTCAGCTCCGTGGTCAGTTTAGTGTGGCATAAAGCCATCCAGAATGAATATTCCACATGATATTTTATTTTAAAAGGGATTTTAACATAAAAACCACCTAAACCCTGTACAAGTGTAATTTACAATAACACTGTAACACGCGGGAATCTTGCAGTGCGACCAACATTAAGCACGTAATACGGCGCTGAAAGCCAGCAGGTCATTGACTTAATGCCTTTCTCCTCTGATCGCACTAAGTGTAGCAGTGGTTTCTGGCTTAAACTGAAGGCTGACTTAATTCTTTCCTATGCCGTTCTAGGTCCTTGGGTCAATGCTTCACAATACTAATTGTTTTAAAAATAACCATTTTCGACTTAATGATTTTCTGCACCGTCCGATTCAATTCTGGTTTAAGTCACCCAAGTGGCGTCAATTTCGAAGACTTGCCACCAGACCAGTGGGCAACGCGAGTTTGCTTACTTTACATTCAGCCAGGCTAGGAACACTGCTGGTGCGGCCACGTGAAAACTTCATTGCTGTGAGTTGGACCACCACACCAAGCTGAGTTGTTAGCAATTTACATATATATTATATGTAGATTAGTGGTAACAGGAAGGAGATTACTCTTCTGTAACTTGTTAAGTGCACACGCCCAGTACTGGGATAGCGCCACGCCGATCAACGTAGCTAGATGGGTGTGGGAGGTTTCGAATGCTATTATCGGACATACTTCAATAGTCCCAATCGTTTACCCACTTCAAGTGAAGACCATATTTATACTGCTAATAAGGGAGGTTCGACTAATCGACTAACAATGGATATTTCGATTAAATTGAAATTAATCGATTAATCGACTGACCATTCATTAGATTAATCGACTAATCGAATATGAGATTTATCAGCTAAGCGAAGAATCGAGAAAAGAAAAGACGTTTAAATGAGAGCTCATCGCTTAAGTTGAGTTACGATTGTTTCCGGAATGATGTATAGAAATGTATAGAAGCTAATTTTTGCCTAAATATACAAACTTTCCTCCTTGGTTCTGTTAACAATAACAAAATAAGAGTCAGTGACAGTGGAAGGACAAACATAAATCAAATTGGGAAGGGTTTCGAAGAAAAGAAAACGAAGAGTTTTCAGAAAAAGATTTTGAATTCTTGTTCAATGTTTACAATTTAGGACAGGAACGTTTTAGTATGACTTTGCTTTAGCCTAGTTTTCTATTTAAAAATAGAGAATACAATAATTATAAATTCATTAAATGTCTGTTTTTCTTCTGTGAGCGCGTAGTGAAAGGAGCGAAGAACATCGATTCATCGGCAAAACAATCAATTATTCGGTTTATCGAGTAATCGATTAAGCGGCCAATAAACGCACAAACGATTAATCGTTAATTGTAGCAAATAATCGATTTTTCTGAGTCGATTAATCGATTATTCGATAACTGAAATTCATCAATTAAAAGAACCAGCCCTAGACCATACACCAAAATTGTGACTTCCTCAAGAATCACGGCTCCATATTTCCAAATCCTGTTGCAATTATTGAAATTCTTTCATACCAACACAACAACTTTAATATTTGATTTCAAATACTGAGTCTGTCACCCCGGAGGTCCAGATTCATTCCCGGCTCTGCCAAGAAATTTTAATTCTGGTCTGAGAGCTGGAATGGGGTACACTCAGCCTCATGAGGCAAAACTGAGAAGAGGTGGGTTCGATTCCCATCTCAGCCATCTTGAAGTGGCTTTCCGTGGTTTCTCACTTCTACTCCAGGCAATTGCCCGGATGGATCCTAACTTAACGCCACGGCTACTTCTTTCTCATTCCTAATCTGATTTACAAATACACATACTAATACAGCCATCACCAAAACACAGGTTATCATACAAATTCCGCACACACACACAAGTGCACGGGGCTACATGACCACGATGTGTCAAAGCCACTAAATCGATTAACAACATCTCAAACACTGAGTACCTGAGTACGACACGCCAATGTCTTAAGCTGGACATCGAAATTTAGCATCGTACTTGCATTAGACCTAGGTGCCATCCGGGCATTTGCCTGGAGTAGGAGTGAGGAACCACGGAAAAACAATTTTTCGATAGTTAGGCTAAAAATTTAACACACCTCGCAGCAGTGTTGCCTCACGAGGCTAAGTTACACCGGTTGAGCCCTTAGATCACAACTAAATTTCTTGTCAGAACCGGGAATAAAAACCTGCTACCCCAGTTATAACTGGTAATAACGCTTGTCACTATACCACGAAGTAGCGTAAATACACCCAGTTATCCTAGAATGAGGTATACCATTATTACTCTCATCAATTAAACCTTTGTCTACACTAGAGGATACGCTCTGATCTTATATAGGCCAAAGCCGGTGATACGGTGGCTGCTGATCGCGTTTTCTGGTGTGTAGAATTGATTGATTTTATTTCCACGACCACACTTAGAGCTTAAGAGATCTCTTACTAGAGCGCCCTAAATACAATAGGATTAGGGCTTATAAACATAGCACAGTTCCTTAAAATTTAAATCATATGATATATAGCATCATATAATAAGCAGACAGTTAAATTCGTATATTACACTGGTCAAAAATGTTTTGCATATTGCAAGCTTATGTACTCTATTTGTGGACCAAATCTAATCCACGTGCTTTACCCGATAACTGTTTTATTTATTTATGGAGCGTATGGCATTAGACATGCAACACAATAATAATAATAATATTAATAATAATAATAATAATAAAAATGATAATAATAACAACAAGTACATACTAGCGCAGATATCAATCTTATATCGACCTTATGTCCAATCTAGTCCAGGCTTGATGGTGTAGCACTGAAAAAGTCGTTAGGGTCACCTAAGTACGCTCTTTGTTTGCAATCTTCGACAATGCGCCTGATGGTCAGGTTCGATGTGCCGCAATCAAAGCAGGGGTTTGGCCACTGCCCCCATTTGTGCAGGTTGTATGCACAAACTCCATGTCCGAAAACAGTGCACGGTACAAACAAACCAACGTGTTATCTCAGAGTTAACTCATGAGCCAATGTGCAAATACGAAATGTTGTCATACTGCAATGAAAATACATCATGCAATATGCAAAACTCTTTGTGACCAGTGTATTACTAAATACGTTGCAAACAATATTCACAATATAAATAATAATAGTCTTACAATGATAGTAACAATAGTATGGTAATACATTCAATAATAATAATAGTAATTATAATAATAAAAAATAAAAATAATAATAAAACAATCAAAACATTAATAATAATAATAAGAGGATCATTACTGTATATACGAAAGAGTGCATACAGACCCAGTATCAGCCTGAAGAACAAATGCCATATAGCCTACAAGAAATAAATATTAACGAAGACTTCTGGTTGGTTTTCAGCTATTGTCTTGATGTTATGATTGACACTAATTGTATAACATAATGCAGTAAACTGATGTGAGAGGTTTACTGCTCCAACAAGCAAGATGAAATTCGATTTTGAGAGCTGCAACGCTTGCAATGTTGACGAACATATGCAGAGTCTTTCACTCAAAGTGGGGCCGGCCTCCCGGCTGGCGAATCGCTACAAATATCAGGTCGAGCCAAAGGTCAGACGAGCACATTGCAACATGGAGCAGAGACAGTTGCTACGCGGGATTTGACGAGTAAAGTTGACTTGGTTATTTCGCTTACAGCCTATTTTAAGTTACACGTGTTATAAGTTTATAACGTGTGCACGTGTTTATTGTTTAATTGTTATTGTGTTTCATAATATTATATCGTGTTATTGCTAAGTGTTAAAGCATATTGCTTCAATTATTATTTACGGGAAAAATTGAAAAACAAGTGTTATGCAACAAAACCTCACACTCTGGATCAGGCTTTTCCAGCCGAGCCGCTCGCGAGTGAGCAGCTGAATACTCACCGCCTTGTGTGAGTAAACCTGCAATATGCAATACAGCTCTGCTGTAGGGGCTGCCGTTACTAAGCGGTGGATACATCAAGACTGGCAGGAAGCGCATGGACTTATACCATGACCTTCGCCCAGTGACGTATTGGCTATCACCCCCAGTCCCTCTCCAACCGTGCTCCGAGCATTACTGCTGAGTACTCGCGTGTACGCATACTCAAACTCGTGGATTTGGAACAGCCTGCTAGATGAACTCAAACTTAGTATCACGAGAGAAATTGAGGCTATCTCGGTAGATGAACTAATGCGTGTGAATAAAAATTTGCTTAGAAGATGCCAGAAATGTGTAGATACAGGTGGAGGACATTTTCAACATTTTCTGTGACAATGATTTCACTTTGATTATGTGTTATGTGTGCTTGTTATTTACATGCGATTCGTACGGGCGCTCTGTCGACCCCAAGCTCAGTGAGTTGCCATTTACTCGTCTGAGTCTCCAGGCGCTGCACCGTGGCCAGCCCTACACTTTGAGTGAAATACCCTGTATAAATCGAAGGTGTTGAAGAGGCGTGAGGTGGTGCAAACAAAAGATTTATTGAACTTGATGGTTCGCTGGATTGGAATCTGGAGTGTTAATTTTGTGTACCTATTTTCTCGATTATGAACAGAATGCATTGGTTTAAAAGCACTGTATAGATATAACGGGGTCTTGGTTGCAATATTTTATGTGTCAGAATGGCACCTGATAGTAGCCTGCGCTCGTGGAATTTCAACCATTTCAGCTGCACGTAATAAGGAGTAGTATGGTCATCTCGTCTTACATCCAGAATGTACCGAACACATGCATTCTGGACTCCTTGTAGTTAGATATTCTGTGCTTCTGGTAAATCATGATATCTAGCAGAGAAATAATCAATGATTTAAAAAATGAGAGTTTGGATGAAGAGGTCACGTACGAGTATGTTAGAAGGGGTTTCAGAGACGTTTCTTTCCCGTTGTTCGCTTTTTTTATTTTTTTCTTAATTTATATAATACACTTTTTCTTCTTAAGGCATCCTAACATAAATTTTAATTTATTGTAATGTATATTTTGTGTATGCTATGAGGGACCGATGTCGTCGCTGCACCGCCGCTTTAAATAACAATTATCATCAACATCATTATCATCATCATCATCATCAACATAGTCATCACTAACAACATCATCATCAACTTCATCAACAACATCATTAACAACATCAACATCATCATCATCATCATCATCATCAATATAATCAACAACATCATCATTATCATCAACATCACAACCATCATTAATAACACAATCATCATTCTCTTAGTCCAGGCTCGATGGTGTAGCACTGAAAAGGTCGTTAGGGTCACCTAAGTTCGCTCTTAGTTTGCAATCTTCGACAATGCACCTGATGGTCTAGTTCGATGTACCGCAATCAAAGCAGGGGTTTGACTTAAGAAGTCCCGGGCTTGTGAGGTGGTACTGTAGATACAGCTGCCGGCAGACTACTAAATATATTGGTACATGGATAACCTGCGTGAGTGATCTTACAGTATCTGCAAGGATTGCTTTGGCTTTCAGTAATTTATTCACTCGATTCGCTCTTGTAGGGTAAGGACTAGCGTCTTAGAAATCTGGGCCACGCAGCCTCAACAGGCTTGCAAGAAACGCAATCTTCGTCACAAATCAAACAACCTAAGACGGTGAAGGGGAATTTTCCAGCTCGATTTGTTGGAACTATAACTGAAATCGATAGCAACAGTGTGACTTCGTTCTTTACTCACTCACATCATAGCCAAAGCAGTAAATTCCACTTTCATCCTCGAGATTATATGAGATTTGCAGGTAATAAACAAATAATTATTGAGGAGAACTTCGTCCCCTGAAGCTATGAACGTTATACAGCCAAAGTTGTAACGCCGAGAAACATCCCGCTAGCTACGCCACTATATTTGGATATCACTATTGGACCATAACAATCTAACCTCATAGAGGGAAAGTCACAGTCTTCAAAAATTGATTTTATGCCAGGGATGCACAATGGGAAATATATATGGCAGTCGTTTCATTCCGCCGCATGGCTATTACCCCTGCGGCGGCGGGCCCCCTTAGACGGTTTCGCCGTCTCTTCGGGCCAAGGGGTTAAGGTATTCGGGAGAGGTGTAAATTTTTGGTGATGGGTGGGTTTGATTTTGGGATTTGGAAGAAGGTGTGTGAGAAGTTCTTGGTTGGGGTATTGCTGTGGAATTTGGAGAAGGGTGTGGGGGGGGGGGAGGGCGAAGGATTGTTTTGAAAAGGAAGAGTTAGATGCAGGAATGGGGATGTGGGGGAGAAGGGTGACTGCTTATTGTAAGTAGGTATGATATTTAATGTCGGAAATTTTCGACGAACGAGGAAATCACGGAAAACATGGAAACAACTGTTGCATGTGCCAACGTATATGAAGTAACTTCTATTGCTCAGGGATTTACGTGTATTTGTAAACGAAGTAAGTGTGGTGGAGAAAAAGAAAAGGGGGGCTGTATTTACGTCCAGATCATAAGGGTTGTTATTTTTTTTATTAATAATGTCGATGAGAAGGGAGTAATGAAAGATGTTTGTTGAGATGAGAAGGAGAGTGGTATGGTAGTAAAGACAGGGAAAGAAAGAATTGTATAGCAGGTGGTATGAGGACAGTGGCGAATGAATAAGTTGAGATGAGGGGAGTAGTAAACGGAAGAAGAGAATGAGTAGAAGGAGGGTGATGGTGTCAACGTTGTAAGATTTGCTGGTGAATGTGCGAGAAGATGAACATGACGATTTTTTTGTTGTAATGGAGATGAACAATGTTGATGGGAAGGGGGTAGTGAATGATGTTGGTTGAGATGAGAAGGAGACTGATAGTATAGAATAGAGAGAGAGAAAGAAAGAAAAGTAAGAAAGAGAGAAAAGGAAAAAGAGAATAGTATAGCTGGTGATATGAAGACAGTGGCGAATTAATGAAGTGAGGGGGGGGGGGGGAGTAGTAGCGGATGAAATGAATGAGTAGTTGAAGAGTTATGATGTCAACGGCGTGAGATGTGCGTGATGGAGATGTTGAAAGTATGAACCATTGGTTGCTATTTGAACCGTTGGTCGGTGCTAGAGCTGGTGGGTGAGGCTTATGTTTCTGTTGCACAATGGGAAAGGTAATCAAGGTGGTATTTATACAGTGTGGTCCACCAGCCCCTTATTTTTTTTGGAGGAAGGCAACCCAACTAACGCGTATATCACAGTCATCCTAAAAACATTCGTACCTGCTCCTTTACGTCCATTGTACAACTTTACCGTTGAGTACATCCTCGCGAATATAGTAGAAATCAATAGTGGCAGTGTTCATTCAATGACCTCAAATATAACTCATGATTGAAACGATCAGAGCTCCGAATGACACCTTCTTACATTTGGACATGAAGCGTCTACGAATAGACTCAATACGTGCCAGCATTACAGCATGGTTCTCGGTAGCTAAGTTGGCTAAATCAAGAAGTGCTGGAGTAGCGTCACCGAAGTCGCATTGTAGTAGGTTCGATCCTTGAACTAGTGCATTATTTTCTTAATGTCGTTTATTGTGGATGTATTATGGACGCATATCTATCCGTTCCAACGAGTGATTTATTTATTTGGTCCTGAAAATGACCGTACTTATCCGATGGTACGCAGCCAGATTGGACGACGACATAATGATCTGTAGAACGAAAGCAAGGTAGCCTATCCTGTATATTCAAGGTAGCAAGTGTTCGAAATTTTGACCACCTTTGTGATTTGTTATGTGGGTAGGCTCACGAATAAATACATCAGACCGAAACTATAATTTCTTTCAACGGCGTCTCTGCGAAAAGCGCTTGCTATACACTTACAGTAATAGTTATTTAGTGAGGTTTTAAGGGGCGGAACTACGAGGTCATCTGCCCCAAACATACAGTAAATACAGATAATTATAACATTATTGGTTTTACGTCCCTTTTAACTGCTCTGGCATTTAGATACGCGGGGGTGCCGGAATTTTGCTCCGAAGGGGATCTTCAACGTGCAAATAAATCTACTGACACGGCTCCCTCGCATTTGCGCACCCTCAAATGCCAGCTGACTGCGCCAGGATACGAACCTGCAACTTTCGGCACTGCAAGCGAGAACGTTACCGCTGAGCCTCGTATCAAGGCAGTAATTACAGAACGTGTCATATTATGATTCTGGGATAAATATTGAACTATTAACATTCTAATTATCACGAATAGAGTCGCCTCCGTTGCGTAGTAGTCAGCGTGATTAGCTGCCACCCCGGACGACCTGGGTTCGATTCCCGGCTCTGCCACGAAATTTGAAACGAGGCATGAGGACTGGGGCGGGGTCTACTCAGCCTCGGGTGGTCCAAATGAGTAGAGGTGGTTCGATTCCCACCTCATCTATCCTCAAAGTGGTTTTCCGTGGTTTCCCACTTCGCCTTCGGGCAAATACCGGGATGTTACCTACAGTACGGCCACGGCCGCCTCCTTCCCTCTTCCTTGCCTATCCCTCCCGATCGTCCCCTCCCTTCCCATCCCTCAAGAGGACCCTGTTCGCTTTGCAGGTGAGGCCACCTGGGCGAGGTGCTGATTCCACCTCCCCAGTTGTATCCCGCAGTCAAGATGTTTCAAGCTCCAGGACACTGCCCATAGAGGCGGCAATGATGGGATCCCTCGCTGAGTCCGAGGGAAAACCTAACCTGGAGGGTAAAACCGACTAAAAATAATAATTATAGTCTTCTCCGTAGCGTAGCGGTCAGCATGGTTAGCTGCCGCCCCGGAGGTCCTGTGTTCGATTCCCGGCTCTGCCACGAAATTTGAAAAGTGGTACGAGGACTGGAACGGGGTCTACTCAGCCTCGGGTGGCCCAAATGAGTAGAGGGGGTTCGATTCCCCCTCAGCCATCCTCGAAGTGGTTTTCCGTGGTTTCCCACTTCGTCTTCGGGCAAATGCCGGGATGGTACCTTCTTCAAGGCCACGGCTGCCACCTTCCCTCCTCCTTGTCTATCCAACCTAACCATCAATTACCTTCCCTCATGAGGCCCCTTTCGCTTTGCAGGTGAGGCCGCCTGGGCGAGGTGCCAATCCCACCTCACCAGTTGTATCCCTTCCGATTCGATGTTTCCAGCTCTAGGACACTGCCCGTAGAGGCGGTAGTGGTGAGTTCCCTTGCTGAGTCCGTGGGTTCCACCAACCTGGAGGGTAACGACAAAAAAAAAACGAATAGTATCCACCCATGGTATGAACAGTATTTAGGGAAAGTAACCATTTAAATGAGACAAGAAAATAACTTTCCCTATCGTTTTCGTAGATAATGTGAACAAAACCAAGTTGAAATCTTGCTGTACGAGGTAGGGAGGGTATAATAAAATAGTTAAAAAGAATTTTAAAATTCTGCCGTTGGATAGTCTTGAACCCGGGATCTTCGAAAGAGCGAGTGGGCGCAATAACACTTGCACACATTTCCAACACACTCTCGAGGTTTTTATTGCGCTTCTTATTAACGCGTATGGTTAAATATTCAATTATTACAGTTAGATCCTAAATATTGATCGGAATGCATTCATTCAGTACCTGGCATGTTTTCTAATTTACTTAAAGCAAGTTTCACGACCGCTTTGCGTTAATAAGGCGAAAGCACAGCAAATAATGCCCTCAAATGACAGCCCTTCGGATTTATTTCATACAACTTACCGTACAAAATGCTAGCGTGTGATACACTTCGGTCAGACAAGCAGGTGTACAGGAGAACAGAATCATACAGGATTTTGTACCAGCGATCACAGCAGCTTCCTTGCCAGCGAGTGTCGTCTGATGCGGGCCTAAAGATATGCTAAGACTTTTTATTAAAATGTAATAACAAAAAAAGATGTTCGGTAAAGAACGTAGAGCCTACTTTCTCCTAAATGCATGGGTATTGTTATAACTCTTTGTCCTTTTCAAGGAGTATAATTGATTGTTGGTTGTAGTAGCTTGTTGAAATACAACGTGCTATACGGATATTATACATGAATATGATGTGCCCTTTGCTAGTGCTACCTCTGTAAAAAAAAATCATTCAATTTGGTTTCACCGTGTTTGAATTGATATGGGGAATCGATTTGCACACATACATGGCCGTTATCTGTAAACTGTTGGGCTGATGACCTTGTGGTTCAGTCAAAAGGTGCTTCCCTCAAAAAGGTATGTTGTTGAAAAAATTGGTAGGGATCAAATTATTAGGTTGGTCGTAATTTGATTCAAGCTCTTAACATTAGGATGGCCGCCATTACGTTTTCGTCAAGATGGTGGCGATATTAAACATGACACTGGAGTGCCCATTCCTAGAGCTACCTCTGTACCAAATTTCGTTCAATTCGGTTACACCGTGTTTCAAAAGATAGGGGGAATCGATTTGCACACATACATGGCCGCTAACCGTACATTATTGGCCTGATGACCTTATAGTGTGGTCAAAAGAATCTCTATACATAAAGGTATGTTGTTGCAAAATTGGGTAGAGATCAGATTATTAGGTTGGTCGTAATTTGATTCAAGCTTTTAACAATAGGATGGCCGCCATTACGTTTTCATCAAGATGGCGGCGATATAACACATGACACTGGAGTGCCCTTTGCCAGTGCTACCTCTGTACCAAATTTCGCTCAATTCGGTTTCACCGTGTTTGAATTGATAGGGGGAATCAATTTGCACACATACATAGCCGCCATCTGCAAACTAATGGGTTGATGACCTTGTAGTTCAGTCCATCGACGCTCGCCATACGAGTATATGTTGTTACAAAATTTGGTAGAGATCGGATGATTAGGTTATTCGTAATTTGATTTAAGCTTTGAACATTTGGGAGGCCGCCATTACGTTTTCGTCAAGATGGCGGCAATATAAAACATGACACTGAGGTGTCCTTTGCTAGTTCTACCTCTGTACCAAATATCGTTCAATTCGGTTTCACCGTGTTCGAATTGATAGCGGGGGCAGACAATCAGAGTACACACACTCACACACACACACACATACACAGGCACACAGTCACACACACACAGGCAGACACACAATTTTTGGCTCTGTGTAGATCTCATAAGTCAACTTTCATTTTTTGCAAAAATCGAAAGTATGCTAATAATACCATGGGAATTTCTAAGGAATACATATACTTCGATGCAAGCACTGGCGATCAGAATATCCTTCGATATGTTGTTGTTTTGTTTCATTTGAGGGGCTAGAATATCGCGTTTATTTAGCCCCGTTTACTTGGATGTGTGTGTAGAATTTATCTGATAACCCGAGTTATTGCGGGCTTGTAATGATGTGTGTATTTGCAATTAAGGATTGGGAAGGAGGCGGCCGTGGTCTTAAGATAGAATCCGTCCCGGAATTTGGCCGGATTAGAAGTGGGAAACCACGGAAAACTTTTCCAGGGTGGCTGAGGTGGGAATCGAACCCACTTCTTCTCATATTTGCTTCACGAGGCTACGTGTACCCAATTTCAGCCCTCAGACAAGTATTACATTTCTCGGCAGTGCTGGGAATCGAACCCGGACCTCTGGAGCAACACTTCGATATGTTATGTTATTATTCATGCCGGTTTTTTTTTATTTTCTGCCATTTCAGGTCACGTGGCATAACGTACCAATTAGATCGTATTCTCTGTATAAATCATCAAAATTCAACGTACTCTTCACAAAAATACGTCGTAAGGCAATAAATGTGGCAATGTAGTTACATCCCGACTAAAATGGAATGTGGGCTTTCGTTCAAAAAAGTATGCCTGCGACTGGATTCGATGCACCATTCTATCCGCTCGCACACACCTTATAAGGTCAGGCTTTAACCCTCTTTTTTTTTTTTTTTTTTTTTTTTTTTTTTACCAATTTTTTTTTATTAGCTCTTTACAGAATTACAGAATTTTCAGATATGATAAATACCAGACTAATACATCACAAGAAATCCAGATAGTGTCCATATTTATCGTATAATTGTCCACTTTCACTAAGCTTCCAACGCTCTTTTTGCAGGTGATACCTGAGATCCAGGAAAGAGAAATGTTGATCATTGTCCATCACGAAGTGTACATATTGGCCCATTATCCACACAATGGCAGTCTGTTTAATTTGGGGGAAGGCGGTCACCGACAAACGAACCAACTTCCTGTCATCAAGGTCATTCGAGGGCACATTTAATAGTTGACATACTTTTCCCTTACACCACAGCCACGTGGAGGCAACTCGCGTGCATGATGTGAAGCGGTGCATCGCCGTATCAGTTTGACCACATATAGTACACCATGGGTAAGCTTCAAGATGGATGGTATATCGCCGTAGAGCGGTTGGGATGAGATCGTTGAGGAAGATAAAAACTTGGGAGTGTACAGCAGAAGAAATGGACATAGCCCCAAAAATTTTCCAAACAGTGGGCCAATGGAAAACTTGGAGTGTACCACTTGCCGCAACATGTTATAGATACTTTTCGTCGTTGGAACAATCCCTGATGGCATTTGGCGAACAGTTTCCAGAAGGTGCTGTTGATGGTCCCTAAATATCTTCGGCAAAGCTCTATCACAACCACGGGCTGTGTTTCGAATATCTTTGTATAGCGCTTTCGTAAAAGTGTCATGTTGGGAAAGAATGGTGATATCGTTCTTGCAGAGGAGTGCACGGCATTTCATGCCATGAGCTGTTAGCCCTAGCCCGCCTTGCCGGGATGGGAGATACAACTGTTCCCGTTGTACTCGGAACAAAAATCCTTGCCATATAAACCAACCTGTATATTTTGCCAATTGGCTCTCAAACATTTTGGGAAGTGGGAAAAGTTGTGCGACATACCATATTTTAGAGAGCGCAAACACGTTGAGGACCATGACCCGTTGCACTATATTGAGGTTTCTTTGACCAAATTGGATCAGGACTCCCCTAACTTTGGCAATGACCTTAGTCCAGTTAACTTGCACTGTGTCCAGAAGCGATTGCTTCCAGGTAATGCCAAGAATTTTCACCTCATTTACTATCCGGAACCAGGGCTGTGGGGTAATAACTGAGTTAGTATTGAGCGGAAGCAAAGCAGTTTTCTGGGGGTTCGATTGTGCTCCAGAGGCGATATGGTAGAGCTGAAGGACGCTATCGATGTGGGAGATGTCTTCTTCATTGCGGATCAATATTGATACGTCATCAGCATAGGCGCACATTCCAAAAACATGTGTGGACAGTTTGTAACCCTGTAGCTTCACCTGGGTAGTCCGAATGAACGGTTCAAGGCCAATGACAAAAAGTAGCATAGAAAGGGGACATCCTTGCCTAACTGATCGTTGTATTGGAATCAGAGGGGAAAGAAAACCGTTGACGAGCACTCTAGACGTAGCATTACAATTTATCATACGAATGTAGTCAATAAGGATTTCAGGAAATTCGAAGTGTTGCAAGATCATGTACAAGTATTCATGACTGATGCGGTCGAAAGCTTTATCAAGATCTAAGGTGAGAAAACTCATTGGCTCAGTGGGGAGCATTTCGGCTTTTAGGTGTAGGTCCCGTAGTATCGCTAAGTTTGTTAACAGAGTTCTTCCAGGAATACTGCAACATTGTTCATCAATAATGATATCAGGTAGAACAGTCTTCAATCGGCATGCAAGTACTTTGGTAAGGACTTTATAGTCACTGCAGAGCAGAGTAACTGGTCGGAAGTCACCAACTGCCATGGGAGAGGATGTTTTTGGTATGAGGACTATGGTACCCTCGTGATGTGATTGACAAAGAGCACGACGTTGGAGAATGGTACGCAGGACACGACAAAATTCTTTGCCAATGAGAGGCCAGAAGTGTTTATACATTTCATATGGCAGTCCATCAATGCCAGGTGAGCGGTTGTTTGGGAGTCGTTTAACCACAGAGTGAATCTCTTCATCCGTAATATCCGCGCTGAGCAGAGTTTTGTTGTCCGGAGATAGTTTGGTACTGCAAGATGACAGCAATAGGGTCACCTGCTGTGGATCAATGGGAGCCTTAGCGTAGAACCGTTGATAAAATAATGATATTTCACTACGTATAGCGTCAGGGGAGGTGACGACACTTCCAGTACTGGTGCGGAGGCGGTGGATATATTTACGTTGCCGCTCACGTTGTCCTTTGGCGATATGGTATACACTTGCACTTTCGTCCGGGAGCACTGTACGATCTTTTAAAGCCACGTTGATATGAGCGAGCGTTCGTTGCTGTAGAGACAGGAGCTTGGTTTTAACTTCCCGGATCTGGTCATATATACGCTCCCCAGCATCAGATCTTTGCTGGAGCTGGCGAAGAACTCGATAGTAAAATTCAACTGTATCCCGTCTTTCCCGACCTCGTTGGTAAGATATGTTCTTAAAGACGCGGCGGATCCCTGGTTTAACTAAAATATCCCACCAGTCTGTGCAGTCGCGAAATTTGCCTTTTTGTTGGACCCATCGAATCCAGTGTTGTCTGAAAATATCTTGGCATTCCTCCTCCAGTAACAGCGAGCAATTCAGCTTCCAATAACCTCTTCCTATGTGAAATATGGGATGGGGGTAAGAGATTGTACATACGACAGCATGATGGTTAGTGAAACTGGCAGGAATCACTTCATATCGTCTAGGCTGGATGAGTTCCTGTGAAAAGTAGATGCGGTCAAGTCGTGATGAGGAGTTGTGACTTATACAGGTGTAATGGGGCAGGGGCACCCTTAAACTATCCACAGCATCAATGAGGTGTAGGGAGGTAAGAAGGGTCCTGAGAGCCGGGTTGACACCTCTGTATGTACTAGTGGAATCCTCTGGGCGTTGAATACAATTGAAATCCCCTGCAAGAATAAGTTTTTCCTTAACGTCGTGCAGATGAGGCAGTATACTCTGTTGAAAGAACATTTTCCGTTCCACACGTTTATTAGACCCGGATGGGGCATATACATTTATCAGGGTGGTATTACCGACAGTAGTGGCTACGCGCGCTAAAGCGCAGCGTTAGGTCATGGGGCCAAGCTCTCTGCTGACTCGGTAGACACGTGGGTTCGAGCCCCACCGTCGGCCGTCCTTGAAATGGTTTTCCGTGGTTTCCCATTTTCAACACCAGGCAAATGCTGGGACGGTACCTACTGACAGGCCACGGCCGCTTCCTTCCACATCCTTGCCCAGTTTCATTCGCCTTCATCAATTCCATCTCTCATCCCGACGCGCAGGTCGCCCATGGGCGTCACTTAGAAAGACCTGCACTCGGCCTCTCAGGAGGTCACACGAAAAAAAAAAAAAAAAAAAAAAAAAAAAAAAAAAGGTGGTATTGTTTATGTGTCCAGATATTATGCGTCCTGATGGATGACATAGCACACCTGCGAGTGGGATATCATGTCTTATGAGGAATCCGGTCCCTCTATTCGTATTACCGGTATTGATGTATTGTTTGTAGAAGGCAGATATGGGTAAACACGGTATAGCAACTTCTTGAAGGAAAGCAATGTCAATGTCAGCATCTCGAAGGAATCTCTCCAACAGTTGAAATTTCAGAGGGCATTCTATTACATTGATATTCACAGTGGCCACAGTGAGAAATTGCGCCATTACGAGAAGTATAAAAGCTGTGCTAGACATACTGGAAGGTGGACTCGAAAGAAGACACAGGTGAGAATTATCCTGGTGCACTATGTCAAATTAGGTTGAGATAGTTCCTTTTGACTGCCATTCATAGGCCGGCTGTCAGCGGTTGAGAGCGTTCGTGGGTCCCTAGATGACGTAGAAAGAAGATTTTGTTTCTTTTTCACAGCTGCGGAAACGTTTGTGGAGCCAGTTTTATTCTTCGGGGCTGGTACGGCAATCGAGGCATTTGTTTTAATCTTCTTAGAGACGTTCTCGGATCCCCGATCAACAGTCTTAAGTGAGTCGGTAGGGACCAGCGAAGTCTGGGGCAGTGAAGACAAAATTTCTGTGGCAGCCTGTAGTAACGGCAGAGTTGGTTCTGAGGCTGCGATACAGGTTGCCGAGAGCACAGGGGCACTCAGTGTCTCGCAGCTCTGGTCAGGGCAAGGTATCAGTTCTGCGTCAGATGTATCCGAGGTCACTCCTGGTGTTGTCCCAGCTGACTGATCAATGATCATGTTTTCATATGACGTTTGCTGCGTCACAACTTCCGAGTATTGTACACGTCGTTGTTGTGTAGGAGTTATACCGAGGGGAATCATTTTCTTTGGGCAGTTAATACGGAGATGTGTGGTAGCATTGCAAATTAAACAGGTCTGTTTCTGTCCATTATACGTTATATAGCCAGAATGGCCACCAAAAGCCTCAGTGGAGGGGATATCTTGCTTGATTTCCATAGTTACGGCACGTATTCCATTATACACCGGGAACTGATAAGCAGAAGACCATTGTTCTTTCCTGACGTCACTCACAGTGCCATATTTCGACAGGACGGATTTGAAAATTTCAGGGGGTACTTCGAGTGGGACATTAAATATACGCACTGTGGTAAAATTGGAATCCGCTGTGGAGAGCTTAACATTGGTCATTTCGCCGGAATCATACTGAAATTTAATAGGATCTGCAAAAGTATTTAACAATTTCTGATAAATAGATATGGTGATTACCTTGATGTACATGGTTTTTTCGTGCGCATTTAACTGGATGGCTTCTACTTGGTCGACAGTCAACCGGAGGGTATCGCCAATCCAGCGGTGAATTTCTCCTGGTGAGGGGCGAGAACTCTGCCTGTCCCATTGGCAGCGTACGGTGTTTTTTCTCTGGTATCCGGACATGATTTTCAGCGGGGTTTTCTGGGTTTCTGGTTTTGTTGTCCTATCTGGAACACTACTTAAAAAAATATTGTCCGAATGACACACGGAAGGTCAGTACACAGGTGGAACTAAGGAAGCACCGGTATTAGGAACCGTTACCTCTTCCAATGCGGTCACACAGCGCGCACACACGTACTGAACTCGGCCACGACCAGTGACCAACTACTTCTCTCAGCCACAAACACATGGAAAATACCGCACGCTAAACGTGCTTTAGTTACTGTAGCCGTCCCACCTCAAACGTTTAAGTCCATCTCAAAGTCTTCAATCTCGGTTTATGGTGTTGATTTAACTTTCTACTATTACAGATCACGTGGCGTAAGCTATTAATTCGATCGTATTACGTGTATGTGTGTTATTTCAAGGAGTAGTAAGTCATATGTTAGTAGAATGGGCCATAGTATTTGGCGGGGAAAAGTTTAAGGTCGGTTTTTCTTTGCTAGACTCATGACCCAATTACATTGCTGTCACACAGTCACAGCGCAGAGCAATATCGAGCATCGGGAGAAATGCGATGTTAGTTGGGTTTCATAAAACTAAATAATAAGGGGCGGGTTGACCACACTGTATATATGTATATGTACATAATGTGTTATTTCATTCTCCGTCCCGATATGGGGCAAGGGCGGGCCGTCGGCTAAACCAGTAGCCCTTAGGCCGTCGGGGGAAGTGAAACTGGGCAACAGTATTAATGGGAGGGGGTTGTGCTAGCACACACGTATATGGAAAGGTGAGATGAAGTAGCTGGCGCAGGGGTCACCGCGATCGAGGAGCATCCCCCCCCAGGGAAAAGGCCTCCACCACACCCCGTCAAGGAGGAACCCCCCAAATAAGCCCCGTTTATTCAGAAAAAGGTAATACATAAATACAAGTTGAGGGTACAATACAAAGTAAATAAAACCGTGTCTGTGTGGTTCTTCACACAGGAAATAAAGTTCAAAAGTTCTTAAAATGTTCGTCCTGGAACGTGGGAAAAAGAAAACATGAGCATAAAGACTGAAAAGAAAAGTCAAAATATAGTTCGTAGGTGAAAATAAAATTGTGAAATAAGGACACGGTGAACGTGCACAAGTTAAGGGGCATTGCGTCGGTAGGCGAAGCACTGGAGAGTAGATAAAAGCACGTTCAAAGAAACACTGCACAGTTAGAAGCTCGGAGCACTAGGTGTGTTAGATTGAGACGGAGTACTAGCAAAACACTGGGGTGCGAAGACGGAGGGCACATGGTGTGTCAGCGAAGACGGAGATGTGCACAGAAAGGGGATTCGGAGATCTGCATGTAGAGAAATGTAACCAGGAGCAGGCTATGCGCCGAAAAGAAACTCGCTGCACTAAGGGCAGGCCAGAAGGGCCGACACCCCTGAGGGCTAATTGTAGAACTAGTTGCAGGAGATGCAGGAAGAAGAATGAGGCAGGGGTGTGGGCAGGCAAGGGGGTGGGGTGGAAGTTATCAAGTAATGGGTGGGGGGAAAAGATGAGAGTTGGCGGGTGTACGGCGGTCATTGAGGATATCATGAGCGAGAGGAGAGAGAGGAAGAGCTTCGGTGAAAAAGGGTAGGGAAGAACGTTGGGCGCGAGTGAGGTATTTAAAACGAAGGGAGTGAATATAGCTGAGAATAATTGGGAAGGTATAGTAAGGTGTAAAACGGGCAGAGGGGGTATCGAGTTTGAGGTGATAGGCAATGCGAATGGCGTGACGGTCGAGGCGGTGGAGCTTGAAGTAGAGGGGTGGGGGCAGTAATCCAGGTGAGGGAGGCATAGAGAAGAAGAGGGCGAATAAAAACTTTGTAGATGTTGATGATTTGGGGGGTTAAGGCCCCAGGTGTGTCCTGTGAGGGAGTAGATCGCGGTGATACGATGGTAGGCACGGCGGTAGAGGGTGTTGAGGTGATGTTGCCAGCGAAGATTATTTTGGAAGGTAATGCCTAAATAGACAGCGATAGTGGTTTCGGAAATAGGGACGTCGTGAAGGGTGAGAGTGACTTTGTTACGGGGACGGCAGATACGGGATTGTTCACGGAAAACGACGAGTTGGGTCTTGCGGGCATTAACGGCGATATGGGAGGAAAGGAGCCAGGATTCGAGGTCAGAAAGATAGGATTGAATGCGACGGGTGAGCGTGGGGGCTGAACGGGCAAGGGCAAGAATGGCAAGGTCATCGGCGAATTGGTACAGACGAAGAGGCGGTGGGGGGTGGGGAATGTCATATGTGAAAAGGAGGTAGAGGAGGGGGGAGAGAGGTGATTTCTGAGGGACACCAGCGCGGAGAGAGAAGGTTGAAGAGGAGGTGTTACGAATACGGACGGAAGCAGTACGATGGTGAAGGAATTGGTAGATAAGACGAATAAAGGAAGGGGGTAAGGGAAGATGACGGAGTTTATACATGAGGACGGGGTGGTAAACGGTATCAAATGCTTTCTCGACATCGAGACAAAGTAGAGCGGCGGTAAAGCGAGGTTTAACATAGGAAAGAAGGGAAGAGCTGAGATGGAAGAGGTGATCATGGGTGGAACGTCGGGCACGAAAACCTGCTTGGGATTCAGGGAGAATGTGGAGAGATTCTAGGTAGGAGCTGATGCGTTTGGCGATGATAAGTTCGAGGATTTTCGATAATACGGGGAGAAGGCTGATGGGACGATAAGAGTGGGGATCAGAGGGGGGTTTCTTAGGTTTGAGGAAAAGTAGAATGGAGGCGTGGCACCAGTGAGAAGGGTAATGACCGGTATAGAGAATAGTGGTATAAATAGCGCTGAGGACGCGGAGAAGGACTGGCGGGGCTTCTTGGATGTGGCGATAGGTAATGGTGTCAGCGCCCGGGGCGGTGGGTTTGCGATGGCGAAGGACGAGAGAGATTTCTTCGGGCGTGACAGGGCGGTAAGGCGACGAAAAGTGAACCAGAATTGGGAAGGGTCAGAGGTGTGGGAGAGATTAGTACAGGCAGTATGCCAATAGGAGCGTTTGATGGCTTTGATGAACGATTTGGCGTGACGTAAGTGAAGGCGGTGTTGGCGGAGAGAGTTAGGATCACGGGTACAGACATAGGCACGATAGTAGTCATGAGCGATGTTAAGGAGACGAAGGGCTTTAGGTGGGATGGGAGGCTTAGTAGGATGAAAGGAGCGGCGTGGTATGTGAAGACGATCGGCGGTGAGAATAGCGGATTCAGTTTCATTGATAAGGGCGTGGAGGTTAGGAAGAGAAAGGGGGGCGGTAGGATGGGAGAGAAGTGATGTGATAGTGGCACGGTAGGTGGGCCAATCGGTATTAGTGAAACTGCGGGAAGGGGGAGGTGGGAGTTTGGCAGTGGAGAGGGGGAAAATGTTGGGAATGGTGATAAGTGCCGGTACATGGTCGCTGCCAATGGTAGGGAGGATGCGAACGGTAGGAGAAACACTGAGCGAGGGAGACATCAGAATAATATCAGGGGTGGTATTGGAAATGGGACGAGTAGGGGAAGGGAAGGGGATGTTGGCTCCTCGGATGCTGCGAAGAAGGGTGTGAAAAGCTTGGGTTTGAGTGACTGTATAGGCATGAATGTTGATATCGGCGACAAGAATATAATTACGAAAAGTATGATCAATATATGTGATAACGTCGAGGGAAGGAGGGGAACGAGGCGGGAGATAGAGCGTGACGATGGTAAAGGTTTTAGAGGGAGCAGAGACTTCGAAAATTAAATATTCAGAGAAATGGTTGGGAAAATTGTAACGATGTTGGGTGACTGTAAGGTTGCAGTGGATGCCAACAGCTACACCTCCTCGAGCTGCAAAATGAGGACGGTCAGCACGGTAAAGAGTATACGGAGGGAGGTCTAGCTGTTGGGTGGGAAGGAGAAAAGTCTCGTTAAGGACTACAGCATCCGGGGAGTGGTGGTGAAGGGCATGGTCGAGGGTCGGCCGGTTGGCAGAGACAGAACAAATGTTATCATAGAATATCTTAAAAGCTATTGCATGATTAATGGAGAGGAGCAGTGGTTAGCGGGAAGAATGCAAAGTGCATCCTGTTGCCCGCATAGGCTATGTCAAGATGCGTATTAAACACCAACCGGGCGGCCGTTTGGATGTGCTGGGAGATGAGGGGGCGTTGGAAAGGGAGGCAGTTTTGCAGGACCATAGTAAGAAAGCGTAAGAAGTTTTCAGTACTGGGGGAGGGGAGGACAGAGGAAGGGGTGGGGGTAGGTAGATCATGGGATATGACGGGAATGACAGTTTCAGGTTCAGAGGGAAGGGGAGCGGGACGGCAGCGGCATTTGAAGCTGAAGGCGGGATGGGGCTGGGAACAGTTTATGCACTTCGGAGAGGTTCTATTTTGACATAGAGACGTGGGGTGCTCCTGGCTACATATTCCACATACCTGCGGCTAGATGCAGGGGGCTCCTGGGGCGTGGTCATACCGCTGGCATTTGTCACATCGGATGCGCTGCGGGGCGGAGGCTCGGGATGGTTCCACTCGGTGGCGACGAGCATAGAGTACTGCGCCATCACGCAGGAGGGAGTCCAGGGTGCCGGTGTCGCGACTCAGAATGCGAACCAGGGAGGTCGTACCAGCGGCATTCCGAATGCGGGTAACCTTGAAGATGTTGAATCCCTGTAGCTGGAGTTGTTGGGCAATTTCGTCGTCGGTATAGAGTTGGTCGACGCCGTAGGCGACGACCGAAAGGATGGGGGTGGGGCGGGCGGGTGGGGTCGGGAGACGGGGGGCTTGGGGGGTGGTAAGTTTGGAGGCCCGTTTTCTGGGCCCGAACTGCTGCAAGCCTATAACGGTCTTAAGGTGGGAATAGAACGGCTTGCAAGTCTTGATGTTGTAGCCCTCACGAGTACGCTGCAGCTCGAGCTTATAAGAGGCGATGTCGGGGGTGAAGGAAGACAGGATGGTGTAGAGGGAGTGGGGGTTGGCTTTCTGTAAGTCGATCTCTGTCATCTTGATGACGTGGAATGGGGCAGGTGGAATGGGGATGGGGGCGACGATGCTTCTCTGTCTGACTTGTGGATGAAGGGCGGGGTTCATGGCGGCTAGTGCGTAACTTCGCACGGAACCAGGCATGTAGGCTGGCTGAGCTGGCGGAGGTCGGGGGAACTGTGAGGGAGGTGGCAAGGTAGAGGGTGACACAATAGGGCGATCCATTAAAGATGATATTCCACTCACCGATTCCCCCAGTGTCGCCGTTGAAGAAGTCAGCGTGGTGTAGGTGGATCCTGTCGATGTAGTAGATTCGGTGCCACAGACACGTTTACGGGGTATTTCTGCGTTGGGGTCGAGGTCCTCCGCTTGTCGAGGGCACTTAATCTGTTGTGTTTCCATAGAGGAAGGTGGTGGAGGTGATTCGAAAATGCTTGGAGTAAGCACAAGCGGAGGGGGCTGATTATCCTCACCCGACATGTCGAATGGGCCAGGAACTGTGGATGCCAAGAGAACGGCACAAAATGGCGGCGCACACGGTAACACGTGGTCGGAGAAGGCCAAGAGATGAAGCGGTTGAGAAGATGGCGCACACGATTTCACTGGTTTCACAGAGAGTACTTCCACTAAATGAGCACTGAAAAAATTAGTCCACACGAATATATAATCCGACAGGGTGACTGGCCGAAGTTTACTTAGTAACAGAGCGAGTGTTTCAAGATGGAAAAGGACATAGATTTTATTCTAAAGATATCGCAATGAATAGTAACACGACATTCGTTATGGCAATGTATGTTTTATTAGCTTGTTGCACAAGATACAAATATTGATTTGAGTGGCTTTAAAATGTATTAAGTTTAATGATTACAAGTTTCTTTATGAGTAATTTGTTTTCTATAGATAATTGCCATTGTACTGTCAGAGTTCACCATACAGAGTATTCTTACGGTGAGAAAGAGAACTACTTCATTCCACACCTACCATATATCTTTTGAAATATTCCGCGAGAGGCGCAGTAAATTTTCACAACTTGCTGGTAATTTGTGCTTGCGCTGCCAAGACCGACTATAGTCCGAGCCACCTTAAATAAGTTACTAAAACACCATCATGGTCGCCACATTTGGTGTTGCCATCTTACATCATTTAAAACCAAAAAGTCAGCAAACACGTCCATCTAACACGTATCGCAGATGATCCAAACTAAGTAAAGGCCCTTTTACGAAAATACATTTTACATAAAGGGGTGAAGCAGTCCCTGCTCAAGTTAGGAACATCTGGTCATCAGTCCTCAACAGTCTAACTCTTAAGCAGTATTATGGTAGTGAAGTTAACTTAAATTCGCTCTTCTAGATTGAATTAAAAGCATTATATAAAATGCATAAGAACAGAAACATTAATACTTACTCAAGGTTTTTTCCAGTTTTGCCGGGGAGCTATAGATGAGCATGTTCATTTCTTCTTATAGGCTACATTTTTATAATTAGTCCAAAAATGCAGACCTTTCTGTTTTAAGACAAGTGTTCAGGGAAGGATTTACAGTAGGAGTATGAGAGAAATAGAATAGTTGCGTACATATTAGCTTATTATTTCTTTATTTTCGATAAGTACCGTACTCATTTCTTGCATGTATAGGCCTACATATATGGAGGCAGAATTGAGACAAGCTGTTGAAAGGCTATTTGTTCTATTGGCAAATCCCTATTGAGATGCTAGAAGATGTTTGTTTCAATTCTTAGGCCTAAAACTTTTTGAAATAGTCGTGGAATTTAGGGGCATAAGACTGGAATGACAACTGTAATATTTCTTCTTGGAATGGTAGAAAGCAGTTGTTGTTGGTTGATTTTGGGGTTTTGCGACATCATGGTCATGTAGATCTGTGTACATAGCCGTGTGGAATTTTTTTGATAACCTGTGTTATTGTGTAGACTGTATTAGAGTGAGCATTTATTATTCAGATGAGGATTGGGAACGAGGTGGCCATGGCCTTAAATTAGGAACCATCCCGGCATTTGCCTGGAGTAGAAGTGCGAAAACCACTTCCAAGATGGCTGAGATGGGAATCGAACCTTCCTCATCTCAGTTTTGCTTCACGAGTGTGCCGGTTTCATCCCTCAGACCAAAATTAAAATTTCTTGGCAGGGCCGGTAATCGAACCTGGATCAACTGTCCTAAAATGCTAGCCGCACAGAGCGAGATGGTTGGTAGAATACTCTCCGACCTCTCGTCACCTGGCACATTAAACGCCACTTGCAGAAAACTCACTGAATTCACTGACAAATTGACGAGTTAAATACATGCGTTGAAAGGAAAGCTTTATCGACGGAGTAACAGGGCCTTGCAATGGGCAATGGGGAAGATGAAGCAGTGCTAGCGAGACATTTACTCGTGCCGGCCAAGCGCAACCATACCCTGCCCATTTCTGAGCAGTGCAGCACGACAGCACACTAACACTGCAGCGCTTAGTCGCACAAGCACTGTCCATTTGACCGGGTACTGCAGTACGTTCAGTACTGAGCGCAGTGCCTGGACACTAGGGGCACTAGAGCCCACATTTTGTCCTGTGCTTGTGGTCTGCCGTGCTCATAACGACTTTTGTGCATTGGGAGGATAAAAATAGCATAGCGGGAGAGTCACATATTAATGAAACACACCGAAGACGTATAAAGCATAATATTTGCACGTACATGAACCAGTTCTGCAACAAGGATACAAGAATTTTCATACTTTTTGGATGATGCTGCAGGTGCAGCGAGATATAATAATCCTAACAAGAAGTTCCATGACGAACTAAAGAAATTTAAGATTCATACCATAGATTAATCTGTATGAACCTATTTGGAATAATGACAAAATTAAGTAGGTAAGTAATAACGAAACTTTTAGTTAGTTTGAAATATTCCTGACATAGTCTACTCTAATAGAGCTCTACAGTTTGCAGCCCTGTAACTGATTCTATTCTTAGTTCCATCTCTAAAGGTAAAGAATGCGCATACAACATTTGGTTGAAGTCCAATGGATAGCATGGACGTAACATGCAGTTAGACATTAGGTCTATCAGCGCGTGTAAAATCATGTTGGCAACAATGTCATGCACGTGTTGCCCAGAAATAATCTTAAATATTATGATTTATTGTTGTGCCAATTTTAGATGAAATCCATTAGTTAATGTAGAATTTAGATGCATTTAAAAATTGGACTTATCAACAGGCTTAGAATCATTTAGTTAACACTGTCATGCATGGCCTCCTGGAAATTAAACTATAATAATATTATCTACATGTGTGCCAATTTTGGGATAGCTCCCATGCATACATTCCCAGATATCCAACATGGAGCACAAATTTAGTAGCACTGGCATCATTTTCAAATATGTGCTTGAGATATGCAGGTATATATCTTTACTCATACCAAATTTGATTTCGATTGCTGCAGCCGTTTAGGAGTTGATAAGGTTGGGGGACACAGACAAACAGACAGAAGGACAGACAGACGGACAAACAGGCACACATTTAGCCGGATCGATCGATCTCATAAGTCTACTTTTTCCTCATTTTTACAAAATGTGAATAGTAGGCTGAAAATCACTTCTATTCTGGTTGAGGTGGGAGTCAATCTCGTCTCTTCTTAGTTCTATCCGAAGGGGCTGAGTGTACAGCGTTTACGCCCTCGGAGCAGAATAACATTTCATGACGGAGTCAAAAATCTAACTAGAACCACGTGGTGTTGAACCCATATCAAATTGCTCAATGGTGGTATGAAACGTTGACCTGTCACCGCGGAGGCCCGGGTTCGATTCCTGGCTCTGCAAAGAAATGTAATTCTGGGCTGGAACGGGGTATACTCAGCCTCGTGAGACAAAACTGAGAAGAGGCGGGTTCGATTGCTACCTCAGCCATCCTGGAAGTGGTTTTTCGTGGTTTCTCACTTCTATTCCAGGCAAATGCCGAGATGGTACCTTACTTAACGCCATGGCCGCTTCCTACCCAAATCCTACCTTAATTACACATACACACACTAGTACAGGCATCACAGTGACACAGGTTATCAAACACACAACCAGGTACATGGGGCTACATGACCACGATGTCGCAAGGCCCCTGAAAGAATCAACAACACCATGAAACATTGTGGTTATCTCCATAACAACGCTTCTCTTAATCTTGAAAATTCTGTAGACAGTTATTAATAATTATGCTTCCACAGAAGATATGTTGAAAAATCTTCACCACATTTTTGAAATAAATTGCATTATAAGATTTTTAGCCTTCTTTTCACATTTTGCAAAAATGGGGAAAAAGTAGACTTATGAGATCGATCCGGGAAAATGTGTGTCTGTCTGTCTGTCTGTCCTTCTGTCTGTCTGTCTGTCCTTCTGTCTGTCTGGCTGTGTGTGTGTCCCCCCTATCAACTCCTAAACGGCTGCAGCAATCAAAACCAAATTTAGTATGAGTAAAGATGTGCACCGGAATATCTCACGTCCAGATTTGAAAATGATGTCAGTGCTACCAACTGCTGAAAAAACGCACTAGAAAGTTGAGCTCCATGTTGGATATCTTGGAAGGTATGCTTGGGAGCTATTCCAAAATTGGCACACATGTAGATAAGACTATTTCAGTTTAATTTCCAGGAGGCCAGCCATGACAGTGTTGCCAAAATAATTTTAAGCCTTCTGATAGGTCCAATGTTTAAATGAATATAACTTCTACACTATCAATTGGATTTTAACCAAATTTTGTATGTAATATCTATATATAAACAGATATGAATGAGCGTATTCCTAAGAGCCACCAGGGCTGCCAAATGTTAATAATTGCTCTCTCTATTTATTTATTTTTATCCAAATACCAATATATCAGAAAGTATGCATGCCAACAGCTTTAAACTATGCACACGTATATTCTGACATTTTAGATTAATTTGGAGTAACTTATATTCGTCAGTTCTACCAACATGATTATAAGCCTGCTGATAGTACCAATTTTTAAATACATGTAACTTCTATACTATCAGTTGGATTTCAACCAAATTTCGTATGTGCTATGTTGTAACCTATATTTTATGAGTTCCCCATGACAGTTTTAATGTAGGCTCGTAGGTTTGTTATTTCTTTATATCATGGTATCGTGTTGGCAACGTGTTCAATTGCATTGGACACGTCTGCAGTAGACGCAGTGTCATTATTATTATTATTACTATTATCATATACGTATACTTTTTATTATTAATTATTCAAGGTAATTGCCTGTCACTTGTTGGTGAGATATATTATGTCGCTGGTCACGAGAAAGAGAAGTGCCCTTGCAAGTGGTGCTACCTATCCAAAGGGCTAGAACTATGACAAACGAGCTCACTCGTGCTGTAAAGAATATGGCCTTTTATGAACTACTGGATGTAGACGAGACGGGAAGAAGCCCTTAGGCGTGGAACAGGGTGTGTCAGACAGCCGAGCAAGGGGGCTGCTTGGAGTGGCTTGGGAACAATGTGACAAGAGTGATTCTGAGAAGACTTCCTGGTATGAGGTGTGGCTCGGGGGACGGGCTGAGGCATTCAGACGAGAGGTAGCAAGCTACCTGAGTGCACTGAGGAAGGGAGTGTCTCTCTTGAGCTGAGTGCTTCGTGTTTCGACGGAGGGTGATTGGGTTCTGGCTGTTATGTCACAATCACAGTAGGGCTGATAACCTATGCAAATAATTGTGCAACGTTGAAGAGAACCGTCAAACGTGAAGGCATGGCTGACCTGCTTCAAAGTGGTGTAGAGGTGAAATGGACATATTGGGCAGACGACGGCATTACCGGTAATGTGAAAAACAAATAAGAAATCTTTAAAGGCCGAAATATTATTATTATTATATTATTATATTATATATTTTTAATTGCACTTCTTGTGTGTCACTCTTTTTTATTATATTTATCCATTTCTTGCATGCAGCTTCAGAATATAAAGTAAATTTAAATTGGATAGTCTCTTTTTAGTTAGATGCATGTAAACCTTCCTTCGTCTTTATTAATTTATAGGAGGTTTTGGTAAGGCCTATGTACGAGCCAGTCCTTTCAGAATATCTGCACACGCCCGGAGATAAGAAGAGTTTCAAAAAGGTGGATTTGTTCAATTACAGTACTAATTATGTCATTTGCTTAAATTTTAAAGAAAGGCCATTTATGAGGCAGAATATTCATTTTTATTTAATTTTTGTATCTTCAAAGTTACAAATGGCTTCTCTGGGTGAAGCCATCTTGTGGCTAGAATTGAAAGATTTCAAATGGCGCCCAACTATGGAGTGTGAATAAGGCTGGCTGGTGCATAGTATGGCAGTACGCACAGGTAATTTGTGAAATCTGATCGGGTATTTTAGGAAGGGTATATATGTTCAGTGATTTTGGAGGGTATGCTAAGTAATAAGAGTGAGCCTGATGTATTAAAGTTGAGATCTAGAAGTGTTGACAGAAGCACTCTTGGTCATTCTAGAAGAGGCAGGAGTCAGTCAAACAGGCAGACCAATAAGCGGTCAGATTCCACAAATTCGAGAGTAGTTCTTAGTAAAATGGCAGATAAGGATGTGATTTCTGGTACGTTGGAGGGACGTGAGGGGGCCGAGAAAGATGTTGTTGCAACTAGCAAGGAGTTAGGAATGGGAGTGAATAGTGACGAGGAAAATGTAGGGCTGGGGGAAAACTCACAGATGATCAAGTTAATGGAGCAGATGATGTCTAAATTCAGTAGTAAGCTAAGTGATTTAAGTACTAAAATGGATACTCGGAGTAGTTATTTAAGTACTCAAATTAATAATCAAAGCAGTGAATTTAGTACTAAGATATACATTCAAAGTACGGATTTAGAGAGCAAAATTAATAAGATTGTAGAGAGTATGAATAAAGGCTATAAGGAAATTCGTCAGGAAATTGCTAGTAGAATTGAGATGGTAGATAAAAGATTCGAGCAAGTTGAGGAGAAGATGAGCTTACAGAGGCAGGGCATTATGGATACTGTTGATAAGCAGATAGGCGAGGTGAGTAATGAGGTAGCCATTTTCAAGAAAGAAGTTAGTGAGAGGTTGATAGTTGTAGAGGAAGAGATGAAGGATATAACTGAGATTAGAAATAAGCAGGTGTTTTTGGAACAGGAGCTAGCGATGTCTTCAGCCACAGTAACGATGGTAGATAAGAGTGTAAAAAGAGAGATTAGTGAACTGAAATCCTTTAATGAGAGCGAAAATTTGAAATTAAGGAGAGAACTGAATCAGGCCAAGTCAAATAAGGAAAATTGTAATCACTCTGTAGGACATAGTAACTTCTATAGGGAATATGACTTACCTAAATTTAGTGGAAGGCAGTTTAACCCTATGGAGTTTGTTAAAGTTGTTCAGAAGAGGTTTTCGAAAGGGTTAGAAGATGGGACTTTAGACTGGGATATTGTTGAGGAAGTCATATCATTAGCTTTTGTGGGGGAGGCTAAATCTTGGTATCAAGATTTTAGGGGAGGTTTTCAGGGGTTAGAAGATTTTAGGCAGAAGTTTGAGGGAAAGTTCTGGAACGAACAGACTAAAGGAAGAGAAAGAGACAAGATTTCTTTTGGGAGGTATCAGTCGAATCAGGGGGTGAGCATGACGGAGTATTTCCTCACACATGTCCTTATCAGTCAGAATTTAGACACTAGTTCTTCTGAAGGTGATATTGTTAGGCGTATGGCCCGTCATTTTTCTGATGAGGTGAAGATGGCCGTAGTCATGCAGGATGTAAATACGATTAAGGACATGGAACGTGTGTTAGAAAGGTTTTATACTTTGGGTATAATGGGAGGCAAAAGGCAAGAACAGGGAAGGGAAGGAAATTACGATCAGGGGTATCAGGAGGAAGGGAATAGGCATTATGAGCGTAGGAATATTGATAGGCCAGATAACTTTGTGAAGAATGATAGAGGAAATTTTGTAAATAGGGATAGGGGTGACCAAGGGAATTTTCGGAATAGGGGGCGCGGAGAACAGAGGCAGGCAGAAAATCGGGGACCTGGGGAACAAAGGCAGTTAGATAATAGGGGGCGTGAAGAAGAGAAACAGCCAGCTCAGCCGAGTAATTTAAACGGGAACAGGGCTCTTTAAGGCGGTCAGATACAGGGTCCCATCCCAGTATTCCAGTTCATGTGTTGAAGAAGATAGAATACGACCTTGATGTTAGAAAGGAATTGTTAGATGACCAAGTTGAGGTTATGCAGGAGATATGTGAGCCTACGTTGATCAGTCCTGTGATTAAGGTGAAGATATGGGGTCAAATTGTCGATGCCTTATTGGACTCAGGGAGCATGTGTTCTTGCATTAAGGCAGGCTTTTATGATGAGGTTAAGAGTAAAGGAGAAGCCATAGAGGAGATTCCTGTGTCCAATATATGTATATTGTCTGCTGTTGGGACTAAGTCACAGAGAGTGCGTAGACAGGTTGTCGCACCTATGTACATTGATGAGAAATGTGGTCGTCAGAGTTTTCTAGTGGTCGCGAATTTAGTGTATCCTGTCATATTGGGTGCGGATTGGCTAAGCAGTCAGATGTGTAAGCTTGATTACGGCGAATCTAAGGTGAGATTCAAGTGGGGTGAGAATTTTGATACGATTAGTCTGAGTTATCAGGTGGACTCGGGAACTTTTGTGAGTATATCAGTGTGTGCCCAGGTTTTAAATGAAGAGGAAGAAGTCAGTGAGGTTAGTAGTGACATGGTATCAGAGGATATTCAAAGTTGTAGTATGGTAGTGGAAGAGGAGCGTGAAGGCGAATTTTCAAGTGTTGTGGAAGATACCATGTTGGAGGTAGAGCAGAAGGCTCAGTTGTTAGAGGTCATGAGAGAGCACAGTGAGGTGTTCTCTGACAAATCTGGTAGGACACATGTTTACGAGCATAGTTTCGAGATCACCTATAGGTCTAGTTTTAATGGTGTTAGATACCCGATACCACACGCCCATGTCAAAGCAGTAGATGATGTAATTTCGCAGATGCTAGACGATGAGGTGATCGAATTCAGTTGGAGCCAGTATGTCAATCCGTTGGTAGTAGTGATTAAGAAGGATGGGTCAGTTAGGCTATGTTTGGATGCAAGACAAGCTAATAAACGCATTGCGCCGGATCATCAGCGACCGGAAACTACTGAGGATTTAGTTCAGAGATTTGGGGGTAAAGAATGGCTGTCCACATTAGATTTGAGTGCTAGTTTTTGGCATGTACCCTTACGGGAGGAGGATAGACAATTCACGGCTTTTTGTTACAAAAACCAGCTGTTACAGTTTACACGGATTCCTTTTGGTATGAAAACATCGTCAGCTGGGCTCATTCGCGTACTTAACATCGCCCTGGGACACGACACAGGGGATTTCACAGCCAGTTACATCGATGACTTAGTCATCGCATCACGTACATTTGGGGAACACATGGAACACCTTAGAAACGTTTTGGGGAAGTTGCAGCGGGCAGGAGATAAGTTAGATGTAGGTGACCTTGTGCTTTTGAGGGTGCCTCATGTCTCGTCCACAGACCAGAAATTGGTGAGTAAATGTTTTCATTTGTATGAAGGACCGTATGAAATTGCACGGAAATTAGGGGCCTGTGCGTACGAGCTCCTTACAAAGGACGGAAGGGTGCTAGGGATTTACAATATTTCCAATCTGAGGATGTACATATCCTAGTAGCCCTGTTGGTTGTGTATATATTTGTGGAAGGTAGGAGTTAGTATTTTGGAAGGGAAGTCATGCCGAAAAGGATTGCTTTTTATTCTATGGTATAGGACCAAATGAATGAAAAGCAAGGGGGCGTATTGTAACCTATATTTTATGAGTTCCCCATGACAGTTTTAATGTAGGCTCGTAGGTTTGTTATTTCTTTATATCATGTTATCGTGTTGGCAACGTGTTCAATTGCATTGGACACGTCTGCAGTAGACGCAGTGTCATTATTATTATTATTACTATTATCATATACGTATACTTTTTATTATTAATTATTCAAGGTAATTGCCTGTCACTTGTTGGTGAGATATATTATGTCGCTGGTCACGAGAAAGAGTAGGTGCCCTTGCAAGTGGTGCTACCTATCCAAAGGGCTAGAACTATGACAAACGAGCTCACTCGTGCTGTAAAGAATATGGCCTTGTATGAACTACTGGATGTAGACGAGACGGGAAGAAGCCCTTAGTCGTGAAACAGGGTGTGTCAGACAGCCGAGCAAGGGGGCTGCTTGGAGTGGCTTGGGAACAATGTGACAAGAGTGATTCTGAGAAGACTTCCTGGTATGAGGTGTGGCTCGGGGGACGGGCTGAGGCATTCAGACGAGAGGTAGCAAGCTACCTGAGTGCACTGAGGAAGGGAGTGTCTCTCTTGAGCTGAGTGCTTCGTGTTTCGACGGAGGGTGATTGGGTTCTGGCTGTTATGCCACAATCACAGTAGGGCTGATAACCTATGCAAATAATTGTGCAACGTTGAAGAGAACCGTCAAACGTGAAGGCATGGCTGACCTGCTTCAAAGTGGTGTAGAGGTGAAATGGACATAGTGGGCAGACGACGGCATTACCGGTAATGTGAAAAACAAATAAGAACTCTTTACAGCCTAATTATTATTATTATTATTATATTATTATATTATATATTTTTAATTGCACTTCTTGTGTGTCACTCTTTTTTATTATATTTATCCATTTCTTGCATGCAGCTTCAGAATATAAAGTAAATTTAAACTGGATAGTCTCTTTTTAGTTAGATGCATGTAAACCTTCCTTCGTCTTTATTAATTTATAGGAGGTTTTGGTAAGGCCTATGTACGAGCCAGTCCTTTCAGAATATCTGCACACGCCCGGAGATAAGAAGAGTTTCAAAAAGGTGGATTTGTTCAATTACAGTACTAATTATGTCATTTGCTTAAATTTTAAAGAAAGGCCATTTATGAGGCAGAATATTCATTTTTATTTAATTTTTGTATCTTCAAAGTTACAAATGGCTTCTCTGGGTGAAGCCATCTTGTGGCTAGAATTGAAAGATTACAGGTACCAATTTTTTCATACACGTAACTTCTATGCTATCAGTTGGATTTCAACCAAATTTCGTATGTGCTATGTGTGCCATAACAGATATGACTATAAGTATTGTTAAGAGCAATCAGGGCTGCCAACTGTTAATAAATGCTGTCTATATTGTTTTTAACCTAATATCAATATATCAGAAAGTATGCAAACCAACAACTCTATACTTTGCACACGTGTAGCACCTGACATTCTAGATTAATTTGGAGTAATTAATACAAGGCAGTGCTGCCAACATGATTCTATGCCTGCTGATATGTCCAATTTTAAAATACATGTAACTTCTATACTAACAAATGGATTTCATCCAAAATTGGCACAACAAGATATCATAATATTTCAGATTATTTCTGACCAGCACACGCATGACATTGTTGGCAACATGCTTTTACGCGTGCTGATAGATCCAGTGTCTAACTGCATGTAACGTCCATTGGACTTCAACCAAATTTTGTATTCTGTACCTTAAGAGATGGAACTAAAAATATATTCAGTCACTGTAGTGCTTTATTAGGCTGCATTATACCAGGTATATTTTGAACTAATTAGATATTTCGATATTACGAATTTAATTTCGTCATTATTCTATATAGGTTCATATTCTGTAGAATAATCATTGGCATGAAAAGTAGGCTGTATAGTTCTTCACGGAACTTCTTGTTCATAGTAAGAAAGTTTATTTTTCAATGTCCTTATTGAAAGTGTGCTCATGATAGTTACACCACACCCCTTCAGTGAGTAAGTCTCGTGGTGTCGTTGTTACCATCAATCGCAACCATCCTGGAGGACGTATTTCGATTCACGCCGCTGCAAGGAAAAGCAATTGAATCAGTCGGAGCTGAAAAGCATCAGTCAGTTTTCACTACTTTTCAGGAGAAAGAAAAAACGTCATTGACAGAGCAGAACTTAACAAACACACTATATTAGTCATCTATATTGCGAAGCATCTATTCAGAATATATTTTTGTTTGCGGAATATGAATTTTCATTTAATAAACATATCTTTCAAATCAGTTTTGGAAACGTGACTTAATGCCTTTCAGCTCCGTGGTCAGTTTAGTGTGGCATAAAGCCATCCAGAATGAATATTCCACATGATATTTTATTTTAAAAGGGATTTTAACATAAAAACCACCTAAACCCTGTACAAGTGTAATTTACAATAACACTGTAACACGCGGGAATCTTGCAGTGCGACCAACATTAAGCACGTAATACGGCGCTGAAAGCCAGCAGGTCATTGACTTAATGCCTTTCTCCTCTGATCGCACTAAGTGTAGCAGTGGTTTCTGGCTTAAACTGAAGGCTGACTTAATTCTTTCCTATGCCGTTCTAGGTCCTTGGGTCAATGCTTCACAATACTAATTGTTTTAAAAATAACCATTTTCGACTTAATGATTTTCTGCACCGTCCGATTCAATTCTGGTTTAAGTCACCCAAGTGGCGTCAATTTCGAAGACTTGCCACCAGACCAGTGGGCAACGCGAGTTTGCTTACTTTACATTCAGCCAGGCTAGGAACACTGCTGGTGCGGCCACGTGAAAACTTCATTGCTGTGAGTTGGACCACCACACCAAGCTGAGTTGTTAGCAATTTACAAATATATTATACGAGCAGTAGTACCCGGCTTCGCCCGGTGGAATGATGATAATGTTTTAAGGTCTCCTTAGAAATATAATGGACTTAAAATCTAAGTCATTTGCCCCCAAAGACAATGAGGGAGTAATATCTAGGTCATTTGCCCTTTTGATAAGGATGATAATAAAAACTACTGTTGAATTGACACGTAAAACTTACAAACTACCGTAATAGAAATACATATTTCAAAATTCACAGGCGAGGAAGACTTATTGTGTGTGGTGATTAATGGTGTAATGGGCGTAACATCTACTGTAGGTCATTTGCTCTTATGATGAGGATGATAGGGAAACTACTACCGGTATTGAATTGACACTTCAACGTATAATGTACACAATGTACTGTAATAAAAATAACTATAAGGCGGCTTCGGTGGCGTATTTGGAAGCATGCTGAGCTTCTATGCCCAAGATAGCGGGTTCAAACCCGGCCGAAGCCGTCGGATATTTTAAGAGCGTTAAAAATCCGTCAGTATGCCTTTCTTCGGAGGGGAAGTAAAGCCGGCGGTCCCATGTCAGATTTATGGCGTGTTAAAGAACCTTCCACTAATTACACCTGTGTGAAGCTAAATTGGATAGGTAAACAACGCTCATAGATGTCTATGTCCGTTGCCAAGAGCCGACTGCAGTGGCGTCTAGTAGCTAAGTTCCGAACTTGGCCTAGTAGTCGTTGACGGTGGAGCTTGGCGGCAAAATACGAACTATTTAAAGAATTTTAAGTTGCAGTTTGTACTTAAATTAAAAAACAGATAACACACACTAATACAGTCATCACAATTAACACCGGTTATCAGACAGATTCTACACACACCCAAAGTACACGGGGCTACATGACTGCGTTGTCGCAGCCCCTAAACTTAAGAACCAACCAACCAAAAATAAATATTTTAAAAATCACAGTCGAGAAAGACTTTATGCGGCGGTGATTATTGGTATGATGCGCGTAACATCTAGGTCATTTGCACTTATGATGATAATAATAAGGTAATGAAAAAATGACTACTAAACGAACATGGTGTTATTTTAAAACTGATATAGGTAATTCAGGTGTCTAGCTTCGATGTCTTCCAAAGTCTCAACCTTATTTTCTGGCTTAGGCCTGTACTGGATGCGTCAAGTGAAAGAGCGTACTGCTCGGCAAAGACAAAGATTATAGGTCCAAGCTGCACGAACCTGAGATGATCGCAGATGATGACGAAATATGATGACACACGTTCGGGGTTCCCCGTCCTATACAGATTGACCGGGAATCACTCACTGTTTCGCAACGGCCCTGTGCTGGCATCAGCATAGACAGCAGGAGATAACACGGCGGGCTATTGAAAGTACTCTCAAGTCACCTCGCGATGAATCAGCAAGCTATTCTCACAACTGACCCCCCCCCAGGGTCTCACAACTTATGGGACGTGGGTTGGCGACCACGGAACCCCAGCTGAGTCTGGCATCGCTTCTACTTCCTGGTGCCGGGCTCATTTCAGTTCTCTTTCCTGTCGGCCTCCCTTGGTCAACTCTTGTTCTCTTCCGACCCAGACTGTATTAGGGTATCCGAGGGCTAGGAAGTCATTCAATTTCCCGCCTTAATTGGCTTTGTCTCATCTTTCCTGATACCCTCATTCTTCGAGGGGTCTGCCTTCTTTTCCTTTTCATAATATCTCCTGTCTTCTCCTCAAGGCCCTCAAAGAGGCAGGGTGTGTGTAGACCCACCACTTCTGGTATACCATCAAGGGCTCATGACTGGTGAGTTAGGAAGCTGGCAACCCCGAGGAATTCCTGAGCTACATGCAGGGAATGGAGTGGTATGTCATAAATTTCAAGTGGACAGTGTTACGCATCGGGTTCCAAAGGGTAAGTATCAGGGCTGGCATGCGAAATTAAATTCATGGCTGTGGGGACGAAAATAATTTAATTTCGCCGTAAGCGCGATATTCGGGAGCGAAATGATAATGATTGTCGGCGCGTAATTAAATCAAAGCAAAACTTAATTCGAAGCGAAATTAATTTCGTTCCAGACTTTTAATTTCGCTCCCGGCGCGAAATTAATTTCGTTCCAGACTTATAATTTCGCTCCCGGCGCGAAATTAATTTCGTTCCACACTTTTAATTTCGCACCAGGCGCGATATTAATTTCGTTCCAGACTTATAATTCCGCTCCCGGCGCGAAATTTATTTAGTTCCAGACTTATAATTTCGCTCCCGGCGCGAAATAAAATTCGTTACAGACTTTTAATTTCGCTCCCGAGGCGAAATAAAATTCCCAAACGGCATTAAGTTTCGCTCTCCGACGTGTATTTAAAATGCATGAAACATTTAATTTCGTTGTTGAAATTAAAATACAGTATATTCGTTTCGAGAGTTAAATAATGTTCTGTACGATGTTCAAAGTCCTGACGTCTGTCTGTTAGGTAGTCAGCCCGAAGGCTGGTTGGATCCTCAAAAAGTACCGCCGGTAGGTTATGTGGGTAGATTTTCTTTTTTTTTTTTTTTAAATCGTGTTTACCCTCCCGGGTGGTGGCTCCCAGGGACTCAGCGAGGGAACTCACCCCTACCGCCTATCCAGGCAGTGTCTTAGAGCTGGGAACCTCTAATCGGAAGGGATACAACTGGTGAGGTGGGATTAGCACCTCGCCCAGGCGGCCTCACCTGCAAAGCGAAAGGGGCCTCATGAGGGAAGGGAGGGGAAGATTGGGATGGATAGGCAAGGAAGAGGGAAGGATGCGGCCGTGGGCTTACGGTAGGGACCATCCCGGCATTTGCCCGAAGACGAAGTGGGAAACCACGGAAAACCACTTCGAGGATGGCTGAGGGGGAATCGAACCCCCTCTACTCATTTGGGCCACCCGAGGCTGAGTAGACCCCGTTCCATTCCTCGTACCACTTTTCAAATTTCGTGGCAGAGCCGGGAATCGAACCCAGGACCTCCGGGGCGGCAGCTAACCATGCTGACCGCTACGCTACGGAGGCGACTATGTGGGTAGATACCCACAAAAACTCAAGGCAGCGCTATAGTGAGGCGTACTAGACAAGATGGGGGGTGAGGTAGTTTGCCATTGCTTTCCTCACTGAGTCAGAACAGCAGTACTAACCCTATGAGTAGAACCCTTCTCAGCATCCACAGGCACTGACTGCCCCGAATTTCATTACTAAGCACCACCCATACCTCTGTAGCTTCCATATAATCACAGCCATGTGTAAGACTGAGACATCAGTGAAAAGCCACATTTTACTCTAGCCCGTGCCAACAGTCAAATGCAAATGAGTCGTCAAGTTACAAAACTCGTTTAATCAACTTGTGAATAAGGATCATTTTCATGAGAAACGTTTCTCTGGACTTTGCCTCACGTATCTTTTGTGTTTGTTGTTTTCTACTTTTGGTTGGTGTTTTTGTGTTTGCTTTGTGCTTTTGCTTTTGAATTTGACTTATTGCTTTTCTTTCGTGGTTTTGTGTTTGTGCTCTGCTTTTTTTTTTGAAATTTTGCTTTATGTTATTTGTTTTTTGTTTTCTGCTTTTGCTTTTGTTTTTGAATTTTGCTTTTTGCTTCGTCTTTTTTGTTTTTGTTTTGTGTTTGTTTTCTGCTTTTGCTTTTATGAATTTTGCTTTTTGCTTTATGTTTCTTGTTTTCTGACTTTGCTTTTTTTTGTTCTGCTTTTGCTTTCTGCTTCTTCTTTTTTGTTTTGGTTTTGTGTTTGTTTTCTGCTTTTGCTGTTTTTGAATTTTGCTTTTTGGTTTGTGTTTCTTTTTTATTCTGCTTTTGCTTTTGTGTTTGAATTTAGCATTTTACTTCGTGTTTTGTGTTTTTGGTTTTGCATTTGTTTTCTGGGAAATCAAAATAAAACAAAATCAACAAAACAAAATAAAAACAAAAACAAAATAAAACAAATAAAACAAGACAATTTAAAACAAAATAATAAGAAATAAAGTAAAACAAAAAAATAAACAAAACAAAATAAAGCAAAATAAAATAAAACAAAATAAAATGAGGTAAAATAAATAAAATAATTAAATAAATAATTTTACGACATGATCCTTATTCACAAGTGGATTAAACGATTTTTGCAACTGGACGACTCAAATGTAGTGCACGGGGTCGTTGGAATGAGGGAGATGGCTATCTGGGAGGCTTGTCGTAGTATAGTATCTATGTGTGCAGTATATGCGTCGACCGTCGTCTGGTTATCCAGTGGGAGATGGTCCGCACGGAGGTGATTGTTGACGTAGGCGCGGTATTCCTGCCAGTTTGCTGTGCAGAAATTCTGGACCATCCTGGGAGGTGGCAGTGGGGGAAGAGGGAAGTTGAGTAAAACGGGGGCATTATCACCTCCTTTGAGTGGCAGGACAGACACGTCAAACAGATGGAGGAGGGAGTTATGAGCAATGACTGCGTCGGGGTGGTATTGGAGGAAGGACGGGTAGATTCTGGGAGAGGGACGAGGGTGGCGTCGATGTGACGTAGGTAGATGTCTAGGCTATGAAGTTCTAGGGCCGAACGGGAATGAAGGTTGAGGTCGGCCATTAGAATTAAATGGGGAAGACTTCAGACACGTGGGTAATGCAGTCTTTGGGGATGGGGTGGTAGGGACGAATGTAGATGGTGGCTAGGTGTAGGACGCGGGAACAAATAAGGCTTTCGGGGAAGAAAAGAATCAGATTTCATTTCAGAAACAAAATGAAATGTTCCATGCATTTTAATTTCAGGCCGGAGGGGGAGGGGGGGGGGGGACTAAATGCCGGGAACGAAATTGATGGTCGTTAACAAATTTTATTTCGCGCCAGGAGCGAAATTAAAAGTCTGTAATGAATTTAATTTCGCGCGAGGAGCGAAATTAAAAGTCTGTAACGAATTTCATTTCGCGCCGGGAGCTAAATTAAAAGTCCGTAATGAATTTAATTCCGCGCCAGGAGCGAAATTAAAAGTCTGTAACAAATTTCATTTAGCGCCGGGAGCTAAATTAAAAGTCCGTAATGAATTTAATTCCGTGCCAGGAGCGAAATTAAAAGTTTGTAACGAATTTCATTTCGCGCCGGGAGCTAAATTAAAAGTCCGTAATGAATATAATTTCGCGCCAGGAGCGAAATTAAAAGTCTGTAACAAATATCATTTCGCGCCGGGAGCTAAATTAAAAGTCCGTAATGAATATAATTTCGCGCCAGGAGCGAAATTAAAAGTCTGTAACAAATATCATTTCGCGCCAGGAGCGAAATGTTATTCCATTGAACAATTTCATTTCGCGACGCTAAATTAAATTGATAATGCATTTCGTTTCGCATGCCAGCCCTGGTAAGTATACACACTTTGTTTTCGATCAGTGAACGATGTAGATTTGTACCAAAGGGCCTTAATGCGGGAAATGGAGTGGTCTGTCCGAAATTTCGAGTGGACAGTGTTACTCGTCGAGTTCCAAACGGTAATTATGTAAAATCTGGTTGAGATCGGTGAAACGGTGTAGTTTTGTGCCAAGGGCCAAAATGCAGGGAATGGAGTGGCCTGTCCAAATTTTAAAGTGGACAGTTTTACTCATCGGGTTCCAAAGGGTAAGTATACACATTTTGTTTTCGATCGGTGAACGATGTAGATTTGTGCCAAAGGGCCTACATGCGTGGAATGGAGTGGTCTGTCCGAAATTTCGAGTGGACAGTGTTACTCGTCGAGTTCCAAAGGGTAATTATGTAAAATCTGGTTGAGTTCGGTGAAACGGTGTAGTTTTCTGCCAAAGGGCCAAAAAGCAGGGAATAGTGTGGTCTGTCCGAAATTTAAAGTGAACAGTGTTACTTGTCGGGTTCTACGGGTAAGTATATAAAATTGGGGTCAGATCGGTGAAACGGTGTAGATTTGTGCCAAACAGCCTAAATGCAAGGAATGGAGTGGCCTCACCGCAATTTCAAGCAGACAGTGTTAGTCGCAGTGTTCCAAAGGGTAAATATACAAATTTTGGTTGAGATCGGTGAAACGGTGTAGATTTGGGACAAAGGGCCTAAATGCAGGGAATGGAGTGGTCTGTCCGCAATTTCAAGCAGACAGTGTTACTCGCTGGGTACCAAAGGGTAAGTTTCCGAATATTGGTTCTGATCGGTGAAACGGTGTAGATTTGTGCCGAAGTGCCTAAATGCAGGGAATGGGGTGGTCTGTCCGAAATTTTAAGTAGACAGTGTTACTCGCAGGGTTCCAAAGGGTAAGTATACAAAGTTTGGTTCAGATCGGTGAAACGGTGTAGATTTGTGCCAAAGGGCCTAAATGCAGGGGATGGAGTAGCCTCTCCGCAATTTCAAGCAGACAGTGTTAGTCGCAGTGTTCCAAAGGGTAAATATACTAATTTTGGTTGAGATCGGTGGAACGGTGTAGATTTGGGCCAAAGGGCCTAAATGCAGGGAATGGAGTAGCCTCTCCGCAATTTCAAGCAGACAGTGTTAGTCGCAGTGTTCCAAAGGGTAAGTATACACATTTTGGTTCAGATCGGTGAAACGGTGTAGATTTGTGCAAAAAGGGCCTAAATGCAGGGAATGGCGTGGTCTGTCCGAAATTTCAAGCAGACAGTGTTAGTCGCAGTGTTCCATAGGGTAAATATACAAATTTTGGTTGAGATCGGTGAAAGGGTGTAGATTTGGGCCAAAGGGCCTAAATGCAGGGAATGGAGTGGTCTGTCCGCAATTTCAAGCAGACAGTGTTACTCGCAGGGCACCAAAGGGTAAGAATACGAATTTTGGTTCTGATCGGTGAAACGGTGTAGATTTGGACCAAAGGGCCTAAATGCAGGGAATGGGGTGGTCTGTCCGAAATTTTAAGTGGTCAGTGTTACTCGCAAGGTTCCAAAGGGTAAATATACAAATTTTGGTTGAGATCGGTGAAACGGTGTGGATTTGGACCAAAGGGCCTAAATGCAGGGAATGGGGTGGTCTGTCCGAAATTTCAAGTGGGCAGTGTTACTCGCAGGGTTCCAAAGGTTAAATATACAACTTTTGGTTCAGATCGGTGAAACGGTGTAGATTTGTATACATAACAGACAGATAGACAGACAGACAAACTTTGTGCTTTATATATATATACACACATCAAAAAAAGTTTTGCATCACCTCGGTTCCAAGAGTTCCGGAACCGTTAAATACAAAGGGAATAGAGATCAACCCAAACAACATTTCAGCTCGTTTTATTGCTCATGAGACCCACACAGTGCATGTTGTACCATCATACAGCTAGACTTTCAGCATTTGTGGTCCAGATTGCAGTACACACCACTACCTCTAATACCCAGTAGCACGTCCTCTTGCATTGATGCATGCCTGTATTCGCCGTGGCATACTATCCACAAGTTCATCAAGACACTGTTGGTCCAAATTGTCCCACTCCTCAACGACAATTCGGCGTAAATCTCTCAGAGTGGTTGGTGGGTCAAGACGTCCATAAACAGCCCTTTTCAACATATCCCAGGCATGTTCGATAGGGTTCATGTCTGGCGAACATGCTGGCCACTGTAGTCGAGCGATGTCTTTATCTTGAAGGAACGCATTCACAAGATGTGCACGATGAGGTCGAGAATTGTCGTCCATGAAGACAAATGCCTCTCCAATATTCTGCCGATATGGTTGCACTATGGGTCGGAGGATGTCATTCAGGTATCGTAAAGCCGTTTCGGAGCCTTCCATGACCACCAGTGGCGTACGTCGGCCCCACATAATGCCACCCCAAAACATCAGGGAACCACCACCTTGCTGCACTCGCTGGACAGTGTGTCTAAGACGTTCAGCCTGACCAGGGTGCCTCCAAACACGTCTCCGACGATTGTCTGGTTGAAGGCATATGCGACACTCATCGGTGAAGAGAACGTGATGCCAATTCCGTGGGGTCCATTCAGCATGTTGTTGGGCCCATCTGTACCGCGCTGCATGGTGTCGGGGTTGCAAAGCTGGACCTCGCCATGGACGTCGGGAGTGAAGTTGCGCATCATGCAGCCTATTGCGCACAGTTTGAGTTGAAACACGACGTCCTGTGGCTGAACGAAACGCATTATTCAACATGGTGGCATTGCTGTCAGGGTTCCTCCGAGCGGCAATCCGTAAGTAGCGGTCATCCACTACAGTAGTAGCCCTTGGGCGGCCTGAGCGAGGCCTGTCATCGACAGTTCCTGTATCTCTGTACCTCCTCCATGTCCGAACAACATCGCTTTGGTTCACTCTGAGACGCCTGGAAACTTCCCTTGTTGAGAGCCCTTCTTGACACAAAGTAACAATGCGGACGCGATCGAACTGCGGTATTGACCTTCTAGGCATGGTAGAACTACAGACAACATGAGCAGCGTACCTTCGTCCTGGTGGAATGACTGGAACTGATCGGCTGTCGTACCCCCTCCGTCTAATAGGCCCTGCTCATGCATGGTTGTTTACATCTTTGAGTAGTTTTAGTGACATCTATGAACAGTCAAAGGGACTGTATCTTGGATACAATATACACAGTCAACGTCTATATGCCGGAGATCTGGGAACCGAGGTGATGCAAAACTTTTTTTGATGTGTGTAGATGTAGATTAGTGGTAACAGGAAGGAGATTACTCTTCTGTAACTTGTTAAGTGCACACGCCCAGTACTGGGATAACGCCACGCCGATCAAGGTAGCTAGATGGGCGTGGGAGGTTTCGAATGCTATTATCGGCCATACTTCAATTTTCCCAATCGTTTCCCCACTTCAAGTGAAGACCATACTTAAACTGCTAATAAGGGAGGTTCGACCAATCGATTAATATTGGATATTTCGATTAAATTGAAATTAATCGATTAATCGACTGACCATTCATTAGATTAATCGACTAATCGAATATAAGATTTATCAGCTAAGCGAAGAATCGATTAATTGATTAGTAGACACGGGAAAAGAAAAGAAAAGAAAAGAAAAGAAAAGACGTTTAAATGAGAGGTCATCGCTTAAGTTGAGTTACGCTTGTTTACGGAATGATGTATAGAAATGTATAGAAGCTACTTTTTGCCTAAATATACAAAGTTTCCTCCTTGGTTCTGTTAACAATAACCAAATAAGGGTCAGTGACAGAGGAAGGACAAACAAAAATTAAATTGGGAAGGGTTTGGAAGAAAAGAAAACGAAGAGTTTTCAGCAAAGATTTCGAATTCTTGTTCAATGTTTACAATTTAGGACAGGAACGTTTTAGTATGGCTTTGCTTTAGCCTAGTTTTCACAAGAAGATACATTATTTAAAAATAGAGAATACAATAAATATAAATTAATTAAATGTCTGTTTTTCTTCTGTGAGAGCATAGTAAAAGGAGCGAAGAACATCGATGCATCGACAAAACAATCAATTATTCGAGTAATCGATTAAGCGGCCAATAAACGCACAAACGATTAATCGTTAATTGTAGCAATTAATCGATTTTTCTACGTCCAGCAATCGATTATTCGACAACTGAAATTCATCAATTAAAAGAACCAGCCCTAGACCATACACCAAAATGGTGACTTCCGCAAGAATCACGGCTCCATCTTTCCGAATCATGTTGCAATTATTTAACTTAGTTCATACTAACACAACAACTTTAAAAGGAGATTTCAAATAATGGTTCTGTCACCCCGGAGGTCCGGATTCGATTTCCGACTCTGCCAAGAAATTTTAATTCTTGACTGAGAGCTGAAATTGGGTACAATCAGCCTCATGAGGCAAAACTTAGAAGAGGTGGATTCGATTCCTATCTCAGCCATCTCAAGTGGCTTTCCGCTGTTTCCAAATTCTACTCCAGGCAATTGCCGGGATGGATCCTAACATAACGTCACGGCCACTTCCTTCCCATTCTTAATCTGAATTGCAAATACACATACTAATACAGCCATCACCAAAACACAGGTTATTAGACAAATTCCTCACACACACAAGTGCACGGGGCCACATGACCACGATGTGTCAAAGCCACTAAATCGATTAACAACATCTCAAACACTGAGTACCTGAGTACGATACGCCAAAGTCTTAAGCTGGACATCGAAAATTAGCATCGTACTTGCATTAGACCTAGGTGCCATCCGAGTATTTGCCTGGAGTAGGAGTCAGGAACCACGGAAAAGCAATATTCGATAGTTAGGCTAAATATTTAACACACCTCGCAGCAGTTTTGCCTCACGAGGCTAAGTTTATCCCGGTTGAGCCTTTAGATCACAAAAATAATTTCTTGTCAGAACAGGGAATCAAACCTGCTACCCCAGGTATAACTGGTAATAACGCTTGTCACTATACAACAAAGTAGCGTAAATATACCCAGTTATCCTAGAATGAGTTATACCATTATTACTCGCATCAATTAAACCTTTATCTACACTACAGGATAGGCTCTGATCTTATATAAGACGGTGATACGGTGGCTGCTGATCGCGTTTTCTGTTGTTTAGTATTGATTGATTTTATTTCCACGACTACACTTAGAGCTTAAGAGATCTCTTACTAGAGCGCCCTAAATACAATAGGATTAGGGCTCATGAACACAGTACAGTTCGTTAAAATTTAAATCATAGTATCTATATCATCATATAATAAGCAGACAGTTAAATTCGAATATTACACAGGTCAAAAAAAAGTTTTGCATAATGCAAGCTTATGTATTTGTGGACCAAATCAAATACACGCGATTTATCCGATAACTGTTTTTATTTATTTATGTAGCGTATGGCATTACACATGCAACACAATAATAATAAAAATAATAATACAAATTATGATAATAATAATAACAACAAGCACACACTAGCGCTGATATCAACCTTATTACGACCTTATGTCCAGTCCATTTTCTTAGTCCAGGCTCGATAGTGTAGCACTGAAAAGGTTGTTAGGATCACCTAAGTACGCTCTTAGTTTGCAATCTTCGACAATACGCCTGATGGTCTGGTTCGATATACCGCAATCAAAGTAGGGGCTTGGCCACTGCCCCCATTTGTGCAGGTTGTATGCACAAACTCCATGTCCGAAAACAATGCACGGTACAAACAAACCAACGTGTTATATCAGAGTTAACACATGAGCCAATGTGCAAATACGAAATGTTGTCTTAATGCAATGAAAATACATCATTTTGACATCTTTTTGACCAGTGTATTACAAAATACGTTGCAAACAATATTCACAACATAAATAATAATAGTCTTACAATGATAGTGACAATAGTATGGTAATACATTCAATAATAATGTTAATTATAATAATAATAAAAATAATAATAAAACAATCAAAACATTAATAATAATAATAATAATAATAATAATAATAATAATAATAATAAGAGGATCATTACTGTATATACGAAAGAGTGCATACAGACCCAGTATCAGCCTGAAGAACAAATGCCTTATAGCCAACAAGAAATAAATATTAACGAAGTCTTATGGTTGGTTTTCAGCTATTGTCACGATGTTATGATTGACACTAATTGTATAACATAATGCAGTAAACTGATGTGAGAGGTTTACTGCTCCAAGAAGCAGGATGAAAGTCGATTTTGAGAGCTGCAACGCTTGCAATGTTGACGAACATATGCAGAGTCTTTCACTCAAAGTGGGGCCGGCCTCCCGGCTGGCGAAGCGCTACAAATATCAGGTAGAGCCAAAGGTCAGACGAGCACATTGCAACATGGAGCAGAGACAGTTGCTACGCGGGATTTGACGAGTAAAGTTGACTTGGTTATTTCGCTTACAGCCTATTTTAAGTTACACCTGTTATAAGTTTATAACGTGTGCACGTGGTTATTGTTTAATTGTTATTGTGTTTCATAATATTATATCGTGTTATTGCTAAGTGTTAAAGCATATTGCTTCAATTATTATTTACGGGAAAAATTGAAAAACAAGTGTTATGCAACAAAACCTCACACTCTGGATCAGGCTTTTCCAGCCGAGCCGCTCGCGAGTGAGCAGCTGAGTACTCACCGCCTTGTGTGAGTAAACCTGCAATATGCAATACAGCTCTGCTGTAGGGGCTGCCGTTACTAAGCGGTGGATACATCAAGACTGGCAGGAAGCGCATGGACTTATACCATGACCTTCGCCCAGTGACGTATTGGCTATCACCCCCAGTCCCTCTCCAACCGTGCTCCGAGCATAACTGCTGAGTACTCGCGTGTACGCATACTCAAACTCGTGGATTTGGAACAGCTTGCTAGATGAACTCAAACTTAGTATCACGAGAGAAATTGAGGCTATCTCGGTAGATGAAGTAATGCGTGTGAATAAAAACTTGCTTAGAAGATGCCAGAAATGTGTAGATGCAGGTGGAGGACATTTTCAACATGTTCTGTGACAATGATTTCACTTTGATTATGTGTTATGTGTGCTTGTTATTTACATGCGATTCGTACGGGCGCTCTGTCGACCCCAAGCTCAGTGAGTTGCCAATTACTCATCTGACCCTCCAGGCGCTGCACCGTGGCCAGCCCTACACTTTGAGTGAAATACCCTGTATAAATCGAAGGTGTTGAAGAGGCGTGAGGTGGTGCAAACAAAAGATTTATTGAACTTGATGGTTCGCTGGGTTGGAATCTGGAGTGTTAGTTTTGTGTACCTATTTTCTCGATTATGAACAGAATGCATTGGTTTAAAAGCACTGTATAGATATAACGGGGTCTTGGTTGCAATATTTTATGTGTCAGAAAGGCCTGCGCTCGTGGAATTTCAACCATTTCAGGTGCACGTAATAAGTAGGGCCTAGTACTATGCTCATCTCGTCTTAAATCCAGAATGTACCGAACACATGCATTCTGGACTCTTTGTAGTTTGATATTCTGTGCTTCCGGTAAATCATGATATATATCAATGATTAGAAAAATGAGAGTTTGGATAAAGAGGTTACGTACGAGTATGTTAGAAGGGGTTTCAGAGACATTTCTTTCCCGTTATTCGTTTTATTTTTAGTTTAATTTATAATATACACTTTTTCTTCTTTAGGCATTCAAACTTAAAATTTTAATTTATTGAATTGTGTATTTTGTGTATGCTATGAGGGGCCGATGACGTCGCTGCACCACCGCTTAAAACATCAATTATCATCATTCAACAACACAATCATCGTCATCTCTTATCAACTCATTGCCGTTGACTTAGGAAGTCACGGGCCTGGGAGATGGTACTGTAGATACGACTGCCGGCAGACTACTAAATATATTGGAGAAACTGCGTGAGTAATCTCATCTGCAAGAATTGCTTTAACTTTCATTAATGTATTCACTTGATTTGCTTTTGTAGGGTAGGAAACAGCGTCTTAGAAATTTGGGCCACGCAGCATCAACAGGCTTGAAAGAAAAGCGATGTTCGTCACAAATCGTGATGATGATGATGATAATTGTTGTTTTAAGGGGCCTAACATCGAGGTTATCGGCCCCTCGTCACAAATCAAACGACCTAAGACGGGGAAGGGGAATTTTCCACCTCGATTTGTGGGAACTAAAACTGAAATCGATAGCAACAGTATGGCTTCGTTCTTTACTCACTCACAACAAAGTGCATTCCTCTTTCATCCTCCAGATTACATGAGATCTGCAGGTTACAAACAAAGGAGTAAATCGTTCCCTTATGCTGTGAGTGTTATACAGCCAAAGTTGTAACCCCCAGAAATATCCCGCTGGCCACGCCACTGTCTTGTGATATCACTATTGGACTGTAACAATCGGACCACATAGAGGGTAGCCTAAGTTAGAGTCTTCAAAAATTAATTCTTTTCAGGGAGAGAATAAATGGGGTACAGATAATCAAGCTGGAAAAGGACATAGATTTTATTCTAAAGATATTGCAATGTAGCCTAATAGTAACTCGAGATTCGTTATGGCAATGTATGTATAATTAGCTTGTTGCACAAGATACAAATATTGATTTGAGTGGCTTTAAAATGTATTAAGTTTAATGATTACAAGTTTCTTTATGAGTAATTTGTTTTCTATAGCATCAATAACATAACTAATATAGATAATTGCCATTGTTCTGTCAGAGTTCAACATACAGAGTATTCGTATGGTGAGAAAGAGAACTAATTCATTCCACACCTACCATATAGCTTTTGAAATATTCCGCGAGAGGCGCAGTAACTTTTCACTGCTTGCTGGTAATTTGTGTTTCCGCTGCCAAGACCGACTAATAGTCCGGGCCACCTTAAATAAGTTGCTAAAACACCAACACGGTCGCCACATTTGGTGTTGCCAACTTACGTCATTTAACACCAAAAAGTCAGCACACACATCCATGTAACACGTATCGCAAATGATCCAAACCAAGTAAAGGCCCTTTTACGAAAATACATTTTACATAAAGGTGTGAAGCAGTCCTTGCTCAAGTTAGGGACATCTTGGTCATCAGTCCTCAACAGTCTAACTCTTAAGCAGTATTATGGTAGTGAAGTTAACTTAAATTAGCTCTTCTAGATTGAATTAAAAGCATTAAATAAAATGCATAAGAACAGAAACATTAATACTTACTCAAGGTTTTTTCCAGTTTTGCCGGGGAGCTATAGATGAGCATGTTCATTTCTTCTTACAGGCTACATTTTTATAATTAGTCCAAAAATGCAGACCTTTCTGTTTTAAGACGAGTGTTCAGGGAAGGATTTACAGTAGGAGTATGAGAGAAATAGAATAGTTGCGTACATATTAGCTTATTATTTCTTTATTTTTGATAAGTACCCTACTCATTTCTTGCATGTTTAGGCCTACATATAGGGAGGCAGAATTGAGACAAGCTGTTGAAAGCCTATTGGCAATTCCCTATTGAGATACTAGAAGATGTTTGTTTCAATTCTTAGGCCTAAAACCATTCGAACTAGTCGTGGATTTTAGGGGCATAAGACTGGAATGACAACTCTAAGATTTCTTCTTAGAAAGCAGTTGTTGTTGTTTGATTTTGGGGCTTTGCGACATCATGGTCGTGTAGATCTGTGTACTTGGCAGTGTGGAATTTGTCTGATAACCTGTGTTATTGTGATGACTCTATTAGTGTGTGCATTTATTAATCAGATGAGGATTCAGAACGAGGCAGCCATGGCCTTAAATTAGGAACCATCTCTGTATTTGCCTGGAGTAGAAGTGCGGAAACCACTTCCAAGTTGACTGAGATGGGAATCGAACCCTCCTCTTCTCAGTTTTGCTTCACGAGTGTGCCTTGTTCCATCCCTCAGACCAAAATTAAAATTTCTTGGCAGAGCCGTAAATCGAACCTGGACCAACTGGCAAAAAATGCTAGCCGCACAGAGCGAGATGGTTGGTAGAATACTCTCCTGACCTCTCGTCACCTGGCACATTTAAAGCCACTTGCAGAAAATTCACTGAATTCACTGACAAATTGACGAGTTAAATACAGGCAAGCTTTATCGGTGGAATAATATCTCGAAAATTATAATTATAAGATACCAACACAAAACAATTTTCTGTAGAGAGCTGAGATATTTAACTTGCGAGAGCGGAATATATGAGAGGGAATACGGTGTCAGCATTGAACTGAAGGCATCGTTGTCGCGAATGTTGCCGGCTATGCCTACTATGTACGTACGTCCTCCACACTTCCACTCATTTCTACATGATCATAATAATGATAGCATTATCATGATAGTGATATTCAAATGGTTTCTAAAAAATCAAAGTGCTTAACATTTTCAGTGCATATTCTAAAATAAAATATTAGCCCGTCTTCAAGCAAAACTGTACAAGGCAAAACGACATACGTAATAGAGGTAACACTTCAGGAGTGATGAACCAAGTAGGATACTTAAATTAGCCTAAATATCCTGTGTAATGATGAATTTGTGGAAATGATGTCCTAATGGATGTTTTCTCCTTCGCGGTCTGTAACCCACCCGCTGTCCCGTTTTATAACACGAATTATAATCTGTAGTGAAATTTCAGATTAATTCTGTACCACATATCACTCTTTTCCTTTTCACTCTCACATTGATAATATATCATTTTCATACCTTATTTCATCTTTTGGCGGGGGGGGGGGGGTTATCAATTGTAACTACTAACCTTGGACACTTCTGCACCGGATATATGTGCTAAATGACGTAAATATGTGTTTTTATTTATTGTATATTTAACAACGCAGCCATGTTCGACTGCATATTTAGTATGTGAAACTGCCGCAGTGAGCGATCACATTGACGTCATTAGTTACCAACATATCCGATACAAAATACATTAGACGACACACGTAATGTTGCAATTATGTGAAAAAAGAAATAATCGGGCTCTTCTTGGTTATTACAGGTTCGTATCCTGGCGCAGTCAGCTGGCATTTGAGGGTGCGCAAATGCGAGGGAGCCGTGTCAGTAGATTTACTGGCACGTTAAAGATCCCCTTCGGGGAAAAATTCCGGCAACCCGGCGTCTCTAAAAGCCAGAGTAGTTAAGAGGGACGTAAAACCAATAACATTATTATTAGTATTATCTTCTTGGTTAGACGACTGTCTGGACGAAACCATTGGTCGCTACTTGGTTAGACGACTGTCTCGACGAAAATTACTGATTGCACTACAAGCAAGGGGTTCTGGGCGTAAGCCTCACGTTAGGTTTGTTTTGTAAGTAGAACAGTATTCTCCACTGTAATGAACGCTGCTCACTAGGATTCCATGTCTCGAACTATGCGGCAAAACCAGCGCCTCACTGCCTAAAAATTATTGGTCTAGGCATAAACCATTGGTTTGGATGAAAATTATTGATGCGTGTCTACCCCCACTGTGCGTGACAAAAACCAGGGGTGTTTGTATTGCCTAACGACCTAACAATTATTGGTCTAGACAAAAACAGCTTGCACAATCCATTGCGAACTGGTTCAAACTTGGCGCTATTTTGTTTCATGGTACCGCGCTTATACAAAGTAGTACCGTAAGTGCGGGATTGGCAATACTGTACTTGGGCATAATTAACAGCAAAAATGGCGGACTCAGTTGGAATTTCATCTATACAAGTCGTGATCCTATTTGGGACGGCGGATGGGTTAAAGCCAGTGGAGGAGTAAACATCTATTACTACATCATCTCCAGATTTTTTTTTGACCATTACTACAGTTACTTTGGTTAATTTTTTTACTTTACAAAAGTTACGTTGGAGTGATGCGTCATACAGCGTTACCAATTTCAGTTGTGTCAGCTGCGGTGGTCGTGATTTATTAGATAAATAAAATGTTGCCATCCCCACGCATATGGTACCGAGTGGTGTTAGGTAATTGGTCAAAATTGAATTCTGAACGGTAAACGCAAATGCGATCTCTGGTGTCAACTGATTGAAACACAAACCACACGGTCACAGGCTTCGTATCAGTATTTAAATGATGATATGCTTCAATATGAAAAATTGAGGTAGCGCGGGCCGCGTTAGCTAATATATAACCCCCCTGGTTTTTGTCACGCACAGTGGGGGTGGACACGCATCAATAATCTTTATCCAGGCCAATGGTTTTGCCTTTTGTTTCATTATGCACGTGTCGTGTGGTGAATTTTAAGAATGTCCAAGCTGTGTAGTATACGATATCTTTGAAATTTTTAGTTGTCTATTGCCGTATAATGTATACAAATATCGTTACCTGTGTGCGTACCGAAGCTAATAATTCTAGCGCATCCCTCACAGCACTTTTCGATCAACGAAAACAAGACATGAAATAAAGATTCATGCAATTAAAATACAATTCAATGGCACAAATCATAGTGTTCACAGCTGGTTGGCGAAATACAACAAGCAACTACGGAGTGTCACTACTCCGAAGGTTTAATGCATATTCAGCACAAATAGCACGGAGTAAAAATGACCAACTTACCCACCACATTAATTCCCTTTGCTGCCTAGCAATTGAAAAACACAATATGGCGTTTGATGCTGGGAGTACGCTACTCCGAACTTTGCCTAGCGATTGAAAAACAGGCCCTTAAGGAGATTAAATACCTTGGAAATACATTCTCGGATCGCAGGATTTAGACTACGTCCGTAGCTTTGACAATACGCATGTGCTAGGAAGTTACCTAGGAGATGGGACGAGAAGGTACCAACAAAATACAATTTTCTGTAGAAAGTTGAGATATTTAAGTTATGAGAGCGGGATATACGAGTCAACCTCCACCAAAATCTGGAAAATTTTCTACAGTTATATGTAATGTAACTAAGATACTAGAGTTGATCATTTTATCGCTAAAGGGTGTTATTGCATTTTTCAGCAGTGCCAACATTATTGTAGTGAACGCGGAATAAGGCTTTACATACAAACCTAACCTGGGGCTTACACCCCAGACCCCCTTGCTTGTATTACAAGCAGTAATTTTCTTCCACACAGTCATCTGGCCTAGTAGCGGCCAATGGTTTCGTCCAGACAGTCGTCTATTCTAGAGTTGTATTTTTCAGAGGATGTGTTCTGACAGTTCAGCAGATAAGCATTGAACTGAAGGCAGCGTTGCTACGAATGCTGCTGGCTACGCCTCCACCACACTTCCGCTCATTTCTACACGATCGTAATATTAATAACATTACTATCAAAGTGTTACTCAAATAGTTTCTCAAAAATGAAAGTGCTTACATATTTCGGTGCACATCTCTACATAGTATAAAACAAAGGCCCCGATTCTTGGATGTAACGGGTAATCTCGAGAACCACTGGATGGATTTTGATGCGGTTTTCACTATCCTCGAGGGAGGTTATTTTAGAAAAATATCCATTTATGACCAAAGGAAGCCGATTTTGCATCCCACGTGTTGGCAACAATGTGTGTGGCTCGGTGTGTGCCACCAGAGTGCACCTTGTTGACAGTTGAACGAGATGCAAGCGCTGTTGGAACATGGCAGCCGTTTTTAAAGAGCAATAAATAAAAAGGCATATTTATGTACTTATGCGCATATATAAGGGTGCAGTAGTAACCAGGGTTCCTAATTTCAATACGTAATATCGCCCAGAAGATGAAACAAGGACACAAGGTATGCAAAAGTCACATTCATCCCCGATGCAAGTGTATAAGCCGCGTTCTACTTTCATTCAGAATTAATAATACAAGTAGGCTATAGTTGCGACCAATATTTATAACGTATTGCAACCAGTGGCTTCGCCCTATTTGTGTCATCGAACCAAGTAGCGAACAATGACTTTGTCTCACCCAACTTTAGTACATCTGTCATTTTCACACAGACATTCAGCGGTGCAGTAACTTATGTCGAGAACTAAAAGAGATCTATGAGATATTGTTGGTATTCTCTGAAAATTTGCATCTGTGACTCAAGCGCAGTGCATATCCCGTGCACATGTGCAGTTGAGTATATGGCTCTTCAGAATGATGAGTGATTCATGTTGCTCAACCCTTGCAGTTCGTTGAAGGCCACCACACTAATCTGTCGCAACCATGACTGAAACAATAGAAATAGGCCCAATATAAATATTTTATCTGCCTACTACTAAGTATAGGTCAGTAGCCAACTATATATAAACTACATAAATAATCACTAATACATTCAGAAAAACTACCACTAGCCCAGTGTGGATCATAGACTACTTCCAAGCCTAAGAGTAACATGTGCAATGTATTATAATATTATGGCTCACGGCACTTGGAAGTCGAGAATAAGATATATTACAATATTAGAAGGCAAATTGAACCTAAGAATATGACCCTGAGAGTAAACTTCGAAAGGCTATATTTTAGGTTATGTTTGGTTTGAATTATACGAAAAATGCAGTCAGAAGACTATTTCAAAATTTCCAAGGACCATTAAGGTTTTTTTATTACGTTATTTGTGCTCGGACTGAATATAATAATCAATAAGACAATGATTAAATAACTTTGTACTTTATAATTATGTAGGTCTAGGCTACTTACTCAAATCTTAGTCGATTCGCCAGTCAACTTCCGTAGAGTTTCTCCAATCTTGTTCTCGCATAATTTAGGCGTCTTGATGAAATCTAAATAAGAATTTGTCCAAGAATTAATTAAATAAATAAATAAATAAATAAATAAATGCTTCCCAACTTCTCAGACTAGTGAGTTTGAACACACACATCCTATATATATATATATTATTTCAGTAGTATGCATCCCTCCTGCAGCGCTCACAAGAGAACGATCGTGAAAAATGAGCATTCAAATGAAAGAGAATATACATTACCAGTGACGCATTGCACTCTAATTTCATAAATATCTATAATTTCTCTAAAAAATGACTTTTCAAAAACTGTACGAAGTGTGCAATTTGCAGTTACTGTTGCTGCGAGAAGATACGCTCCATAATTGGTGTCCACTTCACATTTTGGCCGCTGTGACGCCTTTTTGAAGTCATTTTAACATTCTTAGGTCTTTCCTTTATCATTTTGCATCGATTTCAGAAACAGTAAATCAAAGGAATGTGTACTCAAATCGTATAATTTCTTAAATTAGCAGTGACGAATTGCATTCTAATTTCATAAATATCAATTTTTGTACGAAGTGTGCGATTTGCAAATACTGATGCTCTAACATGCTGCAATTATGAGTTGTCGTCTAAAACCTTAAAACATTGAACGTTAATTCTCTAACAGTTTTTCTTCTATCTGATTTTCAGAATCAGTAAATCAATGGATTGGGTACAGGTTTTTCTTCTGCATTCTAAATCCATAAATATCGATTTTTGTAAGAAGTGTGCTTTTTGCAAATACTGTTGCTGTATCATGCTAGAGTTGTCGTCTACAACCTTAAAACTATCATCATCATCACCGTCATCATCATCATCATCATCATCATCATCATCATCATATAGGCTAGGCCTCATAAATTAGCAGTGATGAATTGCATTCTAATCTCATAAATATCAATTTTTGTAAGAAGTATGCGATTTGCAAATACTAATGCTCTATCATGCTGCAATTATGAGTTGTCCTCTAAACCCTTGAAACTATTAAACGTTAATTATTTTACAGGTTTTTCTTCTGCATTGTAATTTCATAAATATCGATCATTTCGCATGGTTTTCAGAATCAGTGAATCTAAGGATTGAGTACTCTAAATCGTATAACCGGCGAGTGTTACGGCGTCTAAAACCTAAGAACTATTAAATATTAATTCCTTTACAGGTTTTTGTTCTATCATTTCCCATGGTTTTCTGAATTACTAAATCAATGGATTGGGTACTCAAATCGTATTATTTCATAAATATCGAATAACCGATGAGTGTTATGATGATCCAATTTTCAGTGATTGCCTTCTTAAGTTAGGGAACGTACAACTTGGAATTCTGATTGAAATGTATCGAATAACCGGTGAGTGTTACGGCTAAGCTCGCAATCAATGGACTCAGCACAGAAATGGAATCAACAGTGACGAATTGCATTTTAATTTCATAAATATCAAAGAAAGAAACCAGCGACAGCACGCTCTCATGCTGACGCTCCACTCGGGACAGCGAAAGCACCCCTGTAGGTAACGTGCAGAGGAGTTTAGCGTTGAGCGCTACACACAGGACAAGGAAAGCACCCCTGTAGGTAACGTGCAAAGGAGTTTAGCGCTGATCGTTGCACTTAGGAACAAGGAAGCCTCACTGTAAGCGGGGTGTGAAGAAGTTTTCCAACGAGGACTGTCTTGATAAGGGAGAAGGAGGCTCCACAGCCAACAAGATAAAGCAGCAAATCTTGACCAAGATGCTTTCATAAATATCGAATAACTGGTGAGTGTTATGATGATAGAATTTTCAGTGATTGCCTTCTTTAGTTAGAGAACGTACAGCTTGGAATTCTAACTGAAATGAAATTGATGTTCTATAATCATTTGGTTGAAATAATAACATAACAACCTTTCTCTTTAAGTCACTCATTATAAACCTATTCGGGAAAGTATTACTTATGAACATGCGAGATTTCTCGCACGGGTCCGCTAGTTGTATTAAAAATCGGTTAGCCATTGGCAGTGGATGGGAAAATATCATTTTCACTCCATTTTTGCGATGTGGATGGTAATCACAGTGTTAATATTTAGATCACTTGTTCATGGCAAATCACTATTCTTCAACGTACTGAGCCCGTGTACCTTAAATATTAACATCACGGGAATAATTGGACCCAATGAAAATATCAATACCAACAAGTAGTACCGTGAATAAATAAACAGCCTATTTTCGTTTATCCTATACTATCAGTAGTGCCCGGCTTCGCCCGGTGGATTTATTTGTTTTATGGATGATAATTAATTCTACTGCCACATGATACTTAAACTAACAGAAAAGACATATTTTTTAAATACAACTTTATGTGGTCGTTGTAGTGGGGGTGATAAGTAGTACAGTATAATGGACGTAACATTCAGGTCATTTTCCCTTTATGATAATAATGAATAGGGAAACGGCTGTCCACTAACTATAGCACTGACACATGTAATTTACAAACAAATTTTAAAATATTTTTAGAAAGAGGAGTACATGAAATAAGACACTGCCTAGGGCCTATATCTCATTGGCTGTTAGAAATGTAGAGACCAATAGTGTCGTATTTTGTCGCATAGCGCCGTAGGAAAATAATCAGAACCCTTGGAAAACTTCCGCTGTCCCGAGCTCCTGGGGTAGAATAGTATCATTTACCGCCACATAGCGCTCAACGGTAAGTTTCGGAATAAATGAAGGTAAATTTGAAAGGACCAACGCTTATTGCAGCTGATAACCTCAATGTACTGCACCAACACCATTGCACTTATACAGAGGCATAATATGTTCATGATGATAACTGTTTTACGGGGGCCTAAGAAATCTTTTTACACTAATTACTCCCCGTGACTGCAGTTTATAAGCAGCACAAGATTTAACTATTTTCGCAATTCTGCATCAGAGCACTGGTAGGGGCGGCGTGATGCAGCCCGAATTGCCAGTCAGCAATGGACATGTTAAAATACTCTTACAGTCACACTACAACGGACATGAATGATTCTAGGGCCTTAATACGTGGTTTTCAACTTCAGTTTGTTTGTTATTCTGAATGTAGGGAATGGAGAGCGTTGTCCAAAATACCAAGTGAACAGTGTCACCCCCAGGGTTCCAAAGGGTAAGTATACAAATTGTGGTTCTGATCGGTGAAACGGTGTATAATTGTGCCAAAGGGCCTAAATGCAGGGAATGGAGTTGTCTGTCCGAAATTTCATGTAGACTGTGTTACTCGCAGGGTTCCAAAGGGTAAATATACAAATTTTGGTTCAGATCGGTGAAACGGTGTAGATTTGTGCCAAAGGGCATAAATACAGTGAATGGAGTGGTCTGTCCGAAATTGCATGTAAACAGTGTTACTCGCAGGGTTCCAAAGGGTAAGTATACAAATTTTGGTTCAGATCGGTGAAAAGGTGTAGATTTGTGCCAAAGGGCCTAAATGCAGGGAATGCACTGGTCTGTCATAAATTTTATGTAGACAGTGTTACTCGCAGGGTTCCAAAGGGTAACTATACAAATTTTGGTTCAGAATAGAGAAAGCATATGACAGTGTCTGCAGAAACAAAGTATGGAAGTCCCTGGAGGATAGAGGAGTAGAGAAATGGACTATAAAGAGGATAAAGGAGATGTACAAGGGAAGCATGAGCTGTGTGAAAGTGGGAGGAGAGAGATCGGACTGGTTGGAACAGAGAAACGACCTGAAACAAGGAAGTGCACTGTCACCGTTACTTTTCATTGTGGTGATGGATGACATAATGACCCGAGTGGCACAAGTAATTGGGGAAGGAAAGATGAAAGCAATGGTGTTAGCAGATGATTTGATGATTTGGGGAAACAAGGAGGAGGAGGTACAGGAACAGTTGGACGTGTGGGAAGGTATAATACAAGGATATGGGATGAAATTTAGCATAAATAAGAGTGAGATGGTGATCACAACAAGGAAGAAGGAAAGAACCACAACAGGAATAACAATTGGTGGGGAACAGCTGAAGAAAGTGGAGAGTTTCAAGTATCTGGGAAGCCTGATACAAGATAATGGAAGAAACGATAGAGAAATAAATGAGCGGGGGAGGCAGGCAGAAGCATTCCGGAGGAGTGTGAGAAGCATGTTATGGAGCAAGGATGTCCCTCAGAACAGCAAAAAGATCATATATCGGACGTACTATGTCCCTATCCTGACGTATGCCTCGGAGACCTGGGTTGTGAAAGGAAGGGAGAAGAGCAAAATACAGGCCAGTGAGATGAGGTTCTTGAGAAGCAGTATTGGAGCTACAAAGATGGACAGAATAAGAAATGAGAGGACCAGAGAATTAATGAAGGAGGAACCATTACAGGATGGTATAGAGAAATCTAGACTTAGATGGTATGGACATGTAAAACGAATGGAGGAGAAGAGGATACCCAGGAGGATACACGAGACGATGTGGGAAGGAAAGAGACCGAGAGGAAGACCTAGAGACAGGTGGCTGAAGGGGGTGGAGGAAAGCGTGAAGAAGAGAGGAAAAGACTGGACAAGGGTGGAGGCTGAGAGATAGTGGGAAGACAGAAGACGTTGGGAAGGCTTGTGTTCCAAACAGACCCGGCCAGTGGCTGGAAACTGTGCAAGATGATGATGATGATGATGATGAATAGTGAAACGGTGTAGATTTGTACCAAAGGGCATAAATGCAGGGACTGGAGTGGTCTGTCCGAAATTGCATGTAAACAGTGTTACTCGCAGGGTTCCAAAGGGTAAGCATACAAATTTTGGTTCAGATCTGTGAAAAGGTGTAGATTTGTGCCACAGGGCCTAAATGCAGGGAATGGACTGGTCTGTCATAAATTTCATGTAGACAGTGTTACTCGCAGGGTTCCAAAGGGTAAGTATACAAATTTTGGTTCAGATGAGTGAAACGGTGTAGATTTGTGCCAAAGGGCCTAAATGCAGGGAATGGACTGATCTGTCATAAATTTCAAGTAGACAGTGTTACTCGCAGGGTTCCAAAGGTTAAGTATACAAATTTTGGTTCAGATCGGTGTAACGGTACAGATTTGTGCCAAAGGGCCTAAATGCAGGGAATGGAGTGGTCTGTCCGAAATGTGACATAGCCTAAACTATTCCCTTTGAATCTGGCTATCATATACAAAAAGAATTTTTCGAATCCGACTGGTAGTTCCAGAGATTAGCGCGTTTAAACACACAAACACACAAACGCACGAACTCTTCAGTTTTATTATATTAGTATAGATTATTTTGTTAATTATTGCCTCATCAACATACAAAATTTAAGTTTGATTGTTTAATAGATTCGTAGATATTAAGAACCGTCTAAATATTTCGCACGGTCACCATGTTGGATTCTTATATAGGTAGGCCATAGTTACGTAGTATAGAACATGAAGATTATTGCATTGGTGTTTATTCAAACTTCAATCGCATTATTAAGACAAAAGAAAGAGAGAAATTAAAATCGAGATTTTAAAATTTCACACAGCCGCCATCTTGTGGTTATGAAAACAATTCAAATAAATTACATGTCAGTATATTAAAATTTGTTTAAGCATTTACCTTACCAAGTTTCACTGCGCTCGGACAGTTAAATCGCGAGAAACGTCGATTTAAATATTTAAATTTTACGTCCCCGCCATGTTGGATTTCTGCTCACCAGGTTATTAAAAGTCGCATAGGTGAACATTTTTTCATAGACATTATCAACATACAAAATTTGAGTTTGATTGCTGTCAAAGATAAGTAGATATTGAGAGCCAAATATTACAGATGGTCGTCATGTTGGATTTTTATATATGTCGATCATAGAGATATGTACTATTAGATGAGGATTATTGCATGGATTCATTATTCGAGCGTTGACTTCGATCGCATGATTGGGACAAAAGAAATAAAAACTTCATTTTAAAATTTCGCACAGTCGCCATCTTGAAGTTATCGAAACAATTCAACTAAATTAGATGTCAGTACATTAGAATGTATGCTGTACAATGTCTCACTGCGCTCAGATGGTTGAATCGCGAGAAAAATCTATTTAAATGTTTCAACTTCGCTTGACCAGCATGTTCGTTTTATTCTTAACACGTTTTTGAAAGTCACATAGGTTACCTTCTAGTAGTGCCCTTTATCACCATACAAAATTTCAGGTTGATATCGGTAATAGTTTCGGAGATGTAGAATGCCGGTGAAATATTTTGCACAGTCGCCATGTTGTCTTTGTGAGACGTAATAAAATTTGAAGGGCACCGACGGGGTCGGATAAAATAATACTAAATCCCTACGAAGTTTCATTGAAATCGCTCCAGCCGTTTCGATGTTATTAGGGACACACGCACACACATACATACACACACACGGACAAAAGGTGATGTCATAAGCCTATTTTTCACATAAATAATAACAGGCTAAAATAACTCTATCAATAATAAATCACTAACACGATATTCCAATAATATCGGTCGATGCCTGATTCATCAACGTTCATTTCAGAGGAACAACCGAACCCAATAACAACATAATACAGCCCTATTCCAATTACGAATTCACCACTATCAACATCAAACCTTAATTCGAAATATATTGTTACGTGCCACCCCTTGTGGCATTTTCGTTAACTGGATTATGGTGGGTAGAAGCACAAATCAATGGTCCTTTTAAAGAAATAGTAATTTTATTACAGGTCTACAAACATACACCGTGCACACACACACACACACACACACACTGAGTCTCACTTCATAAAACACTACTAGTCACTATTAGTTTCCACATTTACTCTCACACCACTGTCCTCGCTGTTTATGTTCTCTCTGTCCGTGAGGCGTTACAGTGTTCCAGCTTAAACTCACACGTACAGTCTACACAGGTTCTCTACAGCCTTGCCCCTGCCACTTCACTTACTTCCAGAGTCCTCTTGCTGCTCCTTGTGCGCTCTTGCTCGTCCCGTGTCGATCCCACGACCACGTCTTCCACGAAGCACCGCGACACCTGCAAGCACTCACAGTCCTGACTCAAAGTTACACCCTGGCAGACGGGCTTCCACTCCGTTACCGTAGACGTCCAGTAATAATCGCTGTACTGCTCCGCACTCACTCACTCGACAACACTAGCACTGACCAATACTGTCCAATACACTGATACACTCGCTCCTCGCCGCGGCTCGCTGGTTTATATGGGATCAGTCCCTGGCCTGGAAAGTTCTAAATGTCACAACCTATTGCCGCATTGAGTCTGTTCTCGATGGTTCCACATCCAGACTTTTCACGTATTCTCTGGCCGGCCAGCGATGACTCACAGGTGCTCCGCTATTGTGTCTGCCGGTGGGAGGGGCCGGGAAGGTGTGGGAACTTTCTCTCTCCGGCTGATGGTTCTGTCCAAGGCCAACGAGACAGCTGCTTTGGTCTGTCACACTGTCACTCACCCGAAAGTCTCCTGCCGGTTCGCGGCGGTACGTAACACTGCTCCCCTCTTTAAAGCAACTCGCCTCGAGTTGTTCGTCGTAAACGCCGTCCAAGGTCCGAAGGGGTGGCATCGACGGCGCTGACAAGCCCCTGTTTTGGCTGGCCCTGGCCCTCACTCGCTTTTCTAACCGTGAGGCTGTTCCTCGCCGACAGCTGCTCATTAGATGGCCCCTTTCACACCGTAGCCAACAGGTGACTTTCCTACTGCAACGGCGTCCCGGTGATGGTTTACGCCGCTTTGGTGGAGGGTAGCCAACCTCCACTGTCTCTTAGTCTCCGGCGGCGTCACTCCTCCTCGGTGGCGTTACCCAAGTTGTCCTCCTCGTCGCCGCCATTCCCAAAGCGATGGTCTTTACCTGCCGCGGGTAGCGCCATCTACTGTGCATCGAATACTCACGTACCATAGCGTGGCGATGCCCATCCACGAAGATGTATGCTGCCTCTCGGTGCACATGCTCGGGAGGCAAGCCAGCCAGCGCGAGCTCTTCAATTGACTTACTCGCGCGCCAGTTCCTCCCTTCTAGCCGAAGGTGGTACATGGCAGGTAGCTGCTAGTCCCCACGATGCTCCTCCACCGTCGCGACGATCCAGTTGTACCCAGTCGCCGTCCGGACGTCGTGTAGCACCTCTGTCATGCGAAGTCCTGTGATGAGCTGAACGGCTACGTCCTCCAACGTGCACCTGGCATGGTCCACCACAGTGCCGAACCCGGTCCCGCAGATCTGCCATGATGTAGTCTCATCGACGTGCGTGGTCCTCAACCTCGTGACATTGTTCCTGTCATCAGAGCTGCTAAGTCTCGGCCCGATTTCCATGCCCGTGACGATTCCCAGTGACTCGTCCCTGACTCGCTGAGCGTTCCGAACTCCGGACTCCACGATCTGTTTGGCTTAGCCATCAGCACCCTCTGTAGCGTCACTTTTCATTCCGCCTCCAAGCTCGTCACACTCCGGTCTTGACTTCAGGTCTGATTTCAACTAGTCCTGACTAGTTTCATGCTCCACTTTCTTTTCAGAATTATCAAAACTTTCCCCAATATTCATTTCCAAATTTTCTGAATATGCCACCATATTCTTTCCCAGGATTTCGAAATGTTCCGTTATTTTCTTTCCAAAGTTTTAAAAATGTTCAGTCATTTTCTTTCCAAATTTTTCGAAATGTTCTTCCATCCTCTTCTGGCCGTCCTCCATCTTGGTTTCTAAGCCACTTAACTTTTCCAGCAGTAGTTGTATTTGCTCTTCCATTTTAGTAGTTTGTCTTGTAAAAGGCATGCACTCACAGGAAAATTAGAGAACTGTGGTGAAATGACCTGCTCGGGTTTTGAAACCAGGACCTTCAGGTGTTGTGCTTGTGCTCGAGTTCGTAATCCCACTTCTGACACCAGTTGTTACGTACCACCCCAAGTGGCAAGTTCGTTAACTGGATTACGGTGGGTGAAACCACAACACAATTGTTTCTTTAATGAAATATAATTTTATTACAGGTCTACAAACATACACCGTGCACACACACACACACACACACACACTGAGTCTCACTTCATAAAACACTACTAGTCACTATTAGTTTCCACATTTACTCTCACACCACTGTCCTCGCTGTTTATGTTCTCTGTCCGTGAGGCGTTACAGTGTTCCAGCTTACACTCACACGTACAGTCTACACAGGTTCTCTACAGCCTTGCCCCTGCCACTTCACTTACTTCCAGAGTCATCTTGCTGCTCCTTGTGCGCTCTTGCTCGTCCCGTGTCGATCCCACGACCACGTCTTCCACGAAGCACCGCGACACCTGCAAGCACTCACAGTCCTGACTCAAAGTTACACCCTGGCAGACGGGCTTCCACTCCGTTACCGTAGACGTCCAGTAATAATCGCTGTACTGCTCCGCACTCACTCACTCGACAACACTAGCACTGACCAATACTGTCCAATACACTGATACACTCGCTCCTCGCCACGGCTCGCTGGTTTATATGGGATCAGTCCCTGGCCTGGAAAATTCTAAATGTCACAACCTATTGCCGCATTGAGTCTGTTCTCGATGGTTCCACATCCAGACTTTTCACGTATTCTCTGGCTGGCCAGCGATGACTCACAGGTGCTCCGCTATTGTGTATGCCGTTGGGAAGGGCCGGGAGGGTGTGGAAACTTTCTCTCTCCGGCTGATGGTTCTGTCCAAGGCCAACGAGACAGCTGCTTTGGTCTGTCACACTGTCACTCACCCGAAAGTCTCCTGCCGGTTCGCGGCGGTACGTAACAATATCCTTACAGTAGACTATATACTTGAACAATCACATCGACTACAACCAAACAAAACCAGTGCGAATATCCTTCGAATACCATAATACCTTCCATATACAGTAACACACCATTTAAAACAAGGTCGTCATCCACTACAAAAAAAAATCACCACAGTCAAATGTCGTCAGATACTATCATCAAGATCAGCAGTTCAATCGTACCTAAATTTGTAAATAATTATCAATTTCAAAGTTTCCCATAGTAATTCCTATAAATTTGTTTATCCATCTTGGGTTAATTTGAATCAAATTATTACATTATTATTACTATTGTTACGCCCCGAGCCCCCACGGTGCGTAATCACCTTTTTTTCACGCCGCTACCCCATACAGCAAAGCAACAAAAACAATTACACTGGCTTGGCGAACCAATTCTCATACATTGCCACACAAGGTAAACATGTAGTCAGCAGCTATCTGGGGTACATCACAACGCGAGAATGCTGACTCAAAGTTACCACGCTACGGTAACTACTTAAAAAAAAACCGCCCGCAGAAGGAAGATGTCGTTTGCCGGAGGAATTGCTGTCCGTCGTCATCGCTGCCGAACTAGGTGAGAGTGGCTCAAGGTTTATCCTTAATCATTCCTTCCGAACTCCGAACCTCTGTTAATTTGTAACCATCTTTCTTTACACTTCTTTAACACTTAATTCATTTGTACCACTGGAAGCTCTCCAGTACTGCTACACTCTCATTATTTGTGGAAATAAACCACCCTTACGCATTTAAACTGACCCCTTGTATTTCTTAAACGCCCTCACTTAAATCCTGGACTTCCAGCTCACCCTGAGCTAAGCATTCCCGCTACACCACGCGTAAAATTCCTCCATATTACTTTCAAATATCGTGGCAATATCCATCACAATTCTATTTCCATTTATTACCACACATTTCCATTGCTAATAGTTATACTCACAAGACATTCCTAGCTTCCATATACAATCGAATCAGCGGTTTCCTATCATAACTATATTGTATTGAATCACCATAAATACATGTGAAATAAATTTCGCGACATCATAATTTATCACCACACTTCTCAAACTTTGTTATTGGTTAAATCTTCAGATATTTGATTCGTTTAATGCAGCACTCCACGCTCTCTGTCCTGCGCTAAACGTTTCATCTCTACATAGCTCAAAAGCAATCTCTTTAACATATTCTAACCTTGGTCTACCCCTACACATCTTGTCCTCGACCCTTCCTTCTATAACTAAGTTTGCAATTCCTGGGTGTCTTAGTATGTGTCCTACCAACCTAGCAGTCGCCAGGAACATCTCTTCTCTCCACTCGTCTTAATACCGTTTCATTTGTTTTCCTCTCTACCTATATGATCTTCATCATTCATCTGTAACACCACATTTCAAGAGCTTCTATTCTCCTCTCTTCTGCTGCTCCAACAGTCCAAGTCTCACTTCCATTGACGAAGGTTTCCAAAAATTACATCCTAATACCGCAATCAATATGTGTCAACAGATTTATTTTCTGTAAAAATTCTTTCCTTGCTTAAGCCAATCTACTTTCATATCCTCTTTGCTTCGTCCGTCACTGGTTATTTTGCTTCCTAAGAAGCAGAAGTCTCCTACTTCCTTTAGCTTTTCACTTGCTAATTGGACGTCAAGATGGGTTTTTGATTTCTTTTGGCTGCCTTCCATTATCTTTGATTTACATTTATTGATTTTCATCATGAATTCTAGCCTCAAGATGGAGTCCATACCATTTACAAACTTATTCAAATCCTAAGATGACAATAATCATCAGCGAATCTCAGAGTTGAAAGTATGTGTCCTAGAATCTTTACTCCTACTTTAAATTGTTCTCAAATTTCCTTCATTGCTTGTTCTATGTAGAGATTAAAAAGTATGGTTAATTAGTTGCAGCCTTGCTTTACACATTTTTGAATACCAGCTCCTGTCTCATGTCCTTCAACTCGAAAAACTGCCGTCTGGCTTTTGTACGGATTCTAGATCACCCTCCTATCCCTGTACTTTATTCCAATCCATTTTAAAATGTCAAACAACTTTGTCCAATCATGGATATCAAAAGCCTTTTCTAAGTCTACAAATGCCATGACATTTATTTTATCTTTCCTTATTCTACCTTCCAATATCAGCCTAAAACTTAGTACAGCTTCCCTTGTTCCTACGTTTCTCCTGAAACCAAATTGGTCTTCACCAAAATCGGTTTCTATCTGTCTTTCCCTTTGACAATCACACTTGGCTTAATATGGATAATATATGAACAGCGAGCCATCGCGTGCTGCTAGGGTTCAAGGTCAGCTTTACCTCTTTCCACCTCCTCGCTCATGTCATCACCCGGCAGGTTTTCAGCGTTCAATATTGGCGTTCAAAATTGAAAGTGGCCCGTGTGGTTTTCACTACAACACTGCAGGAATATTGTGTACTAAATTTCAACCAGATTAGAATTTTAAACCGCAATCCGTTCCCTTGTCAGCTCATCCCCCTCCGGAAGCAACCCATAGTTACGTCACTGACTTCTGTCATTCACTCCGTTACCCATACACTGCTTGCTCTCTCTTGTATGTTTCACGTATGTCTATGTGTACCACCCGTCAATGGAAGGAGATTGGAACTATAGCGTCCAGTTATTCCCGGCAACACTGTGCGCTTCTAAATGCATGATCTCGTTAAATAGTGCACCAACGCCGCGCGGGCAGCTGCAGCAAGTCCAGAGATGGAGGTTCGAATTATGGCACACACAGCCGCTGTCAGGAGTGTGGTTTATCCCCGGGTTTTCCCACACTCCCTCCAGGCAAATGCCGGGTTAGTGCCTTGCTTCAAGTCCCGAGACACCTACCTCATCTCTGTCCCTATTACAACTACAGCAGTAGTCTACACACACTCTTCAGTCATCACAGAAATATGGGTTATCAGACAAGCTGTACACGCATCTATCTACACGGGGTTGATGACCAAGATGTCTCAAGCCCCTTAAATGAATTACCAACAACCAAATACAAGGGAGAGTCGAGTGTTTTGTGAAAGGGCTTTCAGTCTGGAACACTATTCTTCTTCCTTCATGAATATTCCCCGAACTCGGATGAAACATTTTGGTTGGCACTGTGGTAGTATTGAAATGGAAATGAAACAACAGTGACACCAAGTAGCAATTTAGCGCTAGTAGGGCGGGTGCCAGGTCTGTGGCGCCATGGAAACCACAGTTTCTAGAACTGCTCCAGTTCTCATCGGTTTCTTGGCTCCATTGGTGATATCCAGTGGTGTACCGGCGGGGAGGGTTTCAGGGTTTAACCCCCCCCCCCCCCCCCCCCCCGAGGCATTTCTTCACCAGAATCTTTATATTGTCCCATCTATCACCTGTTGTACGCTACCGCTATTGAGGCTTCTTACTCCTGTAGGCTATATATTTTAAATGTGATCACGTTCCTCACTTCTGCACTCTACTCTCAGCGAGACTCCTCCTTCAGTGTTGGAGCAAGCCATGGATCAGTTTTACTGTTTAAGTGTGCGATCGGTAACCTTTTTCTCGTCGCGTCGGGTTGCTTTAATTGTGTGTCCGTTTCGTTAAAGATAATTCAGTACATGAGGAGTTTCTGCAATTTATTCCAATTAATGATACCGATCAAGTCATCAAGTTAGGCAGATTTTGAGATTCAATAGTAATGGCAGTGGGAACACGGAGAGCAAAACACTATCTTTCTCTCGCATAATATCAATATTTTAAGCAACCACGTAACTACGGTCATGATGATACCACTGCATCGTTTCAGTTTTAATATTTAGTTACTGTTTTCCATATTTTTAATTTTCTTTTTTCATTTTTTCATTGTGACGAAAAAATAATGAAGCCTAAAATAGTTTTCATGCAAAGAGAACGGTTGTTTAATTATTGTTTTTTATGACTATTACTCGAAATATCATTTCAATTATGATGATAACTGTTGTTTTAAGGGGAGGAACAGCAAGGTCATCTGTTCCTTTAATAATGTGCACAATTACCCTATTTTATTAATGACCCCCCCCCCCCCCCCCCTGAAGGAAATCTTGCGTACGCCACTGGTGATATCATGGACATACCCGTTACTACTAATCGAGGTAATTCACATTACCTAAAAAAAAGGAAATCAATTACTAGGAATATTAGGAACGCTTTCAAGGTGAATACAAGTTCATCCTGTAAACCAATTCGTTACATTCATGAAGGTTAGATGACCTACTCTGGCATAATTTGTATTTTCAAGTAAGTCTACTATGCTAATAGACAGTTCATCGGGGCATGATGGCGCAGTGGTTAGGCTGCTTGCCTCTCACCTAATCGAACTGAGTTCAATTCCCGGTAATGCACCTGAGAGTTTCAAAGGTGAATCGTGACGTCTTGTGGTTTGGAATCCACGTAAAAAGGAGGTTTGGTGGTAAATGATCGCGAGATTAACGGTCACGTAAAACTACAAACCTCCTTCGGCTTCCTTCTAATCATCATCATCATTATAAAAGCCCTTCTTCAGTCATGCTACTATCTGATTTGAGATAGGTCAAAGGAAATCCCATTTGGAAGTATGCAATTTGAATTCAAATATTGTCTATTATTATTATTATTATTATTATTATTATTATTATTATTACTACTATTGCTATTTTATTATCATTGTTATTATTATAACTATTATTACTATTGATGTAATTCTATGTTTAGGTTGTAAATTAGGGTGTAACGAGTTCTTTAATTCCATGGTTTTGTGAGGAAGATACCTAAGTAGCGATATTGTATTAAAGCTCTATTTAATATCTTCTCTTTCCTCTCTGGCTAATTTATTATTTCCAAATTCAAGCAATTTTCATACATATTTCTTAGAAATAGTCTGGTTCCGTTTAGGAGCCCTTGGGAAACGTTCAGATTTCTAAGTACTATGACTCAAATTTGCTAATCGAATATCGTTAGCTGCTTTAAAATTTAATTTTAATCCAGACACTGAATACTCATTTAAATCTAAAGGAATTTTGGATGTTGAACGTTGGTGTTATGCTCTTGCAAAATATTTTTAGATATGAAGTGTGCCCTCCCTGATGCAACGATTTGCTGGTCTGATTTGATTAGCTTCTGAGGAGTGTAATATATAGCCTACTGTACAACAAGCCGAAACAACTGCGTATGGAATAAATGTGATGATGTTCATTTCCAGACATTTAAAAAATATTTAATTGTTGTTGATTCTTTTAGGGGCTTTGCGACATCGTGGTCTTATAGCCCTGTGTACTTGGGTGTGTGTTGATATTTTCTGATAACCTGTGTCACCGTGGTGTCTGTACTAGTGTGTGTCCTTGTAATCTAGATAGAATTCGGGTAGGAAGGGGCCGTAGCCTAATGTTAGGTACAATCCCGGCATTTTCTTGGAGTAGAAGTGGGAAACCACGGAAAACCTCTTCCAGGGTGGCTGAGGTAGGAATCGAATCCTCCCCTTCTCAGTTTTGCCTCACGAGAGTGAATGTGCTCCGTTCCAACCCTCAGACAAGAATTAAATTTCTTGGCAGAGCCGGGAATCGAACCCGGGCCCCTGCCGTGACTGACAAGAATGCTAGCCGCTACGCAAAGAGCCGGACTAAAAATATTTAGACCGTATTCAGGTGGCATAGCAACAAGAAGTAGAATGCTGGCCAATGTTTATATTTGTTTGTCAAGGACCCAACACTGGACGGCATAATAGGCCTACCTGGATTTATTTTTGAAATGGCAGATGTAGCCTATATTGGATTTTAAAAGTGGCTGGATCTTTTGTCCGATTCATCACCCTTTTGCCTCCATTTGTAGGTTCCATATGACCAGTCAATGTTCTTTCTTGTTGAAGGAGCTTGTTTCTCCCCAAATTAACGTATTCGATAACACGTTAGTGCCGTGCAACAACGGAGCCGTTAATCATTAATTGACAAATAATACTTCCATTGCTATAATCAACAGCGTGGTTCGTCTCATTGTTATGTTCTCTAACGAAAGAATCAATAAACAAATGACTTACACAATGACGTTCAACATAACCAGCGTATCACCGTCCAGAGACTTTCATATTCAAGTTGGTTATTGAGAACAAGGCGATGAGACTGGACGCCAATAATAACATCCTTATAATTAACCCAGTAAGTAACAAGTTTTGCAATAGTTTGCTTACGATGACGTTTTTCATTTTGATATAAACAGCAAGAAACTGTTCTAAATAAGCAATGTTCATAACGTGTTATAGGTACAATCCTTCGTGTTTCCATGGCAGTAAATTATGCAGGGGAGCATGGAATCACTTCGCCAGCTACTCAAATGAGGATAGACTCACTTCGCCAACAACCGTAACGGAGGCAGTTTTATTAGAATTCTATCTCCTGTGGGTGTCAAATATCGTATTAACACAGGGAAGCCCACTCTTAAGGCTGCCAAAAGTATCGACACAAAGCGGCCCAATAATTCTGTGTAGTCACGTTCTGGCAATACATAGCTATGGGATTTAAAAGGGAAGGTTTAACAATTCGTAGAAGCAGCGTGACGTATTCTCGACAGACAACGACTGAACACTGGTTCTCTACGCCACAGCGAGGATGCGGGATGGCATGTATGTGTTAAAACGTGGCTCTAAGTAAATCGTGGAGAATTCTATACTTTACGGGAAAAATAAAAGTATAATATGCTTATGTCAATGGAATATCAATAACAAGAAGCAAGAATACGGAAATAAAGAACATATCTATGGTGGGATTCATTCACCTTTGACTCTGCATCCCCCCAGGGGCTCACATCTAGTGGGACGTGGTTTGGCAACCACCGACATTGCTTTCACTTACTTGTGCCGGACTCATCTCCGTCTTCTATCCTGTCGATCTCTCTTGGTCAACTCTTGTTCTCTTCCGACCCCAACGGTATTAGGGTATCCGAGGCCTAGGGAGTCTCTTCCTTTCCCGCCTTAATTGGCCCTCCTCTCATCTTTCCTGATGCCTCATTCTTCGAGGGATCAGCCTTCTTTTTTTTTTTTCATTATATCTCCTGCCTTCTGCACAAAGCCCTCAAGGAGACAGGGTGTGTGTAGCCCCAACAGTTCTGGTGCACCCTGAATAGTGCTACACCCTCAAGGGGTCACAGCTGGTGAGTTCGGGAGCTGGCGATCCCGAGGGATTCCTGAGCTGTGTCCCGTTTATCCCCCATTTTCCATTGACTTTGGGGCGGCCCTCTCCTCTTTCCCCTTTCCTATCTACCTTTCATGGCTCTCCTTCTTTCTAAGTCCCTCAATCCTCATTTCCAAGGGTTGAGGGCATTTATTTACCCTTTCTTCTATTTCCCGTACTCTTCTTTTCTACTCCTAGTTTGTAAGCTGTAGTTAGTTAGTTACTGTCGACCAAAGTATTATGTGTACTCGAGTTTGAAGGTTGTTTGTGCAGTAACCAATAGACCTACATAAAATCCAATACCATCAACATTTTCGTCGTTCTATTCTACGTTAGTTCATGAAGGTTTGGATTTTTAAATTTATATTTTAATATTTTTTATCGCAGTTGGAACACAAAAAGTGCACGTTTTTAAGCGTGTTTCAACCATGCGTCACATTTACGAATTATTATTTCAAAAGCCCGTCATCAGATCGAATCCAAATTTTAACACAATATACATTGGAATGTTGTATAACTGGTTTATTAATTTCACAATTGTGTGTGTCCACGAAACAAAGTTGTTATCATTGTTGTAAGGTAACTTTTTCTCGGCTCGGGGTGGATAGAAAATGTAGTTCTTGGTTGCGTTGTAATCGTTATAATCAAAAAGTTATGCTGTATGACTGTGAAATACGTAAATTAATTCACTTATTTTATATCGGTTTGTATATCTACGGGGGAAATAACACATGTTTCACCTGCTAGCCGCTCCAGCAAAAGCTGTACAGGGTTGCTGAGAAGGAGCCCATCACTTCCGAGCGAGACGCGCCATGATGCGTGTGGGCACCATTACGGCAACGCTGTACAGCTTTTGCCGGAGCGGCTAGCAGGTGAAACATGTGTTATTTCCCCGTAGAAATACAAACTGATATAAAATAAGTGAATAAATTTACGTATTTCACAGTCTTACAGCATAACCTTTTGATATATAACGATTACAACGCAACCAAGAACTACATTTTCCAACCACCCCGAGCCGAGAAAAGGTTACTTTACAAAAATGATAACAACTTTGTTTCTTGAACACACAAAATTTTGAAATTAATAAACCAGTTATACAACATTCCAATGTATATTGTGTTAAAATTTGGATTCGATCTGATGACGGGTTTTTGAGATAATAATTCGTAAATGTGACACTTGGTTGAAACACGCTTAAAAACGTGCACTTTTTGTGTTCCAACTGCGATAAAAAATATTAAAATATAAATTAAAAATTCCAAACCTACATGACCTAACGTAAAATGGAGCGACGAAAATGATGATGTTATTGGATTTCATGTACGTCTATTGGATACTTCACAAACAACCTTCAAACTCGAGTGCACATAATACTTTGGTCGACAGTAGTTAGTTAGTTTTAATTTATTATAGGATCTTTTTCATTTTTCATGATCACCTAAGGAAACCATTAGGGGCCGATAACCTAGATGTTAGGCCCCTTAAAACAACAATTATCATCATCATAATCATGACTCTGCATAATATAGTCAACGTCTGAAATGCTACCACTTATACACACAACTTCCAGTTAATGTTCTTCAATATTTCCCTTCCTTTAAAATTCAATTCCAGTAAATCTCATACAAACATCATACACAATACTTCCCTTCCTTTATGACTCTCATAAACATGAATCACAGCAACGCGATGAAACTTCTGTCCACCATTTGTCTCTCATGAGCGAAAATGTACGTGCACACGCGCGAGTGCCAGGAATACTGCATTTTCTTTAATAATTTAAAAATATATGGCACCAGACCAGATTAAATGTTTGGAGAGTCGGGAAACGATCCCAGGGCTCATCCTACCCGATCTTGGGACCTGAGATGTGCCCAAGATCTCGAAAACTAGCAGCAGATATGAACAGATATGCTGTATGCTGCCATACCCACCCACATTTCAGTCTGCATCCAAGCTAGAGGTGGGCAAACAGGGTATTAGAGCCTCGTGTTTGCCTGCTATTGTGACTGGCTGCGTGGCACTACGGCAACATACTCATCTGCTGTGCCTAATTGCCATAACCCACTGGCGCGACCGGCGCTCTTAGACGCGCATGTTCATTTATTAGCATCATTTTATAAGCAAAACGTCGCGCACGGTTAATTCATGAAGAGCGTTTCACATGCGACTGACCTGCCGCGCGCGGGGAGAAAAGTAACGTAATCAACGAGCTTGCTAGAGAAAAGTAACAAAACTCACTGACGCAGCCAGTCGTGCGCGTGGGAAACAAAAGTTACATTATTATTAGCAATTATTAGCAGATTTCGATATGTCCGAGCAGTTTGATACAGAGTTGTTCATTTTGGAAATAGAAGAAAGACCTGCAATTTGCAACAGCTCGTTAAAGGAGTACAGTGATAGAAAGTTTCCACCCTCAGTCTTGTGTAGTTGAAAAACTTACTATCATGTTTACGTAAATCATAATTAGGGCTCGGATTTTTAGGTGCTAAAATCAGGAAAATATTTATTTTTTATGTATTAAAAATACCTGAAATATGTGACAAATAAGAAAAAAATATTTAATTATAATTCAATTTATTAATGAGAATATAAACAATATGCAGTATTCACGAATGCAATTTATGCTATGCCTCACTGACTACAGAAGAATTACAATACACAACGAGATACATCTTCAGGTTGTCCATCACAAATGACCGGCAAAACACTTCTTCTGAAGGCGCGAACTGCGGCAATATATTTCTTGCCCTTGAGGTTTTGTGTAACTTGAGATCGCTGTTCAGCCTTGATTGCTTTCCCACATTGTTGGCAGAACAGAACGCCCGCATCGAAAGTAAAATTATCTTTAAATTCTGCAACAGACGATAACTTGTAGTTGCTTTCACTTTAGGCATCGTAGAAGTGCCTTACACTTAACAGTGCCAGAAATGAACTACATGTGAGTGACACTGGTTCCAGATAGCTGGGAGGGGGAAGGCCTAGCACATGGTGCAATATAGCTATGGACAAGAAAATCACCGGCTTCCATAGTGAGTGGCACGGGGTGACAAAATAAGAATAACACAGTTGGAAGCTGACATACGCTCTGCATGAAGATTAAATAGCTCACAGGTTCTTCCCCGTTGAAGTAACACAGAACAAACATGCAATAAACTGAAAGATCTAGCATACTGATTTTAAAAAAATGTAAAAATTATGTGTTTTTATGTGCGAATAAGTGAAAACCAGGAATTTATGTATTTATAGAAAAATGCTTAAAATATGTATTTACATTAAAAAAAATATTTATTTACCTAAAAATACGAGCCGTAATCATAATGAAGCAAATTGACTGCACCTTTTGTTGAACGTTCCATTAACATGGGGTGTATCCAGAACCGTCCAGCTCACTTTTTGCGTCGACGAACGTGATTGAATAAAACAGCTGCTATCAAATCAACCTCCAGTTTGATAGGATATATTAATAATTAAGTCCCTTCTCGCGCCTTGTCGTTTGTAGTAATTGCGAGTATACGGTAGACTGTAAATCGCGCGCGACTAGTCGCGCCATTGGGTCAGGGCCTTAAGATTTCACGATCGAATCCTAGCGCAGTCAGTTGGCATTTGAGGGTGTGAAGATGTGAGGGAGCCGTGTCAGTAGATTTACTGGGACATTAAAGATCCCCCTTGGGGCAACATTCCGGCACCCCTTCGTATCTATAAGCCGTTGTAGTTAAAAGGGGCCACCTCGTGGTTTAGCGGCTAGCATTCTTGGCTGCCGCACCGGAGGTCATGGTTCGATTCCCAGCTCATTTTAATTCTAGTCAAAGAAGAGGAGGGTTAGATTCCCATCTCATCCTGAAAGTGGTTTTCCGTGGATTCCCACTTCTACTCCAGGCAAATGCCGGAATGGCTCCTATCTTAAGGCCACGACTGCCTCCTTCCCAATCATTATCTGAATTACAAATACACACACTAATACAGCCATCACAATAACACTGGTTATCAGAAAATTCCACACATACCCAAGTACACGGGAATACATGACCACGTAAAGCCCCTAAACCAATCAACAACAACAGTAGTTAAAAGGGACGTAAAACCAATAACATTACAACTAATTATTAATAATTTGCTTACGTCAATGTTACAGTCATCCATCGCACAATTCCAAGAATTCCTTCTAGGTGTGTGAATTTTTCTGTCGGCCAGTGGACTTCCAAATTGGCATAAAATTGTGATCATTGCCATGTTCACGTTTTCTGTGCTTGTTTTTTTTTACTCAGCTACAGATTTACATAGCCTAAGGGTTCCAACAGACTCAGAGGAAGACCAACTAATTGTATGGACAACGTTTGCTGCAGTGTTTAAATTCTACGATACTCTTGGTGGGCCAGTATTAGATTCATGAGTTTTTATTCTGTCCAACGGGTTCGTCGCCATTCGGCCAAAACATTTAAAATACTGAGCTGTAAATCAACTTCCTGCGGAAAATACCATAAGTAGAACGAACATATTCAATTTCTGGAAAGCAGCAAGAAGCAAACAACACATTTTAATTGTCTTTCAGCAAGTCGAAATCCTAGAGTAATTACCGCTATTAATTCCAGGCACTTATTGGCAAGTCTCTCAAAGACTTTGAACGTACACACACAAGAAAAAAAAAACTTCACTTTGTAGATAGGACTAAGACATTTCATTCTACACAAAACTACCCTAAAGACGGAGAGAAAAAACATTTTAATTGTGGTATATTGGCTTTCACGGCCAGTGAAATAATACTCAGCAATTGCTCTAGGTTTGTGCCGTGTCTTGTGTCTCATCAGCGGGCTCTTGGTGTCCATGCCCAGACCCCCACAGGAGTAGCGAACTGCGCGCTGCCTCCCTTTTTATGAAGTGCACCTGCGCCTCTTTACTGCGAGAGCTACAAGCTCAAGCATCCTTAACCTCCCTATGAAGGCTTCCAAAAAGATGGTATATTGTCTTTCACGGCCAGTGAATTAAAACTCCGAGCACGGACACCAAGAGCCCGCTGATGAGCCAGTTTGGTGTTCCTACGCGACACCCCATACAAGTCACGGCATAAACCCAGAAAAAATGCAATTTTTTAAGTTAAATTGTCATTTCTATAGCGACTTAAATTGTAACCAAATGATGGTAGGTCTCATAATAAGTTCTGACCAATAGAGTTGTTGTTTTTGATGATTTTTACGGGCTTTGCGACACCGTGGTCTTGCAGCCTCGTGCACCTGGGTGTAGAATTTGTCTGATAACATGTTTCACTATGATGTCTGTATTAGCGTGTGTATTTATAATTAAGGTAGGATTTGGGTAAGAAGTTGCTGTGGTCTTAAGTTAGGAACCATCCCGGCATTTGCCTGAAGTAGAAGTGGGAGACCACGGAGAACTACTTCCTGGAAAGCTGACGTAGGAATCGAACGCTCCTCTTCTCAGTTTTGCCTCACGAGGCTGAGTTTACACCGCTCCAGCTCTCAGAAAAGAATTAAATTTCTTGGCAGAGCCGAGAATCGAACCTGGGCCTCCGTGGTGACAGCCAAGAATGCTAGCCACTACGCAACGAGGCGGACCTGACCAATAGAGATGATATTGATGTTTGTAGAGCATGTCGAAGAGTGGTGAGCGACTGTAGGATGTTAACTCCACAACATGATTAGCACAGTTGACAAGGATATGGTTCATATCGCCTTCAGCGATGTAACAACGGGAACAGAGAGGTGACGGAACAGCCCGTATTCTGTGTAAGTGATGGGGATATCATCCATGGTCGAATTTCAGTCGTGTAATTGCCATAATCAAGTTCGTAGTCCACGTCTAGAATCACATTATGACTGTTGACGTCGGGATGGTTATGACGGAGTTTAAAAGTACTAGAAAAGATGCTGTAAACTTCTTGTCTTTCTCTAGACCAGTGTTTCCCAAACTTTTGTGTGTGTGTTTACCACTTTAACAGATGAGAACCTTTCCACTGTAAGGAGCCTATTTGGTATTTATTCTTGAAATAAACCGAGTGAAGAAAATGCACTCTCACACAAGTGCGAAATAGTGAAAGGCAGTAAAAATCTAACTGCTTTATCAGCTGTGTCTGCATAGTCTGCACGCCTCTCAACCCAAACGTTCACAAGAGCCATTTTTTAAAAAGCTTGCCTTAGTTCTGAATCAAAATTCAAATCATATAACTGGCCTTATCTTTGGCCTTAAAATCCTCCGGCAACATCAATGTTTTTATATTTTTAAATTTTATACTGTTATATTTTGATATTTTTCGTAACATCACCACGTACCACTGCTGCAGTACGAGCGTACCACACTTTGGGAAACGCTGCTCTAGACTGTCCCCACCGCTTCACACCGACTTATCAGGTGGGAGAGCCTTGCACTAATTGGTCTCCTTCATGATAGCCCATGTGACCTCCCCACCCATCATCTCGCACTGAGCACTCGTTCGGCTCACTCACAGATCGTCAGCTCTGAGTCAGCCAGCGGGCAGTTGAACTTAAGACAAACAGCTTAAGCGATTACTTGACCAAGTCTTGAAATTGAACAGTCTGGTCTATTTAAACTCTAATTTGTAGCACAGGTATTAAGACTATTCTCTTACCAGTGGATGTTCCATTAAAGGATATGGCACTAGAAGATGGTCAGTGATTGGAAGTATGGGCAGGCCACATACAAGCATAACCACATGTTGTCGTAACTTAGGCGCCAATTTCAAATGGTTAAAATCTCCATTTCCCCCAATGCATTTGCAAACGTTTAGGGGCGCATGTACCCTCATAAAATGCTTATTGTATTATTATAATTCTCGTTCTAATTATAATATTCTTATTCCTTGTTAGAGAGATTACCGATAGTAGTGGCTACGCCTGCTAAAGTGCAGCGTTAGGTCATGGGGCCAAGCTTTCTGCTGACTCGGTAGACGTGGGTTCGTTCGAGCCCCACAGTCGGCCGTCCTTGAAATGGTTGTCCTTGGTTTCCCATTTCCAACTCCAGGCAAATGCTTGGGCGGCACCTTCTGACAGACCACGGCCGCTTTTTTCCTTGTCCTTGCCCAATTTCATTCACCATCATTCATTTCATCTCTCATTAACTCCTCTCATGAGGTTGGCGTCAGGAAGGGAACCCGGCCGTAAAAACCATCCGCCACAAAGAATTCCATCGCATCTTATCCCCGACCCCGTTGGAAACGGGAATAGTAAGGGGAAGACATACAAACATACACACATACTTGATACGGAGATTGAAATCCTTACTCAAGAAAGGGCCTCAAAACCGATACTGCCCAAGGTCTCATCTCTGTTTCAAGGCTAGTGGTTAGTTACCGTAACGTGTATTGGGAGCTGCACAGCCGAATCTAACAATCACATAAAATGCAGACGGATATGCTGTCCTCATCTCTATTTTATGGAGTGAAGAAGGAACGAGCAAGGCTGGAGAAATCCCTCGGTTGGGCAAAGAGGAGCTTTTGCGTTTTGAAATATTATTTCGCCCCCAAGTCCATATCGCTTCCCGCATTCCCCCCGACAAGGCAGGTCGGGGAGGGTGAGGATCAATAGCAGAGACCAGTAAGAAACATGAAGCAGGCTCCAAGCAGTGGCACGTTCCAGTACCCACACAGGGTGTGCCATTCGACCCTTAGCAGTATTGAAGCAGTCCGGCTTCGTGGCTAAATGTTTAGCGCACTAGGCTTTGGCACAAAGTGCCCCGGGTTCGATTCCTGGCCGGGCCATCAGGGATTTTAATCTCGAGGGTTAATTCCAATGGCTCGGGGACTGTGTGTGTGTGACGTCTTCAGCATCACTTCATCCTTATTACGGCGCGCAGATCACCCACGGGTGTCAAGTAAAAAAGACCTGCACTCAGCCTCTCCGGAGGCCACACGATCATTATTAGTGTTGAAGCAAATCAACATACTAATGTATTGTCATTCGAGGATTCCCATACTTTATTTAGTATCGGCCCATGCGTGAATGGGAACGATCCTTAGTGATGAGGGCGTACTGTCAGCTTGAACAAGAATAGCTATTATCTTTCCTCATTAACGTTGTTGTTGTTGTTGTTGTTGTTTCATGCATGGGGTTGAATATAGGGGTCATTTCATTGCCACGTATAGTTGGGTGCGTTTGGAATTTGTATCGTAGCCTACCGCACTACCACGCGACAGCGTGAATCCTGACCCGTGCTCTTCAATGCGCATGCAAGTGCGAGACGAGTGTAGTTCATGTTAATTGATCGAGCGGGGCACTGAAACCATTGGTTGCGACAACGTACAGTACAGTATATGCACGGCTCGATTTGAGGCGGAACGCACCGGTACCTCATTTTAGGAAAAAAAAATATAGATAAAAACATTTATTGAAGAGTAAGGAGAGATCAAGAGACAAGAAGTATGATGATAGCATGTTTATGTTTTAGACAATCTCTCAGGATGGGCAGACAACCTAAACAATCATAAAACTGTGCTTTCTTACTGCTTTTATTACTTTACTACAACCCATTTTTGTACTTGTTTTGCAAAATAAAGTTTGGAATTGAATATAATGTTCATGTTTATGTATAATCTTACGACTTCTTATTCTCTATCCAATAATTTAGAAACCTCTCCCCACCACTACCTCCCACGAAAGGTTACAGTTCTCTATCTCTAGAAATCGAGCCCTGCGTATATGTGACCAGATAAGCATAGTAGGTCGTGTGTCGTAAGTTAGGTCCTCTGGCAACTTCTCTCGTGCACTAATCATGGTTTACGATTTCATCACGCTCACTTCATTCCGCAAGAAGCGGACTTGACAACTGTCAATCGGGCTTGTTTAGTCATCTTTGAGTCAGGTACTAGTGCTTATAAAAAAATCTGGACCCTGAGATGCGCAAGTTTTGTGGAAATGTGTGATGTAAAACTAGAATTAGATATATCTCCTGCGGATACAGTAAATTTTAAATAGGTGCCAATCACCTTATTAATGGCAGAGCGAAGCTTCAGCCAATACAAATCACTTTTGAGAAACAACCTGAGAAGCTTCATGTTTGAAAATTTTAAACACCATTTTGTGGCATACTGTAATGGTATTTATTTATTTATTTTTATTTGTCTAGAAAAAGATTCCCGAGAGCAGAGCTCTGTCGTGGGGAACAGTACATAGTTCATTACATAGATGACGGACTAACTATACATATGTTAAATTATAATACATTTAGAGTACAGCATGGGGGCTGCGTGGCGCAGTCGGCAGAGGCGCTGAGCTTCTAACTGAAAGGGAGTGGGTTCGATCCCCACCCAGGTAGTGGATTTTAGAAACATAACTACCACTTTCGGAAACGCAAATGGCCCTGGGGTTTACTCAGCCTACACCAGAAATGAGTACCAGGGCGATTCCTGGGAGCAAAGACGGCCGGGCGTGGAGCTGACAACTCCATCCCATCTAGTGCCGATGTCACAAAAAGTGGAAGCCTCTACCTTCCACTACTCCCAGGGCCTCCATGGCATGTATGGAGTTGGCTTTTTTTTAGTACAGTATACAAATAAGCAATTGAAGTGTATTCAAAGCGACGCTTTTGACACAATACATGACCAAGGAAAAAGCGGTATATTATAATTGGAGAAATGAGACTATAAGCTAATGAATATACTTTCATTCAATCAATCAATAACAAACAGAAAGTAAGTGAGGTGAAAAAAATTATTCTACTATGAATCCAATATCTTTAATGTATTTTTGTAGGCTCGAGAAGCAACAAAATGTAGTGTTAAGTGGCTAACTGATTACATAATTGTCCATATTTTGCAAAATATATTCACATATATAAGCCTCCGTAGCTTAGGCGGCAGCACGCCGGCCTCTCACCGCTGGGTCCGTGGTTCAAATCCCGGTCACTCCATGTGAGATCTGTGCTGGACAGAACGGAGGCAGACAGGTTTTTCTCCGGGTACTCCTGTTTTCCCTGTCAAAAATTTAATTCCAGCAACACTCTCCACTATCATTTCATTTCATCTGTCATTCATTTATTCATTGCCCCAGAAGAGTGCGTCAGGCCTCGGCAGCCGGCACAGTTCCTATCCTCGCCGCTAGATGGGGGCTTCATTCATTCCATTCCTGACCCGGTCAGAGACTGGAAGCAGGCTGTGGATTTTCATTTTTTCATTCACATATATATATATGTACATATTTAGACACGTTTTCGTAGGCCCACATATCAGGAGCTGGGTGGAGAAAGGGTGAATATTGTATGTAATCTTATTGCAGATTCGCCCTGTCTCCTCCCAGCTGAAAGGGTGAATATTGTATGTAATATTATTGCAGATTCGCCCCTTCTCCTCCCAGCTGTAAGGGTGAATATTGTATGTAATCTTATTGCAGATTCGCCCTGTCTCCTCCCAGCTGAAAGGGCGAATATTGTATGTAATATTATTGCTGATTTGCCCTTTCTCCTCCCAGTTTTAAGGGTGAATATTGTATGTAATCTTATTGCAGATTCGCCCTTTCTCCTCCCAGTTGAAAGGGTGAATATTGTATATATCTTATTGTAAATTCGCCCTTTCTCCTCCCAGCTGAAAGGGTGAATATTGTATATATCTTATTGTAGATTCTTCCTGTCTCCTCCCAGCTGAAAGGGTGAATATTGTATATAATCTTATTGTGGATTCGCCCTGTCTCCTCCCAGCTGAAAGGACGAATACTGTATGTAATCTTATTGCAGATTCGCCCTGTCTCCTCTCAGCTGAAAGGGTGAATATTGTATATATCTTATTGCAGTTTCGCCCTGTCTCCTCCCAGCTGAAAGGATGAATACTGTGTGTAATCTTACTGCTGATTCACCCTGTCTCCTCCCAGCTGAAAGGGTGAATATTGTATGTAATCTTATTGCTGATTCGCCCATTCTCCTCCCAGCTGTAAGAGCGACTATTGTATGTAATCTTATTGCAGATTCGCCCTGTCTCCTCTCAGCTGAAAGGGTGAATATTGTATATAATCTTATTGTAGATTCGCCATGTCTCCTCCCAGATGAAAGGGTGAATAGTGTGTGTAAACTTATTGCTGATTCGCCCTTTCTCTTCCCAGCAGAAAGGACGAATATTCCATGTAATCTTACTGCAGATTCGCCCTGTCTTCTCGCAGCTGAAAGGGTGAATATTGTATGTAATCTCATAGTAGATTCGCCCTGTCTCCTCCCAGCTGAAAGGATGAATACTGTATGTAATCTTATTGCAGATTTGCCCTGTCTCCTCCCAGCTGAAAGGGTGAATGTTGTATATAATTTCTTTGTAGATTCGCCCTGTCTCCTCCCAGCTGAAAGGATGAATACTGTGTGTAATCTTACTGCTGATTCACCCTGTCTCCTCCCAGCTGTAAGAGCGACTATTGTATGTAATCTTATTGCAGATTCGCCCTGTCTCCTCTCAGCTGAAAGGGTGAATATTGTATATAATCTTATTGTAAATTCGCCATGTCTCCTCCCAGCTGAAAGGGCGAATATTGTATGTAATCTTGCTGCAGATTCGCCCTGTCTCCTCTCAGCTGAAAGGCGAATAATGTGTGTAACCTTATTGCAGATTCGCCCTTTCTCTTCCCAGCAGAAAGGACGAATATTCTATGTAATCTTACTGCAGATTCGCCCTGTCTCCTCCCAGCTGAAAGGGCGAATATTGTGTATAATCTTATTGCATATTGGCCCTGTCTCCTCCCAGCTCCTGATATAAATCCTAGCCCTGGCGATCTCTTTCTCCGACTAAGCTCGCTTGCCTGTCAGTCTGGACACGCATGGGCCTGATGTGAAGACTTTCCCTAACCCATCCCAGACTCAAAAAGCCAATGGACAACTCAATCCCTACTCATCACAAGTTTAATCCAAATCCTAAATCAAGCAAGCAGACTAACGTCATCTAAAGTTTGTTCGCCGAGTCGAGATAGTGGAAGTAAACACACAGTTGTACACGTGATTGCAGAGCTGTCCGCAAGGGGTGCATAGAACTGTGCCTGTTGAACGTACGCCAACTTCAGTGCTGTGTATAGCCTACATGTGAAGGTTACATGCTACAGCGCGGTTTATTTATTGTTCGTTTATGTATTTATTTTATTAATTAATTTAATTAATAAGTTCTTAACTGCTTATGACAGGCAACAGTATACAGTGTAGCACAGCACTAAGTGCAGCAAGTCTTGTCTAGTCTAGGGCTACGGCATGACTAATGATCTCGGAGCTTCTTGGCTACCCCTGTCTGGCAGAGCCGATGACGTGAACTGGGCGTGTTTCCCCGTCTGGGTAGCCAGGAGCACTGTCTCGACTCGGCGAATAGACTTTAGTGTATGGTCTCCCAATGCAGTCCCACATGTTGGAATACTTGCGCAACGTTTCCTAAAGGTACTACATACAAAAGGTTATTTTGGAGCTGTAGTTCTGAATGATGCAGACTACGTCCAGGCAGGATCTGTTCAGCTTCCTACGACACGTGATACCTATTATAAGACAGAATTTCATCAGTTTCATATGGCGTGGCATTGCAGGATGTCATCCATGATGCTGGTCTTCACCCTGGCGTTGGAGAGAATAGGCCGAGGGTTACTACTATGTGAAAATGTCGATCTAAAATTAAGTTTCTGGGAAGAGAAAAGTTGGTGTCATGAGATAAATAATGGCAGGCGAAGGAATGGCGAATACTATACGTTGTTTCCGAAACTGTTAATGCAGAATTAATATTTTAGGCTATATTCGAAATGGCAAGTATGGATATTGTTCAATCTAACAGTCTTGTGGCTTAGCTAAGTGACTTAAGCTATCTGTGACTCCATACTTGCCAATTTTCATTAAAAAATATCTCACTTATAATTCGAGGTGTTTTTTTCTTTCTTTTAATAGCACACTTGAAAGACACCAATGAACGCAATGAATTTGATACATATACACAGCAACTGTCTAATACAGTTTTAACGTCGTACCAAGTTTCGTCTCCCTAAGTTTACTGGATGAGTTATTGCTCTCCATGATGTACTCGTATATATTCAAAATGGCGGCTGTGCGTAATGTTCATCTGATAGTTTACAAATACATCAGGGTAAGATTCCTATAGGCCTACTGTGCATTATTGTTTAAGACTTTCGTAATTTTTTTTTCATTTGACCCTTGTACAGGTCCTATCAAAAGTTTACGGACACCCAAAAATTTCGTGATCATTATTATTGTCCCTATAGTTTTGGTCTCAGGCATACGAATGTGTTTCCATTAAGAAATATCACCAGTTTTATTGCCCGAAATAGAACCGCATAGAAATATATTCTTGTGATCTATCGCAATTACAAACATTCTACAGGTATCTGTGTTTCTTCATAACCATAATTGTGGATATAATTCTCATAGTGTTCCGTCCAGATCGCTTCAAATATGAAAAAATACACATTTTTTTCACACTTATCTTAAACGAAGAAATTCGTAACTTAAAAACCAACAGTGATGTTTTCATTAAAAATTCACACAATGTTCCTCGGAACACGTTCTAGGTCCCTGTAAAGATTTGTATGTCAGAGACCGAAAGTATTGGGCCAGGAATAATGGTCATGAGATTTGCGGGTCTCCGTAAATTTTGGGAGGACCTGTAGTCTTTATGGGCTGAATACCATACTATAATTATTGTTATTATTATTATTATTATTATTGGACCCATGGTGTCCTGCACTAGACGGAGAGCAGTGGTGATAAGCGTGGCAACACTGCGTCACTAGAGCTTTGCTGGGCCTACCTAATTTCCAGATCGTTCGGGTACCATTCTGTCCGTAGAGACCCACTTTCGACCGGTGTGACCAGTGTCCACTGTCCATGATTCTGTAATCGAATATGATCGCTTTGATCGTTCTTGAAGACCAAGAAGCTACGTTTCAAACCGTCTGACTGATATGGTAGCACATAATTAATTGATTGTTATTGATTGATTTAGGAGCTTCGCAACATCGTGGTCATGTAAGCCCCTGTGCTTGGGTGTGTGCGTGTGTGTGGAATTGGTCTGATAACCTGTGTTACTGTGGTGGCTGTATTAGTGTGTGTATTTGTAATTCAGATGAGGATTGGGAAGGAGACGGCCGTGGCCCAAAGTTAGGGACCATCCCGACATTTGCCTGGAGTAGAAATTGGAAACCGCGGAAAATCACTTCCAAGAGGGCTGAGGAGGGAATCGAACCCAACTCTTCGCAGCTTTGCATCACGAGGTTGAGTGTACCCCGTTCCCGCCCTCAGACCAGAATTAAATTTCTTGGCAGAGCCGGAAATTGAACCCGGCCTCCATGGTGACAGACAAGAATGCAACGAGACGGATTGTCTTAGTGGGTCCAATTGGTGACCACACCAAAAGGACAGGTGAGCGAACCAAGTTGGAGGATGGGCAGATCAGACAATCCCGAATGACAGATCCAGAGGTTTTCCACCACCCAACAGCTGTCGATGCACAAGAGGAGAGAGATCAAATATTTTCCGAAAATGACAATATGACCAAACAATACATGCACATTTAAACCGCGAGGACTGGCGCATGGGTATTTTTGACCCGAGGCTAAAATAATGCTCTCTATTTTCGTTTTGGTCAGCCCTTATTTCCTGTCGCTTACTATAACTTCTTTCCTAGCCTTGAACTTCACCCTGCAAATGAAGTATGTCCATAGCTTTTGGAACACTCAAGTTATTTCTATTTTATTTAAGGTCGGGTCAGATTTAACCATGGTGCCAGTTCTCGTGTGACAATTTCCGGGTTAAGTTAGACGGGACAATCGGTAAATAAAAGGGGGGGGGGGCGGTGGAAGTCCAACTATTTTGATGCAGCACAATAACATAGCTCACGTTCATTTTGATCCATGCTTACGGTCTACGGACACTATCAAGGCCAATTATACTGTTATGAAAATTACTGTAAATTTCCTGTATGTTAAATTTGAAAAACATAAATAAACCTCATTTTATATCGGAAATAGCTCATAGGAAGACACCAGGTGCAAAATTACTTCATTAATATCCGTACGACTACGACAAAAAGGGAGCGACACACTATGGGTCAAAATGACCCGGCGCCAGTCCTCGTGTTATATTTTTCCACTCCAGTTCTCAAGGGTTAATGATGAAAATCTGTTAGTTTACAAAAAATACTGAATCACGTTGTTTAACATTAAACCACAAGTTATGTTTCCCTCCGCATTGTTATAAACTTCCATATAAACGGCATATTAGCAATGCTCGTTAAATCGTGCACCATGGCCGCGATGGCAGCTTCAGCAAGTCCGGAGATCAGATGTACTAAACTCGGTGCTGACAGCGGGTATCCTGAGTGTGGTTTTTCCCCAGGATTTTCCCCACATTCCCTCCATGAAAATGCTGGTATAGTGGCTTAATTTATGTCTCGGGGCACCTACCTCATCCCTGTCCCCGATACATTTACACACACTGGTGCAGCCAACACACAAATGCAAGTTATTAGAGAAGCACAACAAACACCCAACAAGACAGTACTGATGACCAGGATGTCCCAAGTCCCTAAAAGGAATTAACAACAACTCTTCTCGTTCATTACTTGTGAGTGGTTGGTTGTAGCAAATTAGTAACAAACCACCTTGTGGTGTAGTGGCTAGCATTCTTGGCTGTCACCCAGGAAGTCCGGGTTCGATTCCCGGCTCTGCCAAGAAATTTTAATTCTGGTGTGAGGGCTGGAACAGGATACACTGAGCCTTATGAGGCAAAACTAAGAGGAGGAGGGTTTGATTCCCATCTCAACTATCTTAGAAGTGGTTTTCCGTGGTTTTCTACTTCTACTCTAGGCGAATGCTGGGGTGGCTCCTTACGTAAGGCCATGGCCGCCTCCTTCCCAATCCTCATTTGAATTACAAATACACGCACTAATACAGCCGTAAAAATAACACAGAATATCAGGCAGGTTCCACACACCCAAGTATACCGGCCTACATGACCACGATGTCGCAAAGTCCCAAGATCAATCAACAAAACCTAAATTAGTAGCCTGTTCATTTTTATGTTAATTTTCACTATCATCCATTTCTTTAGGGATAGACGACCAAGTTGTTTCGCCCCTCTAAACAATAATCGCCATCAGGCAGAGTGCTTCCTGCATTGATCACAATTAATCCGTCTAGTGACCAAAGGATTCATCGGGAAGAGGAGACCACTAGGATGACGCAGTAAAAGGTTCATTCGAACACTGAAAACGACGCTGCGCTGGTGCGGAAGACATTGCTAGGGCTGGAAATGTCCCAGGGCAATTATCTAGTCTTGAATACAGATGATGATTATCGATGAAAATGGAAGTTAAGAAGGCCCACACCCTGCTTGTTGTGATAGGGGAGAGGAGGTAACTCGCCTCCCCTCCTGGACGGACATACTGATAACGTCCCAAACCACCCATCTACAATATCCACAGTGACGCAATCAAGTATTTGGCACGGAAAACATCCGCATTGCATTTTCTTCATACGAATATAGAAATAATATTTGCATAATACTTACCACAATATCGTATTTTCCGCGAAAATATAATAAAAACAAGTAGTCCCATGAAGAATTAAATAGCCTATTTTCATATCCTACTGGTTCAGGACACGAGAAATGAAACTGAGATTTCAAAAGATTGCTCAGCCACCATTTTTAAGTTCTCATAAAATTCCAGTCAATTAAACGTCAGTATATTAAGGCTTGTATGAAGACATATAGTACCAAGTTTCACAGCGCTCGGATGAAAAGTCGTGAGAAAAATCCATTTAAATACTTACATTTCGCGTCGCCGCCATGTTGGTTTTGTGCTCACCAGGTTATTGAATGATCCATAGTTTCTTTCGTTTTTTTTTTCCTGTGACCTCCTGAGATGCCGAGTGCAGGTCTTTCTATTCGACGTCCGTCGGCGACCTGCGCGTCGGGATGAAAGATGGAATGGATAAAGAAGAATGAAACCGGGCAAGAATTTGGAAGGAAGCGGCCGTGGCCTGAAAGAAGGTACCGTCCCAGCATTTTCTTGGAGTTGAAAATGGGAAACCACGGAAAACCATTTCAAGGACGGATCCATAGGTGAACTTATGTTAATAGTCTCTATCAACATATAAAATTTCAGTTTGATTACTATAGTAGATTCGTAGATATTGAGAACCGTCTAAATATTTCGGATGATCGCCATGTTGGATTGTTATCTGCGTAGGCCATAGACTTATGCACCATTACATGCAGGATTATTGCGTAGGTTCATTATTCAAAATAATGTTCACTTCGCTCGCATGATTAGGACACAAGAAATAGAAACTTAATTTTTAATTGTCGCACAGCCGCCATCTTGTGGTTATGCAAGCAATTGAACTAAATTAGAAGTCAGTGCATTAGAATGTATATGAACATTTGCTGTGCCAAGTTTCACTGCACTCGGATGGTTAAATCGCCAGTAAAGTCTATTGAAATTTTTCAACTTCGCTTGGCCGCCATGTTCGTTTTGTACTTAACAGGTAAATGAAAGTTACACAGATGAGCGTCTAGTGGTACCCTTTATCTCCGTACAAAATTTCAGTGTGATATATGTTACTGCTGCGGAGACATAGAATGCTATTGAAATATTTCGCAGAGCCGCCATGTTGGATTGGTGAAACGTATTAAAATTCGAAAGGCTCAGTCGAGGTCGGACGAGGTAGTAGTATGTACTTACCGAGTTTCATTGAAATCGTTTCAGCCATTGAGATTTTATCATGGACAAACATACACACACACACGGACAAAATGTGATCTTATAAGCCTATTATTTTTTTCATAAATGAAAATAGGCTAAAAATAATGTATGTCATTCACGTATTATTCCCGTTCCAAAGAGATTGGGGATTTAATGTTCGAGTTTCCATGTTAGGAATTCGTTTTAACGGCCGGATGCCCTCTCAAAGGCCAAACTCAGGAACGGAGTTAATGAGAGATGAAATGAATGGTAATGGACAAGGATGTGGAAGGAAGTGGCCGTGGCCTGTTAGAATGTACCGTCTGGGCATTTGCCCGGAGTTGAAAATGGAGAAAACACGGAAAACCATTTCAGGATGGCTAACGATAGTGTTCGCACCCATGTCTACCGAATTCGGAGTTAGCCTGGTTTTGCACCTTAGTGCTCATAGGTTCATATTAATAACTAGCTGTACCCAGCATGCGTTGCAATGCCAATCAAAGAAAGTGTTGGCGATGTAACTTTGTTTGTTGAACTGCTTTTGGATTCCCAATTTCTTCTTTCGTTAACCACCTCTAAACTATTATAAAATTGATTTACTATCTCAGAAACATTCATGGGAGCGTGCTCAACAACTCACCAAAGTTTCACCGCAATGAAATGAATGGTATATGAACGCATACGGGACTTTGTTGAAACGCTTCGCGGGTCGTTTCACATTTGTTGAATCTACTCGTGCGCTACCTATTGTTAAGTGGATTTACTGCGCCAAAAACTTTCCCTGAAGTGTACACAACATCTCACCCAAGTTTCATCGCAATGGGATGAATGGTATATGAACGCATGTGGGTCATTGTTGAAACGAATCGCACGATATTTTATTGAAGCTACTCGCACGCTATGTACTGTAAATTGGATTTACTATGCCTCTAACTTTTTCGGGAGTGTGCACAACAACCCACCAAAATTTGCTCGCAATCGGATGAATGAACGCATCGCCAACACTCATTTGTTTAAATTACTGGCACACTATCTATTGTAAATTGGATTAACTATGCCTATAACCATCCCGGAAGTGTGCTAAATAACCCACCAAAATTTGGTCGCAATCGGATGAATTGTAGGCTATATGAACGCATCGCCAACACTCATTTGTTTAAACTACTCGCGCGCTCTCTATTGTAAATTGGATTAACAATGCCTATAACCATCCCGGAAGTGATCACAACAACTCACCAAAATTTGATTACAATCGGATGAATGGTTTATGAACGCATAAAAGACGAACAGATGAACATCTTTTTTATATATATAGGCTATATAAGATAAGATAATAGTAATCACATATATAACAGGCTAAGGTGTTCGTTTCACAAAACTCAATCTCTTAAACCAGAGGGAATTAGAAGGTGCGGTATGTACCAAAATCTTCCCAATAGTACAGGAAAAAGCTTGCATTTCTTGAAAAGTCGACGGGAATATATATTCATTTGTTTATAGAGTGCGATTTAACAAATAAACAAGACAATAGCCCCTGCCAGAAATTCAAACAGCAGCGGAGTTTTCAGGAAAAGCCTGAACTTACAACAGGCAAGACGTGGACTGAAGACAGGAAGCAACACCGCCGAGAAAAAATGAGACGCTACTGGGCTCGGTGAAGAAAGCAGTTGGATTAACGTGGTCCATAGATGGCTGAAGAGACAACACGAAGAAAGAAAGAAAGAAAGAAAGAAAGAAAGAAATAATGATGTACACAAGTTTACATCAAGGTACTTAGAATTTTATCCAACTACTGTTGTTTGTCTAGTTATGAGTTGGAATGTAAGGTCGAATAACTTGGGTTTATTCATGACCTGGTCGTCACAACTGCCACGGGATGCTGTGACTTCACAACCTCAATCGTGCAATTGAACAACCAGGACTCCAAAAATAATTTTGTATGTACACAGAGATGCTGTGAAAGATGCGGATGCATATGTATTATATTATTCATATTAAGGTTATCGCCATGGACATACGAGTGTACATAATACATTGGTACCATACGGTGCGTACAGTGTAGGCTAATAATTGTCTGAATGTAGTAATGAGCATAACTTAAAGAATTTATTGCGTCAAATTAATGAAGAATTCATTGGTAATCAAGAACATTGTGCAGATCAATTGAATTTATAAATCTGATGCAGCGTATCGCAGACGTTACGGCTATTGTCAGTCACTGCACAAGAGATGGCAGCACTAGCGACGAACGCCAGGCGCCAGCCCCAGACATACGTCTACAGACTGTAATGATACTTCACCTGATTGGTCAGAAATCAGAATGTGTGCGTGTGCGTGTGCGTGTGTGTGTGTTTTATAGTACTATTGTGGCCAACCCCGACCGTACAAATGTTAATCCACTGGCATCTAATTTATTTCAATTGTTTTCATAATCACAAGATGGCAGCTGTGCGAAATTTTAAAATCTCGTTTTTACCTCTTGTGACCTAATCTTGCGATTGAAGTTTGAATACTACACGTACACAATAATCTTCATGTAATAGTACATAACTCTAACAAGACCTACATATATACATTCCAACATGGCGACCATCCGAAATATTTGACGGTTCTCAATATCTACGAATCTATTACATCAATCAAATTTAAATTTTGTATGTTGATAGAGGCAATGAACATAAGTATGATACGGTATACGAAAATAGGCTTTAGTTCTTCACGAAACTACTTTTTTACTGTTCCATTACACTGTTCGTATCAAAGAAGATATAATGATAGAGATGCATCTTAATGTAAAATTTTGTCGCCAACCTATTGCTCGGCGCAAGTACAGTAGTTCCAACAGACAATGTGGGATGGCGCGGCGATGCACTTTCGAACGTGATCTATTCATCACCTGCGCCACTAGACAACCTCGCCTCCCGGCCCGTGCCTAACACACCCTTCCCCTATTCGACCCCACCCCCTCTACTTTTCTTTATTCCTTCCTTTCTTTCTCTCTTTCTTTCCCATGCCTTATTACGGTCGTGTTTTAGTAATTATTCTCTTCCAGAACCCGTATGTTAATAATAGGTGATTTTAGCCTATTTTCATTTTATGAAAAAAAAAAGGCTTATGAGATCACCTTTTGTCCGTGTGTACGTACGTGAGTGTGTGTGGTGAGTGTGTGTGTGTGTCCCGTAATAACTTCTAAACGGCTGGAACGATTTCAATGAATCTCGGTAAGGTCATAGCACCATTACGGCCGATCCCGACCGTGCCCTTCAAATTTTATTACGTTTCAAAAATCCAACATGACTGCTGTGCGAATTATTTCACCAGCATTCAATATCTCCGAAACTACAACTTATATCACCCTGAAATTGTGTACGGTGATAAAGGGTACTACTTGAAGTTCACATATGAGACTTTCAAAAACCTGGTAACTATAAAACCAACATGGCGGCCAATCGAATTTGACACTTTTAAATAGACGTTTCTCGCGATTTAACCATCCAAACGTAATCAAACTTGGTACAGCAAATGCTTATACACATTGTAATACACTGGCATCCAATTTAATTCAATTGTTTACATAACCTCAAGATGGCGGCTGTGCGAAATATTTCACTAGCATACTATATCTCCGAAACTATTACTGATATCACCCTGACATTTTGTACGGTGATAACGGGCACTACTAAAAGTTTATCTATGTAACATTCAAAACATGTAGAATACAAAACAAACATGGCGGCCAAGCAAAGTTAAAACATTTTAATAGACTTTTCTCGCGATTTAACCATCTGAGCGCAGTGAAATATGGTACAGTAAATGATTATACATATTGAAATGCACTGGCATCAAACTGAATTCTTTTTTGTTCAAAGCGGCTATGAACATAAGTCCACCTATAGGTCTTTCAATAACCTGGTGAGCACCAATCCAACATGGCGGTGACGCGAAGTATAAATATTTAAATAGACGTTTCTCGCGATTTAACTATCCGAGTGCAGTGAAACTTAGTACGGAAAATGCTTATACAAATGTGAATCCACGGGCATCTAATTTATTTCAATTGTTTTTATAACCACAAGATGGCAGCTGTGAGAAATTTTAAAACCTCGTTTTTAGTTCTTGTGTCCTAATCGTGCGATTGAAGTTTAAATACCACACGTACACAATAATCTTCATGTAATAGTGCATAAATAAAAATCCAACATGGCGACCGTCTGAAATATTTAGATGGTTCTCAATATCTACGAATGTATTACAACAATCAAACTGAAATTTTGTATGTTGATAGAGGCAACTAACATGATTGGGATATATGAAAATAGGCTGTATAGTTCTTCATGGAACTACTTCTTTCCCCCTGTGATATCATTAATTTGATAGCATGTTGCATTTAATGGCATAATACCTCATTAGGGTATGGTAATATAAAAATAATTAATTCGTCAGGATATTGATAACCCCATAGGTCTACATAGAATAAAGCAACATCATTGAAATTTGCACCTAATAGATCTTATCAGGTACCAGTACCAATATTACACCATTGCAACCAAGGGGAAAAAACATGCCATACAGGTACCGGTAGAGAAGAAAACACTCACAACATAAGCTCTATCAGAATGACAACTTGAAGGTTATCAGCCCATGCTTCCACAAAGCACATAGCATGACATAGGCCTACCCCACAGATATGTACAAATAGAAACAGTACTCCTATACTACAATATTAACAAGTAGTTCCGTAAAAAACTATACAGCCTATTTTCATATATCCTAATTATGTTAATCGCCACTATCAACACACAAAATTTAAGTTTGATGGCTGTAATAAATTCGTAGATATTGAGAACCGTCTAAATATTTTGGATGGTCGCCATGTTGGATTGTTATCTGTGTAGGACACAAGATATGTAAATCAGATTTTAAAATTTCGCACAGCTGCCATCTTGTGGTTATGAAAGCAATTGGAATAAATTAGATGCCAGAGGATTAAAATTTGTACAAGCATTTAGCGTACCAAGTTTTACTGCGCTCGGATGGTCCATTTAAATATTTATATTTCGCGTCGCCGCCATGTTGGATTTGTGCTCACCAGGTTATTGAAAGTCCCATAGCCCGTATCAACATACAAAATTTCAGTTTGATTGCTATCATAGACTAGTAGATATTAAGAACCGTCTAAATATCTCGGTTGGTCGCCATGTTGGATTTTTATAAATGTAGGCCATATAGTTATGTACTATTAGATGGCAATGTTTGCGTAGGTTCATTATTCAAACGTTCACTTCGATCGCATGATTAACACACAAGAAATGTAAACTTAATGTTAAAATTGCGCATAGCCGCCATCTTGAGGTTATGTGAACAATTGAAGTAAATTAGATGCCAGTGCATTACAGTGAGTTCCTCTCATGACTCGTCCGGCCAGCGCACCGAGCTTATCTCCCGTTGACTCAGCACTCCCCGCTCGGCATGCTTAGCAATAAGAACAGACCAGCACTTGGCTCACTTTATCCGTGCATGACATGAGATAACAATTAAAATGAAGAAAGGAAGAATTAATAAACAAAGGTCGTACCTTATGACAGTAGATGTTGGAAATGTTCTCCTCCTACATCCACACATTTCCGGCATCGTCTTAGGAAACTCCGATTCACACGCAGGTTCGTCTTCGGTAATTGAGGCTATTTCTCTCCGCATATGTTCTTTCAGTTCGTTCAACGTGTGAGGGTTTCTTATCCAAGTCGTCTTAGGGATTTTGTAGGCCTATGTTCTAATCATTCTGAGATTTCATTTACTTTTTTCTCATTAAGTACAAGTTTTTTAACACTTCGCTTCTTATCGAGTAAAGAACCAGTTCCTCTCAATTTGTTTACGAGATTCCGCACGGTAGCTCTATGTGGAGAGCGTACACCTGGAAAATGTGTTATGAAACGTCTAACGACTTCCTTGCAAGACTCTGTTTTCCCATAATTATCGTACATAAATACCCTTTCCTCCACCGTGTACACACGTGGAGGCATTATGAGAATTATACCCCTAGTAACACTTCACAACTCGAGAACAGTTGGAACGACAGATCAACACTAACTTAATACACGTTATAAGCACGGACCAGAACTGCGAAATGCGCGCTGTGTAACAGGAAGTGTTCAGTCAACGCGAGGCAAATAAGCTCGATGCGCTGGCCGGACGAGTCATGAGAGGGAGGAACTCACTGTACATTCACTGTACCATATTTCACTGCGCTCGGATGGTTAAATCGCCAGAAAAGTCTGTTAAAATGTTTCACGTTCACTTGTCCGCCATATTCGTTTTGTATTTTACAGGTTTTTAGTAGTCTCATAGCTGAACTTCCAGTAGTACTTTTTTTTTATCGCCGTACGGAATTTCAGGGTGATATCAGTACTACTTTCGGAGATATAGAATGCCGGTGAAATATTTCGCACAACCGCCATCTTGAGGTTATGTAGACAATTGAATTAAATTAGATGGCAGTGCATTACAATGTGTTTAAACATTTGCAGAACCAAGTTTCATTGCGTTTGGATAGTTAAATCGCGAGGAAGGTCTATTTAAAAGTATGAATTTCGCATTGCCGCCATGTTCGTTTTGTCGTTAACAGGTTTTTGAAAGTATCATGGGACCTTTCATTAGTGCTGTTATCACCGTACAAAATTATAGGGTGATATCAGTAATAGTTTCGCACAACCGCCATCTTGAGATTATGCAATCAATTGAACAAAAGTAGATGCCAATGCATTACAATGTGCACAATCATTGGTTGTACCAAGTTTCATTGCGTTCGGATGAATAAATCGTGAGAAAAGTCTATTTAAAAGTTTCAGCATCACTTGAACGCCATGTTCCTTTTGTAGTCAACAGGTTTTTGAAAGTCTCATAGGTGAACTTCTAGTAGTGCCCTTTATCTTCTTTTTCTTTTTATTTTCTTAGTCGTTTACCCTCCAGGTTGGTGGAACCCACGGACTCAGCGAGGGAACTCACCACTACTGCCTCGACGGGCAGTGTCCTAGAGCTGGGAACATCTAATCGGAGGGGATACAACTGGTGAGGTGTGATTGGCACCTCGCCCAGGCGGCCTCACCTGCAAAGCGAACAGGAGCCTCATGAGGGAAGGTAATGGATGGTCAGGATGGATAGGCAAGGAAGAGGGAAGGAGGCAGGCGTGGCCTTGAAGAAGGTACTGCCCCCGTAAATTGAATTATCCAGAGACCACAATGGTAGTATTTGGGAGAGCATGAGTAAAGTGGCAGCCGTCATAGCTATTACGTGTTGTTAATGACGTAGGCACGACTGGCTCATAGCTCAGGCAAGCACGGAGGCTTCGCTGAGATCCATGATGACGTATAAGAATTTTCGAGAAAGCTCTGGAGGTATGACACATATAGAAGCTATGGAAGGGATGGAGGATACGCCCCTTGTCAAGGTATTTAAACGACGGGAACGGAGAGCCGAGGCTCTTTCTTATAAATCAGTTGACGAGTGAAGTGTGTTGTTGGGTTAACGCAGTCCTAAAAGTTTCGTCGAGTCCGAGCGTGGAGGTTGTCCGCTCGTGAAACAGCAGAGTTTGGGTAAGCTGCAGTGCATTATACAACTCAAATCTAGGCGAAGTTATAACGCAAGTATAAGTGACATTATTTCATGAACATACACTATTAGGCTTCAGCGTTTATTATAATCAAGCAGTGTAAGACTATATGGAGCTTGTATTAAAAGCAGAACATTCCAGCTTTTATAATTTGGGAAATAGAAGTGATAGAAGACGAAATACAAAAGTGTTTTTCACAGATCCCAGAATCACTTTTCATGCTACACACTTTGAACATTCAGAGGGCAGGCGTACTGCAAGTGTGAAACAGAACATTATTCAGTTGGTGCTACAGACAATTGACATTACAATGGCAGTTAATACTCGGTTATTATATTCAATAGATATTAATATGAAAGGAGTGATGGAGTATTAAACTAACTATGCACCTGGGACATATATCGATAGCGTGAAGATCCAACATGGAATTACGATAGTCACTATTCTTGGAATACTAGCATGGAGTGGGTAACCAGCATTTACACTCATGCATATCTATCAAACGCTGTTATAACATCCATACGGCAGTGGAAATTTATTCATTATCCATTATCATGAATATTTCTGCCTCGCATATACAATGGATTTCATGGTTAATTTCGACGTAGAACTTTGGGGATTTTCAAGAGTGGCTAGGATATCCCAGCACAAACAGAAGAAGTTGCCAGAAGGAAGTTCCTTGTTAACACGGATGGGTGTATTCCGGAGATAGAATCCTTCTATTATCCGAGGTCGCTGTTCTGATGTTCGAGGACTGTCCAGATATGTACTCTGGTTGTATAGGAACATCTATAGTATTCCGTGAATACTCTTCAAGAACGTCTGAACATCATATAAGGTAGCCGTGATATTTATTTGTTATAATGTGAGCTGTATAGTGATATTTGAGCAACGATCTTTCCCATATTTTATACTTTAATATGTTCTTGTTTTCTGTACACGTTTCAGGTGTAATATATTTTCTTTAGTGTCTTGAGATCTTAGTCTTTCATAATTATATTTAAATTCTTTTGAGGATCAGTTTTACTGACATTTAAATATTCTTTAGAGAATGTGGATTAATTTTGCAGTCACGGTTTGACTTTAAAAATAAATTGTTTCCATTTCAAGTCAGAATTCCGTTAACTTACATTGAACATTTTTCTGTCCAACTTCAAGAGAGAAGAAACCATCGAACGTTAATTAGAGCGTTAAAATATATGTAACTTTACGACGATCGTTTGAATTCCTAGTCGTTCATCAGAATGTGTTGTTGAAACAAAGACAATATCAGTTGATAATGAAAAACATTTCAGCGAAGACAACTTTATGTAACTTGAGTATTGAATGAGCTTTATTCAGTTAACAGTTGAAAAGAACTCTTTTGGTAGAAGATTTTCATATCTTAGGCTAGGATATCGATGCTTGCATATTCCAGCCTAGATTGACTTCTATTCGACTTGATTTAAATAACCTGCATTTTTTTAAATTCTCTTGAATGTAATATTTTATTGTACTACGAAAATATTATAATGATATTTTTTTTTGATAGACAAGTGAGGAGAGTCAGTTTGTATTTTTATTAATCATATTTGTGACTGGCCGATTTTTATTTCATATCGTTTTGTTAAAGATACTCATGGTGGTTAAAGTTTATGCAACAGTTTGAATACGTTTTGATAATGTAGAGTTTTCGAGAGGAACGATGGCATGTACAAATTATAGCTCAGTGGACGTGTGAAAGTCACTGATTGATAGTGCCCTTGTTTAAGGATGTTTTCCCACGAGATTGTCTATAACAAATTAATCATTGGTGATTTTGTTTAAACAGTGGAAGTTTTTCCATATATGATGTAATATATATGAGGTTGTTAAGCCATAGTGTGCTTGGAGCGAGGTTTTTCCCGCAAGTTTAGTGATGTTATTCCCCATCCAGATTGTATTCGTGTAAATTTACTGTTTTATTTAACAGAGGGTGTGAGTTGAATAACTTTTCGACTACAGATAAAGATTAGTGTCACAGATATTCCCTATTGAAATTTATTAAACACGAATTTGTAACTACATGCAAATAACCTTAATTGGTCGGTTGTATTTGAACTAATTTTGTAACTATAACCCGACTTGACGTGTGTGTAATGTATAAAAATATTATAAAAGAAATATAATTTCTATATTCTAATATAAATTCGATTGTCGATTGACGACAGTTTCAAAGACTCTAAATTTATTTAGGGATCATTTAAATAAACACTTCAGTGTAGTGTTTAGCGTTTCGTCCATATTAGGCAACGCTGTATATAATCATATAACTATGTAAAATAAATATGTAATTAATATAATAATATAATAATGTTTATTAGGGTCATATAATAATTTGTTAAAATTGAATTTTGTGAATGAATGACGAGTAAAAGATGAAAATTTTGTAAGAGTGAATCTAGAACTGCATTGGTTCGAAACAATGTAGGGTGTGTCTGGATGAGTGTATAAAATATTTCATGGTATTCTGTAATGTAGGTTCAGTGTTATCAGCTTTTGTTTAGTGGCAAAGATCTAGCGTATTCGAGACTGCTTCTCGCATGTTGCTAGTGACCGACCGCATTTAACAGTGGGGGAGGCAAGGTGTGTGTGTCTCATTCATAGTCCAGATGTTCAGATAAGGACTTGTGTATTGACGTCAACGACTCTGTGGCATTGCGTATATGTGTCATTGGAATGAGGAAGTTACCTCAAGATGCACAGCGATACAGCTGAGTGCTACTAAACGCTTCCAGTATTTTGTTAATTTAAATTGATGTTTTGACTAGCTTACAGTAGTCCGATTAAACTCATAATTTTTGAGTAATTTTCTTACAGTCCAGTGGTGGCTGAGGAGAATTTGTGATGGGTTCACAAGATTCTAATTTGTTTTTGTATATAATTTTATTTATATTTATGTGAAATAAAATTTTACCGTTCAGTTTTCATAGTCTTTGATGTGTGGGTTCATTTTAAATATCATGTATGTGAGATATTGTGCGGACACACTTTTTAGAGCTAGGGTGCCACCCATAAACCCCGAGAACGGTAAGCAAGGTAAGTGTTTTTCCCCGTGTAGTTTGGTGTGTTCCACAATATTATTGTAAACTGCCGTGCTATGATCCCGATTGTGTTTGTCAGAGCCATTTCAAATGATGTAGTAGAGCCGGAGCATATTGAGGTTGGCAATCCGAGAGAGGGGACGGATTTCTGACAAACGGCTTTCCGGATTATCGGGTACAGTACTGCCCCCGTAATTGAATTATATAGAGACCACGGTGGCTATTTTGGAAATTATAGCGAAAGTTATGGCTGTCATAGTTATGACGTGGGTAGTCATGACGTAAGCACGGATGACGCAGACGTTATGCCAGCAGGCTACTTGAGCTGAGATTCTCAGTGACGTCAGCATTTATTCGAGAAGGATCCAAGATGTACGACGCAGTCGCAGGAAACGTGGAATTCTGCTGAGGAAGAAATTATGCTATTGGAGGGGAGGCTTAAACCAATGAACGATAGTCTGAAGGAAGACGGAGATTGCTGAAACTATGGTATTTTTATTACTTTTTGGAATGCAGAATTGTGGAAATCCATTTGCAGTAGAGGCATTGATCTGGAATTTTGGTGAAATTTATTTTCAGTTTTTGAATTATGAAAATCCGTCATGTATTGACGAAGTTGGAACTTCTAGCGATGACGCAGTAACACGCGATGGAAGGGATTGATACGCCCCTCATGAAGTTCATAAAAGGCCTTGCGCAGAAGAGAGGAGCCTCATTCTCAGATTATAAATCGTCTGATATTCAATCGTCAGATCTCAAATAGTCATTTCAGTGAAACGTCGAGTGAGATTAGTAGTGAAAAAGTCGTCTTTGTAACGCGTGGCGAAGCCACTGCATGAAACGAGAGTCGAACATACAAGCAGTGCAGGTTTACTGTGAAGTAAATCTAGGTGAAGTTGAAACGACCCTTATAACACTTCTACAAGATTAGCTGTGAACAGTTAGCGGTCGCCTATAAGCTAATTCTCTTGTGCATTGCTACAGTAAGGACTGTAGAAAAGCTGAACAATTTCGAGGAAGTATTTTGGAAGTTATTGACAATATTAGACGACTGACAAAAGTGATTTTCTCGCCACAGAAGAAACACTTTGTATAGCCAGACTCTACGCTACGGCTGACAGGGCTAGTGAAATAGGGAGACTTCAGATTGGTTTTGTGACACAACACTGCAGTATAATGGAGCAATTTAATAAGGCAGTTTGTTCTTCTAATACTATTACCGAAGAGAAAATGGAAGGCTAAAAGACTTAATGCAATTGGGACATATTTCAACGGAGTAAGATAGCAGCATGGAACTTCGCTAATTGCTATTCCATACAAGCGAACATGTGGTAAATAACCATCTACACCCATGTTTCGTGATCAAAGGCTGAATACTATCAAACAGCAATAGAAATGATTTCATACTTTCTGAATATGAATATTTCTTCGGAAATTTATACAAAAACTTCATGGCGATTTTCAACTGGAACTTCAGGGATTTTTCAAGAGAGGTCAGGGTTGTCCCGACTCACAAAGAAGATTATTGCCGGAAGGATGTCGTTCGTCTTCGTGAAGCAGTTCGATTCTCCGATGGTGCTGTTTCTGGTTTCGAGGATGGAGCTCAGCTTTAACTTGGTGAAATGGATCCATCAACAGTCTTCTTTGGGGAATTTTCCTCTGGAACGTCAATCGGCAGATAAGGTAGTCGTGAACGTTTATTGTATTTGAGTTTCTTAGCAATGTTTGAGCAACCATTTTTCCCATATTTTTGTCCTCATGTATTTTTGCCCGATATTCTTGTTTGAGATTCCTATTCTCAGTACACCTTGATGAGTTATGCCTTTTTCGACGTTTTATTAAGACATTGTTATGTCATGGGCATAGTTAAATGATTTTGAATCAGTTGAGACTGATATTTAGATTTTTCAGTAATTTGCTTATTTTTGTAGTCACGATTTGACTGTAAGTTAATGATTTTTATGGCAGATTTAAATTCAGACAGCGTGTCACTTTATTAAAGTAATTCTAGCCCAGTTTAATTACTTTGACCAATTTTCTGTCATCATCAAGAAGGAAGAACATTTAAATGATTTTAGAGCGTTAAAATCCAGTACGTTGTCGACGATCTTGGAAATACTAGTCGTTATTTGAATTGATTGCAACACAGACATTTATCGTCAGTCATGAACGACCATTGCATCTTAGGCAATTTTGTGAAAGATGAACATTAATTATGAATTATTGAATGCATTAAATTCGTGAAACTTGTGTTAGGTTTTTTTCTCATATAGAGATTTATATAATGATGTTTGCATTCCCCAGTCTAATTGGATTCTATTCGACTATTTTGCAGTTAGTCGCACTTTGTTTGATGATAGTATTTTTATACTACAATTCTTTGAAGATGTTAATCTTAAATCTTGATAGACCAGACAGGCGTATATAAGCGTATTCACTATTAAATTTGTTTGTGATTGGCAAATTTTTATTTCATTTCGATTCATGAATGAAATCCACGAAGTTTAAATGCCAACAGTTTTGAAACAATTATTGATATAAGAATTTTTAAGTGGAACTATGAATGTATAATCGATAGTGCAGCGGACATGTTGAAAGTCGCTGATGTATAATGCCCTTAAATAAATGAAGGAGATTCCCACAGTAATTAATAATGATAAAGATTGTGTTAGGGGAGGTTTTTGTAAGTTCGGTGGAAGTTTTAATGCCATATAGATTAATATATGATGAATTTTGGGCTATTTTGAATGCAGTTTGTGCATTATTTTGTAAGCGAAGTATTTTCCGCTAGAGTGTATTGTCATAGTTCGTTGAAAATTAATCAAGTGAATTTACTGTTATAATTAACAAGAGTTTTGAAAGAATTTGAGATAAGATTTTGAATGAAGATTACCGTCACAAATAATTAAAATTATTACAACCTTTATTAAACCAGATTGTGACATGTACATGTATAACTAACCTTCATTGGTCGATTATATTAAACACGATTATGAATTTACCAACCGGATAAAACATGTGGTTCAATGTATTTCTTAAATTAATAATTTAAATAATTTAAATGTTGATATTGTAAATAATAAATGTAAATATCTTTGACAATAATGTGGAACGAAAGTAATGTTAAAGGCGTGTTTAAAAATTTTGTAATTATTTTCGACAATATTATAAACAATTTCTAATTGTTATAAATAATTTATGTGATTTGTTATAAACATTTAAGAGTGTGTTTCATACTCTAAACTATGCTTTTTAAACATTTGGATGATAACTTAACAAGTTTAAGGATAGTTAAAATAATCCAGTGGGATGTGAGTTAAGCATTTGAAAGATTTGCGTCAATATGTATGAGTTGTCTTGTAGACATTTAAAGATTTAAAAGGAGCTGAATTCTTACACAGTGTGGTGTGAGTAGGTAGCCCCATTTGACGGGCATGCGCCAGGTTGAGGAGTAGACCAGCTGGCTCGACATCTGGTTATCAGCGGGTGAGGTCGATACTCCGGCCTTGTGCCTATTAATACAAGTGCAATGTTTATTAAAAGAAACCAAATGCTCTATATATGTCGTACCCTGACTTCCTCATCCAATCGAAATGTGTTTTAAAATGTTACGTTATTTTGAGCTCATGGGAGCTAACATATTGTTTGATAATTTGCAAGTCCTTTAGGAGGACGTAGTCAGATTGACATAGGCTACTGATAGCCACGTTTATTTTGTGGAGTTGTTAAAATCATACTCTTTATTTGAAAATAAAGCTTTTGTACAGTTCAAAGTTCTCGTCTTCGGTCTGGTTCATTTTTAAATGTCATGGTGAAGGTTATTGTGAGAGCATACTTTAAGGATCCTGTTGTCAACCCAATCCCCGAGATATTTATAAGAGGTAAGTAAAAGTAAGTATGAAACCCCGTCTATTTTGGTGTGTTCCACAATAATTTTTCTTGGTAACTTCTGTGTTCAAACCTCGGTAGTATCTGTCAGTGCCATTTTCATTGATGTAGCTGAGCTGGTGCGATTGATTGTTGGCAATCCGATTGAGGGGGCGGATATCTGACAGCCTACTATCCGGGTAAACGGGGACAGTACCATCCCGGCATTTGCCCGAAGACGAAGTGGGAAACCACGGAAAACCACTTCGAGGATGGCTGAGGTGGGAATCGAGCCCCCTCTACTCATTTGGAACACCCGAGGCTGAGTAGACCCCGTTCCAGTCCTCATACCACTTTTCAAATTTCATGGCAGAGCCGGGAATCGAACCCAGGACCTCCGGAGCGGCAGCTAACCATACTGACCGCTACGCTACGGAGGCGACATAGTGCCCTTTATCACCGTGCAAAATTTCAGGGTGATGTCAGTAATAGTTTAGGAGATATGGAACGTCGGTGAAATATTTCGCACAGCCGCCACGTTGGATTGGTGAGACGTAATAACATTTGAAGGGCACGGTCGGGGTCGGCCAAAATAGTAATATGACCTTACCGAGTTTCATTGAAATCGCTCCAGCCATTTAAAAGTTATTTAGGGCGGACACCCACACACATTCACACACACGGACAAAAGGGGATCTCATTAGCCTTTTTTTTTCATAAAATGAAAATAGGCTAATAACTTAGTGGAAGGAAATGAAGCGTAATTAATTGTCAATTAACTATTAAGCCACCATGATTTAGCTTTAATATTTAGTCTCGAGCATTTGGTAGACGGTGAGTGTATTATTTTTGTATAGTCGGGCCAAGCGTCGCTGACTGCTCGCTCCGCTCGCAGCCAGCGACTTCAATCGGAGATTAGTGTAGCAGTTCGCATTCTTGGCTGTGATCTGTAATGGTAGAAAGTTAAATCAACACCATAAACCATAATTTAAGCCTTTGACATGGACTTAAGCGTTTGAGGTGGGACGGTCACTGTAACTACTGTACGTTTAGTGCGCAGTAACTTCCGTGTGTTGGTGGCTGAGTCGGTTAAATCCTGACCATACGTGGTAGGCGCGGACTGGTAGAATGCTGCTTCGAATCCAGAGGTAGGCATCCTTTTTGAACGAAAGCGCATGCTCCATTTTAGTGGGGATGTAAATACATTGCCACATTTATTCCCTTACGATGTATTTTTGTGACGAGTACGTTGAATTTTGCTGATTTATAAAGAGAATACGACCGAATTGGTACGTTAAGCCACGAGACCTGTAATGGCAGAAAATTAAAAAACGGGCATGAATATTAACATAACATATCGAAGTGTCGCTCCGGAGGTCTGGGTTCGTTTCCCAGCTCTGCCAAGAAATTTAATATTTGTCTGAGGGCTGAAATTGGGTACACTTAGCCTCGTGAAGCAAATATATGAAGAGGTGGGTTCGATTCCCACCTCAGCCACCCTGGAAGTGGTTTTCCGTGGTTTCCCACTTCTACTCCGGTAAAATTCCAGGACGGTTTCTGTCTTAAGGCCACGGCCGCCTCCTTCCCAATCCTTAATTGAAAATACACACATCATTACAAGCCAGCAATAACTCAGGGTATCAGACAAATTCTACACACACACGCCCCAGTACATGGGGCTAAATGACCGCGATGTATCGAAGGATATTCTGATCGCCAGTGCTTGCATCGAAGTATATGTATTCCTTAGAATTTCCCTTGGTATTAATAGCCTACTTTCGAGTTTTGCAAAAAAATAAAGCAGACTTATGAGATCTAAACAGGGCCAAAAATTGTGTGTCTGTCTGTATGTGTGCGTATGTGTCACTGTGTGTGTGTGTGTGTGTGTGTGTGTGAGTGTGTGTACTCTGAATGTCTCCCCCCCCCCCCCCCCCCCCCATCAATTCGAACACGGTGAAACCGATTTGAATAATATTTGGTACAGAGGTAGCACAAGCAAAGTACACCTCAGGGTCATGATTTATATCGCCTCCATGTTGACGAAAACGTAGTGGCGGCCACCCGAATGTCAATTTCTTAAATCAAATCACGACCAGCCGATTTATCTGATCTCTACCAAATTTGCAACATTATACCTTTATACATGAAGAATCTGTTGACCAAATAACAAGGTCATCAGCCCAATATTTTGCGGATGGGGGCCATGTTTGTGTGCAAATCGATTCCCCCTATCTATTCAAACATGGTGAAACCGAATTGAACAAAATTTGGTTCAGAGGTAGCACTAGCAAAGGGCACCTCAGTGTCATGTTTTATATTGCCGCCATCTAGACGGAAACGTAATGGTGGCCACCCAATTGTTAAATGCTTAAATCAAATTTCGACCAACCTAATAATTTGATCTCTACCAAATTTTTCAACAACATACCTTTATGTAGGAAGCATATTTTGACCAAATTACAAGATCATCAGCCCAATTGTTTGCAGATGGCGGCCATGTAGGCCTATGTGTGCAAATGGGTTCCCCCTATCAATTCAAACATGGTGAAACCGAATTGAACGCAATTAGGTACAGAGGTAGCACTAGCAAAGAGCACCTCAGTGTCATGCTTTATATCGCCGCCATCTTAACGGAAATGTAATGGCGGCCACCCAAATGTTCAAAGCTTAAATGAAATTACGACTAAACTGATCATCCGATCTCTACCAAATTTTGCAACAACATATATTCATATGGCGAGCGTCGTTTGACTACGCCCATTAGTTTGCAGATGACGGCCAGGTATGTGTGCAAATCGATTCCCCCTATCTTTCCAAACACGGTGAAACCGAATTGAACGAAATTTGGTACAGAGGTAGCACTAGCAAAGGGCACCTCAAAGTCATGTTTTATATCGCCACCATCTTGACGGAAACGTAATGGTGGCCACTCAAATGTAAAAAGCTTAAATCAAATTACGACCAACCTAATCATCTGATTACCAAATTTAGCAACAACATACCTTTATGTGAGAAGAGTTCTTTGACCAAGTTACATGGCCATCAGTCCAATAGTTTGCATATGGCGGACATGCATGTGTGCAAATCGAATCCCCCTATCAATTCAATTACGGTAAAACCGAATTGAACGAAATTTGGTACAGAGGTAGCACTAGCAGAGGGCACCTCAGTGTCATGTTTAATGCCACCGCCATCTTGACGGAAACGGAATGGTGGCCACCCAAATGTTAAAAGCTTAAATCAAATTACGACCAATCTAATCATTTGATCTCTACCAAATTTTGCAAAAACATACCTTTATGTGGAAAGCATCTTTTGACTGAACTACAAGGTCATCAGCCCAATAGCTTGCAGATAGCGGCCATGTATGTGTGCAAATCGATTCCCCATATCAAATCAAACACGGTGAAACCGAATTGAATGTTTTTTTGTTTTTTTTACAGAGGTAGCAATAGCAAAGGGCACCTCATATTCATGAATAATATCCGTATAGCACGTCATATTTCAACAAGCTTCTACAACCAACATTCAATTATACTCCTTGAAAAGGACAAAGAGTTATAACAATACCCATGCATTCAGGTGAATGTAGGCTATATGTTCTTTACTGAACATCTTGTTTTGTCATTAAATTTTAACAAAAATGCTTAGCATATCTTTAGGTCCGTATCACACGACACTCGCAGGCAAGGAAGTTGTTGTGATCGCTGGTAAAAAATCCTGTATGATTCTGCTCTCTTCGTCAGTATACCTGCTTGTATGACCGAAGTGTATCACACGCCTGCATTTTGTACGCAAAGTTGTATGAAATAAAACAGCGAAGGGCTGTCATTTGAAGGCATTATTTTCAGTTAATTCGCCTTATTATCGCAAAGCGGCCGCGAATCTTGCTTTGAGTAAATTAGAAAACATGCCAGGTACTGAATGAATGCATTACAATCAATATTTAAGATCTAACTGTAATAATTGAATATTTTACCATACGCGTTCATAAGAAGCGCAACAAAAACCACCAGAGTGTGTTGGAAAAGTGTGCAAGTGGTATTGCGCTTGCTCGCTGTTACGAAGATACCGGGTTGAAGACTATCCAACGGCAGAATTTTTCAATTCTTTCAAACTTTGTTATTATACCCTCCCAACCTCGTACAGCAAGATTTCAACTTGGTTTTGTTCACATTATCTATGAGGACGATAGGGAAAGTTATTTTCTTGTCTCATTTAAATGATTATTTTCCCTAAATACTGTTCCAAATCATGGATGGATACTATTCGTTATAATTATCAATTTTTAGTCGATTTTACCCTCCAGGTTGGGTTTTCCCACGGACTCAGCGAGGGATCCCATCATTACCTCCCCTGCGGGCAGTGTCCTGGAGCTTGAAACATCTCGACGGGGGATACAACTGGTGAGGTGGGATGAGCACCTCGCCCAGGCGGCCTCACCTACAAAGCGAACAGGGTCCTCTTGAGGGACGGGAAGGGAGGGGAAGATCGGGAGGGATAGGCATGGAAGAGGGAAGTAGGCGGCCGTGGCCGTACGGTAAGTAATATCCCGGCATTTGCCCGAAGACGAAGTGGGAAACCACGGAAAACCACTTCGAGGATGGCTGAGGTGGGAATCGAACTTCCTCTATACATTTGGAATACCCGAGGCTGAGTAGACCCCGTTCCAGTCCTCATATCACTTTTCGAATTTCGTGGCCAAGCCGGGAATCGAACCCAGGACGTTCGGGGTGGCAGCTAATCACGCTGACCACTACGCAACGGAGGCGACTCTATTCGTGATTGTTAGAATTTTAATAGTTCAATATTTATCCTAGAATAATAATAATAACAATAATAATAATAATAATAATAATATGACACGTTCTGTATTTACTGCCGTTCTGCGAGGCTCAGCGGTAACGTTCTCGCTTGCTGTGCCCAAGGTTGCAGGTTCGTATCCTGGCACAGGCAGCTGGCATTTGAGGGTGCGCAAATGCGAGGGAACCGTGTCAGTAGATTTACTGACACGTTGAAAATCCCCTTCGGAGCAAAATTCCGGCACCCCGGCGTCTCTAAAAGCCAGAGTAGTTAAAAGGGACGTAAAACCAATAACGTTATAATTATCTGCATTTACTGCCTGTTCGGGGCAGATGACCTTGTAGTTCCGCCCCTTAAAACCTCACTAACACTACTAACACTATTACTCTATGTGTATAGCAAGTGATTTTCGCACAGACGCCGTTGAAAGAAATTATAGTTTCGGTCTGATGTATTTATTCGTGAGCCTACCCACATAAGAAATCTATTTGTTATGTGGGTCTTCTGAGTGAGTCTGAGTTTTCCTTTAAACCAAGATTGTCAAAATTTCGAACACTTGTTACCTTGAATATACAGGATACCTTGCTTTCGTTCTACAGATCATTGTGTCGTCGTCCAATCTGGCTGCGTACCATCGAATAAGTACGGTCATTTTCAGGACCAAATAAAAGATCACTCGTTGGAACAGATTGACATGCGTCCATAATACATCCACAATAAACGACATTTAAGCAAGAAAAAACGTACTAGCTCAAGGTTCGAACCTAATACAATGCGACTTCGTTGACGCTACTCTGGCAATTCTTGATTTTGCCACCATAGCTACTGAGAACCATGGAGTATTGCTGGCACGTATTGAATCTATTCGTAGACACTTCCTGTCCAAACGTAAGAAGGTGTTATTCGGAGCTCTGATCGTTTCAATCATGTATTATATTTGAGGTCATTGAAAGAACATTGCCACTATTGATTTCTACTATATTCGCGAGCATGTACTCAACGGTAAAGATGTACTAAGGACGTAAAGGAGCAGGTACTAATGTTTTTAGGATGACTATGATATACGTGTTAGTTGGGTTGCCTTCCACCAAAAAATAAGGGGCTGGTGGACCACTCTGTATATACAGTATATACCTCAAATATAATACATGATTGAAACGATTAGAGCTCAAAATAACACATTCTTGCGTTTTGACAGGAAGTGTCTACGAATAGATTCAATACGTGCCAGTAATTCACCTTGGTTCTCGGTAGCTATGGTGGCTAAATCAAGAATTGCTCGAGTAGCGTCAACGAAGTCGCTTTGTAGTAGGTTCGAATCTCGAACTAGTAATTTTTTTTCTTAATGTCGTTTATTGCGGATGTATTATGGACGCATATCTATCTGTTCCAACGAGTGATTTTTTATTTGGTCCTCAAAAGGACCGTACTTATCCGATGGTACGCAGCCAGATTGGACGACGACATAATGTTCTGTAGAACGAAAGCAAAGTATCCTGTATATTCAAGGTAGCAAGTGTTCGAAATTTTGACCACCTTTGTTTAAAGGAAGTCGCCTCCGTAGCGTAGCGGTCAGCATGGTTAGCTGCCGCCCCGGAGGTCCTGGGTTCGATACCCAGCTCTGCCACGAAATTTGCAAAGTGGTATGAGGACTGGAACGGGGTCTACTCAGCCTCGGGTGGTCCAAATGAGTAGAGGGGGTTCGATTCCCACCTCAGCCATCCTCAAAGTTGTTTTCCGTGGTTTCCCACTTCGCCTTAGGGCAAATGCCGGGATGTTACCTACCGTACGGCCACGGATGCCTCTTTACCTCTTCCTTGCCTATCCCTCCCTATCTCCCCCACCTTTCCCATCCCTCAAGATGTCCCTGTTCGCTTTGCAGGTGAGGCCGCCTGGGCGAGGTGCTCATCCCACCTCCACAGTTGTATCCCAGACGAGATGTTTCAAGTTCCAGGACACTGCCCGTAGAGGCGGTAATGATGGGATCCCTCGCTGAGTCCGTGGGAAAACTTAACCTGGAGGGTAAAATCGACTAAAAAAATATTAATTATAACGAATAGCATCCATCCAGTATTTAGGGAAAATAACCATTTAAATGAGACAAGAACATATATTTCCCTATCGTCTTCGTAGATAATGTGAACAAAACCAAGTTGAAATCTTGCTATACGAGGTAGGGAGGGTATAATAAAATAGTTAAAAAGAATTAAAAACAACTGCCGTTGGATAGTCTTGAACCCGGGATCTTCGAAAGAGCGAGCGGGCGCAATAACACTTGCACACATTTCCAACACACTCTGGAGGTTTTTGTTGCGGTTCTTATTAACGCGCATGGTAAAATATTCAATTATTACAGTTAGATCTTAAATATTGATTGGAATGCATTCATTCAGTACCTGGCATGTTTTCTAATTTACTTAAAGCAATTTTCGCGACCGCTTTGCGTTAATAAGGCGAAGAAACTGCAAATAATGCCCTCTAAGGACAGCCCTTCGCAATGTTTTATTTCATACAAATTAGCGTACAAAATGCTAACGTGTGATACACTTCGGTCAGACAAGCAGGTGTACTGACAAAGAGAACAGAATCATACAGGATTTTGTACCAGCGATCACAGCAGCTTTCTTGCCAGCCAGTGTCGTGTGATACGGGCCTAAAGATATGCTAAGACTTTTTGTTAAAATTTCATAACAAAACAAGATGTTCGGTAAAGAACGTAGAGCCTACTTTCTCCTAAATGCATGGGTATGGTTATAACTCTTTGTCCTCTTCAAGGAGTATAATTGAATGTTGGTTGTAGTAGATTCTTGAAATACAACGTGCTTTACGGATATTATACATAATTATGATGTGCCCTTTGCTAGTGCTACCTCTGTAAAAAAAACCATTCAATTCGGTTTCACCGTGTTTGAATTGATAGGGGGAATCGATTTGCACACATACATGGCTGCTATCCGCACATTATTGGCCTGACGACCATGTGGTGTGGTCAACAGATTCTCTATACATAAAGGTATGTTGTTGAAAAATTTGGTAGAGATCAGATTATTAGGTTGGTCGTAATTTGATTCAAGCTCTTAACGTTAGGATGGCCGCCATTACGTTTTCGTCAAGATGGTGGCGATATAAAACATGACACTGGAGTGCCCATTCCTAGAGCTACCTCTGTACCAAATTTCGTTCAATTCGGTTACACCGTGTTTGATTTGATAGGGGGAATCAATTTGCACACATACATGACCGCCATCTGCAAACTAATGGGCTGATGACCTTGTAGTTGAGTCAAACGACGCTCGCCATACAAGTATACGTTGTTGCAAAATTTGGTAGAGATAGGATGATTAAGTTAGTCGTAATTTGATTTAAGCTTTGGACATTTGGGTGGCCACCATTACGTTTCCGTCAAGATGATGGCATTATAAAACAATGACACTGAGGTGTTCTACGCTAGAGCTACCTCTGTACCAAATTTCGTTCAATTCGGTTTCACCGTGTTTGAATTGACAGGGGGAATCGATTTGCATACATACATGGCCACCATATGCAAACTGTTGGGCTGATGATCTTGTAGTTTGGTCAAAATATGCTTCCCATATAATGGTATGTTGTTGCAAGATTTGGAAGAGATCAGATTATTAGGTTGGTCGTAATTTATTTAAGCTTTGAACATTTTGGGAGTCCGCCATTACGTTTTCGTCAAGGAGGCGGCGATATAAAACACAACACTGAGGTGTCCTTTGCTAGTGCTACCACTGTACCAAATATCGTTCAATTCGGTATCACCGTGTTTGAATTGATAGGGGGAATCGATTTGCACACATACATGGCCGCCATCTGCAACTATTGGTCTGATTACCTTGTAGTGTAGTCAAAAGACGTTCGCAATATAAATATATGATGTTGAAACATTTGGTAGAGATCGGATGATTAGGTTATTCGTAATTTGATTTAAGCTTTGCACATTTGGATGGCTGCCATTACGGTTTCGTCAAGATGGCGGCGATATAAAACATGACACTGAGGTGCCCTTTGCTAGTTCTGGAATACGTATACTTCGATGCAAGCACTGGCGATCAGAATATCCTTCGATATGTTGTTTTTTTGTTTCATTTGAGGGCCTAGAACATTTAGCCCCGTTTACTTGTGTGTGTGTAGAATTTGTCTGATAACCTGAGTTATTTCGGAATTGTAATGATGTGTGTATTTGCAATTAAGGATTGGGAAGGAGGCGGCCGTGGCCTTAAGATAGAATCCGTCCCGGAATTTGGAAACCACGGAAAACAATTTCCAGGGTGGCTGAGGTGGGAATCGAACCCACTTCATCTCATATTTGCTCCACGAGGCTATGTGTACCCAATTTCAGCCCTCAGACAAGTATTACATTTCTTGGCAGAGCTGGGAATCGAACCCGGACCTCCGGAGCAACACTTCGAGATGTTATGTTAATATTCATGCCAGTTTTTAAATTTTCTGCCATAACTGGTCACGTGGCATAACGTACCACTTCGATCGTGTTCTCTTTATAAATCATCAAAATTCAACGAACTCTTCACAAAAATTCGTCGTAAGGCAATAAATGTGGCAATGTAGTTACATCCCGACTAAAATGGAATGTAGGCTTTAGTTCAAAAAAGTATGCCCACTACTGGATTCGACGCAGCATTCTAACCATGTGCGCACACCACATACGGTCAGGCTTTAACCCTCTTTTTTTTTCTTTTTTTTCACATAGCTATTTTTTTTATTAGCTCTTTACAGAATTACAGAATTTTCAGATATGATAAATACCATACTATTACATCACAAGAAAATCCAGATAGTGTCCATATTTATCGTACAATTGTCCACTTTCACTAAGCTTCCAACGCTCTTTCTGCAGGTGATACCTGAGATCCAGGAACGAGAAATGTTGATCATTGTCCATCACGAAGTGTACATATTGGCCCATTATCCACACAATGGCAGTCTGTTTAATTTGGGGGAAGGCGGTCACCGACAAACGAATCAACTTCCTGTCATCAAGGTCATCCGTGGGCACATTTAATAGTTGACATACTTTTCCCTTACACCACAGCCACGTGGAGGCAACTCGCGTGCATGATGTGAAGCGGTGTATCGCCGTATCAGTTTGACCACATATAGTACACCATGGGTAAGCTTCAAGACGGATGGTATATCGCCGTAGAGCGGTTGGGATGAGATCGTTGAGGAAGATAACAACCTGGGAGTGTACAGCAGAAGAAATGGTCATAGCCCCAAAATTTTTCCAAACAGTGGGCCAATGGACGTAGAGGGTGGTGGCCTCGATTCGCGGTTTGGAGTGTACCACTTGCCGCAACATGTTATAAATACTTTTCGTCGTTGGAACAGTCCCTGAAGGCATTTGGCGAACAGTTTCCAGAAGGTGCTGTTGATGGTCCCTAAATATCTTCGGCAAAGCTCTATCACAATCACGGGCTGTGTTTCGAATATCTTTGTATAGCGCTTTCGTAAAAGTGTCATGTTGGGAAAGAATGGTGATATCGTTCTTGCAGAGGAGTGCACGGCATTTCATGCCAAGAGGTGTTAGTCCTAGCCCGCCTTGCCGGGATGGGAGATACAACTGTTCCCGTTGTACTCGTAACAAAAATCCTTGCCATATAAACCAACCTGTATATTTTGCCAATTGGCTCTCAAACATTTTGGGAAGTGGGAAAAGTTGTGCGACATACAATATTTTAGAGAGCGCAAACACGTTGAGGACCATGACCCGTTGCACTATATTGAGGTTTCTTTGACCAAATTGGATCAGCACTCCCCTAACTTTGGCAATGACCTTAGTCCAGTTTGCTTGCACTGTGTCCAGAAGCGATTGCTTCCAGGTAATGCCGAGAATTTTCACCTCATTTACTATCCAGAACCAGGGCTGTTGGGTAATCACTGAGTTAGTATTGAGCGGAAGCAAAGCAGTTTTCTGGGGGTTCGATTGTGCTCCAGAGGCGATATGGTAGAGCTGAATTACGCTATCGATGTGGGAGATGTCTTCATTATTGCGGATCAATATTGATACGTCATCAGCATAGGCGCACATGCCAAAAGCATGTGTGGACAGTTTGTAACCCTGTAGCTTCACCTGGGTAGTCCGAATGAACGGTTCAAGGCCAATGACAAAAAGTAGCATGGAAAGGGGACATCCTTGCCTAACTGATCGTTGTATTGGAATCAGAGGGGAAAGAAAACCGTTGACGAGCACACGAGACGTAGCATTACAATTTATCATACGAATGTAGTCAATAAGGATTTCAGGAAATTCAAAGTGTTGCAAGACCATGTACAAGTATTCATGACTGATGCGGTCGAAAGCTTTATCAAGATCTAAAGTGAGAAAACTCATTGGCTCAGTGGGGAGCATTTCGGCTTTTAGGTGTAGGTCCCGTAGTATCGCTAAGTTTGTTAACAGAGTTCTTCCAGGAATACTGAAACATTGTTCATCACCAATGATATCATGTAGAACAGTCTTCAATCGGCATGCAAGTACTTTGGTAAGGACTTTATAATCACTGCAGAGCAGAGTAACTGGTCGGAAGTCACCAACTGCCATGGGAGAGGATGATTTTGGTATGAGGACTATGGTACCCTCGTGATATGATTGACAAAGAGCACAACGTTGGAGAATGGTACGCAAGACATGACAAAATTCTTTGCCAATGAGAGGCCAGAAGTGTTTATACATTTCATATGGCAGTCCATCAATGCCAGGTGAGCGGTTGTTTGGGAGGTGCTTAACCACAGAGTGAATCTCTTCATCCGTAATATCCGCGCTGAGCAGAGTTTTGTTGTCCGGAGATAGTTGGGTACTGCAAGATGAAAGCAATAGGGTCACCTGCTGTGGATCAATTGGAGCCTTAGCGTAGAACCGTTGATAAAATAATGATATTTCACTACGTATAGCGTCAGGGGAGGTGACGACACTTCCAGTACTGGTGCGGAGGCGGTGGATATATTTACGTTGCCGCTCACGTTGTCCTTTGGCGATATGGTATACACTTGCACTTTCGTCCGGGAGCACTGTACGATCTTTTAAAGCCACGTTTATATGAGCGAGCGTTCGTTGCTGTAGAGACAGGAGCTTGGTTTTAACTTCCCGAATCTGGTCATATATACGCTCCCCAGCATCAGATCTTTGCTGGAGCTGGCGAAGAACTCGATAGTAAAATTCAACTGTATCCCGTCTTTCCCGACCTCGTTGGTAGGATATGTTCTTAAAGACACGGCGGATCCCTGGTTTAACTAAAATATCCCACCAGTCTGCGCAGTCGCGAAATTTGCATTTTTGTTGGACCCATCGAGTCCAGTGTTGTCTGAAAATATCTTGGCATTCCTCCTCCAGTAACAGCGAGCAATTCAGTTTCCAATAAACTCTTCCTATGTGAAATATGGGATGGGGGTAAGAGATTGTACATACGACAGCATGATGGTTAGTGAAACTGGCAGGTATCACTTCATATCGTCTAGGCTGGATAAGTTCCTGTGAAAAGTAGATGCGGTCAATTCGTGATGAGGAGTTGTGACTTATACAGGTGTAATGGGGCAGGGGCACCCTTAAACTATCCACAGCATCAATGAGGTGTAGGGAGGTAAGAAGGGTCCTGAGAGCCGGGTTGACACCTCTGTATGGACTAGTGGAATCCTCTGGGCGTTGAATACAATTGAAATCCCCTGCAAGAATAAGTTTTTCCTTAACGTCGTGCAGATGAGGCAGTATACTCTGTTGAAAGAACATTTTCCGTTCCACACGTTTATTGGACCCGGATGGGGCATATACATTTATCAGGGTGGTGTTGTTTATGTGTCCAGATATTATGCGTCCTGATGGATGACATAGCACACTTTCGAGTGGGATATCATGTCTTATGAGGAATCCGGTCCCTCTATTCGTAGTACCGGTATTGATGTATTGTTTGTAGAAGGCAGATATGGGCAAACAGGGTATAGCAACTTCTTGAATGAAGGCAATGTCTATGTCTGCATCTCGAAGGAATCTCTCCAACAGTTGAAATTTCAGGGCATTCTATTACATTGATATTCACAGTGGCCACAGTGAGAAATTGCGCCATTAAGAGAAGTATAATAGCTGTGCTAGACATACTGGAAGGTAGACTCGAGAAAAAAAAGACACAGGTGAGAAATATACTGGTGCACTATGTCAAAATAGGTTGAGATAGTTCCTTATGACTGCCATTCATAGGCCGGCTGTCAGCGTTTGAGAGCTTTCGTGGGTCCCTAGATGACGTAGAATGAAGATTTTGTTTCTTTTTCACAGCTGCGGGAACGTTTGTAGAGCCAGTTTGATACTTCGGGGCTGGTACGGCAATCGAGGCATTTGTTTTAATCTTCTTAGATACGTTCTCGGATCCCCGATCAACCTGCTTAAGTGAGTCGGTAGGTACCAGAGAAGGTGGGGGCAGTGAAGACAAAATTTCTGTGGCAGCCTGTAGTGACGGCAGAGTAGGTTCTAAGGCTGCGATACAGGTTGCCGATAGCACAGGGGCACTCTGTGGCTCGCTGATCTGGTCAGTGCAAGGTACCAGTTCTGCGTCATGTGTGTCCGAGGCCACTTCTGGTGTTGTCCCAGCTGACAGATCAATAAGCATGTTTTCATGTGTCGTTTGCTGTGTCACAACTTCCGAGTATTGGACACGTCGTTGTTGTGTAGGAGTTATACCGAGGGGAATCATTTTCTTTGGGCAGTTGATACGTAGATGTGTGTTAGCATTGCAAATTAAACAGGTCTGTTTCTGTCCATTATACGATATATAGCCAGAATGGCCACCAAAAGTCTCAGTGGAGGGGATATCTTGTTTGATTTCCATAGTGACTGCACGTATTCCATTATCCACCGGGAACTGATAAGCAGAAGACCATTGTTCTTTCCTGACGTCACTCACAGTGCCATATTTCGACAGGACGGATTTGAAAATTTCAGGGGGAACTTCGAGTGGGACATTAAATATACGCACTGTGGTAAAATTGGAATCCGCTGTGGAGAGCTTAACATTAGTCATTTCGCCTGAGTCATACTGAAATTTAATAGGATCTGCAAAAGTATTTTGCAATTTCTGATAAGTAGATATGCTGATTACCTTGATGTACATGGTTTTTTCTTGCGCATTTAACTGGATGGCTTCTACTTGGTCGACAGTCAACCGGAGGGTATCGCTAATCCAGCGGTGAATTTCTCCTGGTGTGGGGTGAGAACTCTGCCTGTCCCATTCGCAGCGTACGGTGTTTTTCCTCTGGTATCCGGACATGATTTTCAGCGGGGTTTTCTGGGTTTCTGGTTTTGTTGTCCTATCTGGAACACTACTTGAAAAAGTATTGTCTGAATGACACACGGAAGGTCAATACACCCGTGGAACTATCGGAAGCACCGGTATTAAAAACGTACACTCTTCCAACGCGGTCACACAGCGCGCACACACGTACCTCACTCGGTCACGACTAGTGACCAACTTTCCCTCTGAGCCACTAACAGATGGCAAATACCGCACGCTAAACGTGCTTTAGTTACCGTAGCCGTCCCACCTCAAACGTTTACGTCCATCTCAAAGTCTTCAATCACGGTTTGTGGTGTTGATTTAACTTTCTACTATTACAGATCACGTGGCGTAAGCTATTAATTCGATCGTATTACGTGTATGTGTGTTATTTCAAGGAGCAGTATGTCATATGTTAGTAGAATGGGCAGTAGTGTTTGGCGGGGAAAAGTTTAAGGTCGGTTTTTCTTTGCTAGACCCATGACCCAATTACATTGCTGTCACACAGTCAGAGCGTAGAGCAATATCGACCATCGGGAGAAATGCAATGTTAGTTGGGTTTCATAAAACTAAATAATAAGGGGCGGGTGGACCACACTGTATATACACCCAAGCACACGGGGCTAATGACCATGATGACCAAGCCTCAATTCGCATACGCCAATTCACAGCTTTTGTTAAAATTTCACAGCACTTACGATATTACGTTAAGCCTATTAATACAGTAGGATATTACTAGCGGACCCGTGCGAGAACTCTCGCATAATGGGTTGTGTGCACCCCATGTGTACAGACTACCCGCCCGGCACTAGTGCTATGCGGGATGTACGCTACACAGTTCTGCCAGGGGCTATCTGAGTTGTGTGCGCCCCATGTGTACAGACTACCCACCCGGCACTAGTGCTATGCGGACTGTACGCAACAGTTCTGACAGGGGCTATCTGGGTTGTGTGCGCCCCATGTGTACAGACTACCCGCCCGGCACTAGTGCTATGCGGGCTGTACGCTACACAGCTCTGCCAGGGGCTATCTGAGTTGTGTGCGCCCCATATGTACAGACTACCCACCCGGCCCTAGTGCTATGCGGGCTGTACGCAACACAGTTCTGCCAGGGGCTATCTGAGTTGTGTGCGCCCCATGTGAACAGACTACCCACCCGGCCCTAGTGCTATGCGGGCTGTACGCTACACAGTTCTGCCAGGGGCTATCTGAGTTGTGTGCGCCCCATGTGTACAGACTACCCACCCGGCCCTAGTGCTATGCGGGCTGTACCCAACACAGTTCTGCCAGAGGCTATCTGAGTTGTGTGCGCCCCATGTGTACAGACTACCCACCTGTCCCTAGTGCTATGCGGGCTGTGCGCAAAACAGTTCTGCCAGGGGCTATCTGGGTTGTGTGCGCCCCATGTGTACAGACTACCTACCCGGCCCTAGTGCTATGCGGGCCGTACGCAACACAGTTCTGCCAGGGGCTATCTGGGTTGTGTGCGCCCGATGTGTACAGACTACCCACCCGGCCCTAGTGCTATGCGGGCTGTACGCAACACAGTTCTGCCAGCGGCTATCTGGGTTGTGTGCGCCCCATGTGTAAAGACTACCCACCCGTCCCTAGTGCTATATGGGCTGTACCAAACACAGTTCTGCCAGGGGCTATCTGGGTTGTGTGCGCCCCATGTGTAAAGACTACCCACCCGGCCCTAGTGCTATGCGGGCTGTACCAAACACAGTTCTGCCAGGGGCTATCTGGGTTGTGTGCGCCCCATGTGTACAGACTACCCACCCGGCCCTAGTGCTATGCGGGCTGTAAGCGACACAGTTCTGCCTGGGGCTATCTGGGTTGTGTGCGCCCCATGTGTACAGACTACCCACCCGGCCCAAGTGCTATGCGGGCTGTACGCAACACAGTTCTGCCAGGAGCTATCGTCTTGTTTATTTGTTTAAAAGCATTTTATAAACAAATACTGTACTTATATTTCCGTTGACTTATCAAGAAATACAAGATTTTTCCTGTACTATTGAGATGATTGGGAAGATTTTGGTACGAACCACACCTTCTAACTCCCTCTGGTTTAGGAGCTTGAGTTTTGTGAATCATACACCTTAGCGTATTATATAATAAGACTAGCAACCCAACCCGGCTTCTCCCGGGAACAGTTATGAATGCATTACGTGATAAGCACTTTTTTTTTCAATGTCAATGAACAACGACCAATATCCATTTAACGTCTCGGCATGATGGGTTAGAATCACTGACTGGACTATTAATTATATTATCATGGAGATGCATGTGCAACAAATTTTTCAGGATTAGGATATTACCCAACTCTTTTGGGTACATTCGTGTTGACCGACTGAAAAGCACCAAACTTTTGTTATACATTCATAACTTAAGTCAACATAATATACATCAAAACAATTTAAGTCAATAAATTACAGGCGGATGCAGATGATACCCATTCCAAGTTGGCACTACTAAATGGCAGAAAAAGTTTCACTTTGCACATAAATTTTCCCTCAAAGCTCATGAATTTTACAGTGCTATTATCATCAGTTCAGTTATCATTGTTCAACTGTCTAAAAACGGAGAAATGTTACGTTTTTTTAGGCCTAGCACGTATTGTGGATAAGAAACAGGAGCTATTATTTTCACTATATCCATATGAATTCAAAATTAACAACATACATCTATCAAGACCATTGATTATCAATATTACAACCAAATAAATAATCTCTCCATAGCTCAACATAATAGCAGCCAAGCATCGACAATAACGGGCTGGTCACTTGAGAGCGCCACTTTGGCAGTAAGCAGTGGGAGAAGTAGGCTACAAGCTGCTTCTGGCCAATAGTCGGGCCCCATTTACTCTGTATCTGTCTATCGATGTATGGAATGCTTACATGCAACCGGGAATCGAAGACGGTTCTCTTTGGTGGGAGGTACTACATAAACTGTTAGATATAGAGGTAAACAATCGGTTCATTTTCTCTCTAAAATTATGTTGAAAAGTGTACCTCTGGTTCATTGAAATGAATGTGTGATCTTAACTTTAACGCCAAATGGTTATTTGATAACCGTCCATTTACCTGAACACCAATGCTCCCCTATTCATGCTTGGATGAACTGTTGGAAGCAGCATGCTGGGAGAAGACAGCTTTCTTCTTTCTTGTTCCGAAAGAATGAACGACGAGGCGAACCTTCATCACGCGACAACTTGCTCTGATACTAATTAGAAATGTCTCTACTACTTCTATTCTTGTTCCGTTTAATTCTTTCTTTTTCCTCTTTGTGCATGTTTTTGCATGCTGACAGCGCAGACAATTCGCAACGACTTTCAGATTACTCAACGCGGCGCAGTAAAAAGAAAACAACGGGCTGTTCTTATTCGTGAAAATCAAATGGCTCGTTTGAGGCTCATTTTAGACCACAACAAAACGCAGTCAGTGGGGAAATAGAAATCATCTTGCGACTGAAATTAAAACATGAAAGACATAGAGCAGGCGTTCCTAATCTGGTGCTCGCGAGCACCAACGTGCTCTTTAAGAAAAATTTGGCGCTCTCATCATACTAGCCAAAAAGTGCACGCGAGCACCAGGCCCCCTGAGATCCAGCCTTCATTACACGTTTTATGTTATCATTTTGTGAAATAGTACTTTTCAAGCTACAGTAAGGGAGTAGTATAGATTGCGATACTGACTGGCTGCGTGGCTCAGCGGTAACGTTCTCGCTTGCTGGGCCCAAGGTTGCAAGTTCGTATCCTTGCGCAGTCAGCTGGCATTTGAGGGTGCACAAATAAGAGCGAACCGTGTCAGTAGATTCACTGGCACGTTAAAGATCCCCTTCGGGGCAAAATCCCGGCACCCCGGCGTCTCTAAAGCCAGAGTAATTAAAAGGGACGTAAAACCAATAGCATAATTATTATTATTATCATCTATGTGGCAGAGTAGTAAAAAGGGACGTAAATCCAATAAAATTATTATTATTATTATTATTAGATTGCGATACATTACAAAATTCAACACGACACAAAATGGCGGCATCTATGACGTCATGGACAACACTAAAGCTTTAAACGATGAATATTTATCCATATAAGATTTGATTGCCGCTGAGCGTGGCTGCGCCAGTGTTTGTTGTTTATTGTAGCAGTTGCACTGCGGGGCGAAGCGGGGAACACAGTGATGACAGAGTGCACTCTGCACATAAGTCAAGCAGCATTGCGCGTCACAAGAGCTCATGTCACCACGGAGAGTTAAACGATGACAGAAGCTATAGGAGCTGAGTCATATCCTACTCGCGCAACTGTACCTGTCAACGAAGCAGCCTGACGTGTGACACAAGTAAACAAAGAATAGTTACCATCTCGACCGCCGGCAATCAATTCGTGAAAGGGTAATACATTTAAAATGTTATGTCTTAATAAGGCATTACTTGCAAACACAAACCTAACCTGGAGCTAACACCCCAGCCCCAGCCCCATTTGATTGTAGTACAACGATAATTATTGTATTATCGTCAAGACAGTCCTCTAACGTCTAACACAGTAGCGACTAGAAGAGTACAATGCAACTTTTCAATTAAATTGAACTAAAAGTAATTTGTGAACGTTCATTACTCACCATCAAACTTCGCACTTAAACACATCTGACTGCATCCGCATGTAATGATCCACTAATTGAAACCTCATACTACTGACCAATATGGCGGCAATTCAAGCCACACCATCAAACCAACGAACATCAACGCCTTCCGTTTTTCGTGATGTCATTGACTACACTAAAACTTTCCCCTATCACTTACGTATCACGGTATATACTTGAACCTGTAAAGGTATCGTATTTGTGTGATTCATGCAAGCAGTCGCAGCATGCCTGGTGAGCGGTAAACCCCTAGCTATTTCAGCACCTCAGAGAGAGAGAGAGAGAGAAGAAGAAGAAAAGGAAAGAGAGGAGCATGCTTGTTGCATCATCATTATTATTATTATCGTATTACATAATACGCTAAGGTGTATGTTTCACAAAACTCAAGCTCCTAAACCAGAGGGAGTTAGAAGGTGTGGTTTGTACCAAAATGTTCCATACCGTCTCGATAGTACAGGAAAAATCTTGCATTTCTTTATAAGTCAACGGAAATATATTTATTTGTTTGCTTTCAAACAAATAAACAAGACGATAGCCCTTGGCTGAACTGTGTCGCGTACAAACCCGCATAGCACTAGGGCCGGGCGGGTAGTCTGTACACATGGGGCGCACACAACCCATTATGCGAGAGCTCTCGCACGGGTCCGCTAGTTTCTATTATTACTATGAATGAATGATCGTGTGGCCTCCGGAGAGGCCGAGTGCAGGTCTTTCTAGTTGACGTCCGTGGTTGACCTGCGCGTCGTAATGAGGATGAAGTGATGATGAAGACGTCACATACACCCAGTCCCCGAGCCACGGGAATTAACTCCAGGAGATTAAAATCTCTGATGGCTCGGCTGGGAATCGCACCCGGGGCACTTCGGGCCAAAGCTTAGTGCGCTAACCATTTAGCCACGGAGCTGGTCATTATTACTATTATTATATTAGATTGAATGGTGCTCGAGTACTTGGTGTGCCGTGAGGGTGCTGCTCACAGTCTCACAGAATGCGTGACATGGAGGATATGATACAGCGTGTCTCATTAATTGTGACACTGTAGAGGTGTGAAGGCGCAGCGGTCAAACTGCTTGCCTCCCCCCACGGGTCTATCCTCGGTTAATGCTCACGAGATGTTCGAGGTGATATGTCACTTCTAGTGGTTCAGATTTCTCAAAAGGAGAGGTTTAATGGCTTATATCTGCTGTTGTTACATTTGATGGGCTTGGCCATCGTAATCATTTATCCCCGTGTATTTGTGCGTGTGTGGAATGTTTGTCTGATAATCTGCGTTATTGTGGTACCTGTAGTAGTGGGTGTGTTTTAAATTCGGGTGAGGTTTGTGAAGGAGGCAGCCGTGGCCTTAATTGTAACACTGTACGGGCGTGATGGTGTACTGGTCAAACTGCTTGCCTGGCATTTGCCTGGAGAAGATGTGGGAAACCACGGAAAGCCAATTCCAGAAAGGCTGAGCTGGGAATCAAACCTTCCTCCTATCCGGTTTGTCTCACAAGACTGAGTGTATCCCGTTCCAGCCCTCAGACAAGAATTAAATTTCTTGACAGGGCCGTGAAGCAAACCCTGACCTTTTGGGAGATAGCCAAGAATGTTAGCCTCTACACTACAAGATGGTATCGTGGCGTATAACCGCTAAATGAACGGTCACGCAAAACTACAGGCTTCTTAAATAATTGTGACATTAACAATAACTTTATTCGTGTCTCATTTAAGGGTTCGACAAGCGGCTTTGGTGGTGTAGTTGGTAGCATGCTGAGCTTCTATGCCCAAGATCGCGGGTTCATACCCAGCCGAAGTCGTCGGATTTTTTAATAGCGTTAAAATTCCCTCAGTATGCCTTCCTTCGGATGGGAAGTAAAGCCGGCGCAGCGGTTCCATGTGTTAGATTTATGGTATGGAAATGAACCTTCCACTAACTTCACTTGTGGAAACTAACGTTTGTAGGTTAGTTTGATAACGCTATATTAGTTCCAACGTTCGTCGCTGGGTGCTGACTGCGATGGCATTTAGTAGCCACGTTCGCAGCTAGGTGTCGTGGACGGTTGCATTTGGTAGCAAATGTAGGAACTACTTGAAAAAAATAATCGTCTGCAGTCCCTCTACCTGAATCACAGATAACACACACTAATACCGCTATCACAATTAACACCGGTTATCAGACAAATTCTACACACACCCAAAGTACACGGGGCTACATGACCGCGTTGTCGCAGCCCCTAAACTAAGGAACCAACCAACCAACCAGGGGTTCGACAACAAATCTATTAACGCCATATACTTGGGTGTGTGCAGTCTGATATCATGTTACATTAAGATCAATTTACCCGAGTGTGTACTTGTGTGTACTACCTCACTCCTTATCTTGCCTAGTACGCCTCATTATAGTACTGCCTTCGGCGGTACTTTTTGAGGATCCAATCAGCCTCTGGGCTGACTAGCTAACAGACAGTACTTGTATTGAGGTTAGGATTTGTCAGGAATTGGCCGTAGTCTTACGCTAGTTACTATTCCGGCATTTCCTTGGATACTAATTAAGGAACCATGGAAAACCACTTCTAGGATGGCCGATAATAGATTTCGAAAACACGTCTCTCCTCACAATAGAACTCCAATCACCCGATCACGGTGAAACTTTGCACACACGTTGGCCAGATCACTTGGAAAGCACCTGTGATAATTTATCCCCAAATTGATTTGGGGCATTCCGGCTCTGACAGTGACCATCCAGCGTGTTTCTTTCCCCCAGATCCCCTCCTTCAAACAAATACCAGGATAGTGCTTTATTTCACTCTCCGAGACACCCACACCCACTGCTACACACATACGCACTACTACAGTCATCACTAAAACACAGGTTGTCAGCCAAATTCTACACGGGGGTTAATGACCAAGATGTCCCAAGCCCATAAAATGAATTAACAGCAACAAAAACATATCTCTGGAAGTGGTGCGCGTATGGGCGATCAGACTCGTGGTCCTAAGCCTGAGAGCTCTCAGTGAAATTTCATGCATAAATTACTGCTTAGGATAAATATGAAGGAGAATATTTTCAAATTCTTGCAACCCTCCGTTAACTACAAGCTTTTATTGTTATTCTGATTACGAACCATCCCGGCAGTTAAATCAAAGAAGGGACTTATGATCTCGAAGTTTCTCCCCCTAAAAACAACAGTCTCTATCGCCACCCAATCAAGAATATTGAAATAACTCCTCAACAACTAGGAATTCGATTTTTATTTTCATTATGCGTTTTTCAACGTTCATTTTTGACGTCACAAAGACACATAAATTGTTGGAATACAGTGACGTTAGTGAAAAAATGTTACAGTGAAAGGTGATGATATCGTTTTGTCTCTCTTCTGCTGACACGCTCTCTCACTCCCTCTTCTGTTGCTGCACTCGAGTGTCGCTAATGTCGTTTTAGGATGTCACGGGTGAACCTCTGGATGGAATTTGATGTAGCTTTCACCATTCTGTAAAGGATATCTTGAGGCAGATTTCTGTAGAAAATAATTTATGATCAAAGGAAGCCGAGCAGTAACGATTTCAGTGAAAAATTCTAAAAAAACACATGGCGTCCGTGCTCTTTTAAGCTTATGCTGGGCAAACCGTTAAACATATGGCCTACTATGAGTAGAATTGTTCAGCATCAAAAGTTCTACAAAAAAGTCCGTGAGAGCATATCTCTATCTTCAATACATCGCCCACTATAAGTGTTTTCACGTTTTTGTTTCTTCAAAAAATCCCCATTCAAATACTGGGGCGACAGTTTACGAGCTAGCTAGAGACGAGTCTATCACCCAGTTACAGCCTAGCTAGTGGGCGAACATATTACCCCAGATATAGCCAGCAGCAATCCGTCGAGTCGTGTTGAGTTACAACTTCAGAGAAGAGTGGTTGTGTTTGGAGTTTCCCTGGAAGTGCAACTCGGCTTTTCTTCATTTCGCCTGTGAACTTTTCGTTCCTGCAAAATACATAATTTAAAAATATACGAAGCTGAAATTTCGCAAGAGCGACAGTTAAAAGAAATCAGTCCTAGAAGACGTTGTCACGCTCAAATATCGTCACGCATCGTAGTTGCACACACCCAATAAATTTTTAGATAATGTTACAGTTTCGAATATGTTCATGATAACCTAAATCACCGTCTTTCTTGATGTGGTGAATAATCATCTGACATTGCAATGCCATTTGTTAAGGGTCTAATCATCAATTTACCGAACGCCCTGTCTTACTACAAATCGTACAGCAGACAATTACATCATTCCATTTCTTCAGTAGCCTGGTGGTGGTGTTGGTGATTGTGGTTTATCTGCCCAAAACTCAGTAATCTGTTATCAACATATTATCCTTGACGAGACTAGCTCAACAACCAAGTTCAAAATATCCTGAAACCTTGTCATTCAGATGTTACGTTCAAAATGCTATCAGCTTACCCTTGCATGGAGAATACAGCCTTACCTTATGAAGCCGTAAGCTAACTGTAAGGTTATAAGATGTTTCTTACCTGCAAAGAACAAAAAAATTATATTAGAATATTGTAACGCTGCATCAAAAGATTATTATATATAAGGATTGTTAAATAAAACAGAGAATGTTGCGTAGAAACTAACACATTATGTATTGATCGTTATACAGTATATCACGACCACAGCAGTTCAAGTACGCTGAACACACTCCACGAAAAAGGGCTTTGGTTGTTGGTGAAACCACTCTTACAACCAACATCTCTCATAGTGTTCGTTTCTAGACATGAGTCTATTTACATTTCGGCAACCCTTCAACTTGGATATCTTAAGGACATTTGACAGAGAGGATCAAACAAATATGCAGGCACAATGGGTTTGTTATTTTTGTAGTATTCATTTCAGTGACTTGGGACATCTAGATAATCAGCCCTATGTGCTTAGGCGTGTGCTGAACTTGTCTGATAACCTGCGTTTCTGTGACGACTGTAATAATGTGTTTAACTATAGGCTATTAGGTAAAGGGATGTGCTAGATGCCCCAGGACTTGAAAGAAGATACCGGTAATATCTAGGAGTATTCCTGTAGGGATTGTGGATAAACCAGGGACAAACCACACTCAGGATAGCCGTCTTCAGCGCCGAGATTTGAACTCCCTATCCTTCGACTTGCTGGTCATGATGCACGATTCAACTCATACGGCTACGCTACGGGACCGAGCTGTAAGCAAGCAGGCTGCTAAGCTTCACAATCTCAATTTTAATGAAAATGGGAATCCACAGCCTGTTTCCAGTCGACCGACCGGGCCAGGGAATGGAATGAATGAAGCCCCCATTTAGCGGCGAGGATATGGACTGTGCCGGCTGCCGAAGCCTGACGCACTCCCCTGGGACAATGATTAAAGGAATGACAGATGATATGAAATGATAGTGGAGAGTGTTGCTGGAATGAAATTGTGACAGGGAAAGCCAGAGTACCCGGAGAAAAGCCTGTCTGCCTCCGCTCTGTCCAGCACAAATCTCACATGGAGTGACCGGGATTTGAACCAGGACCCAGCGGTGAGAGGCCGGCGTGCTGCCGCCTAAGCCACGAAGGCTCACCTCAATTTTAATAATAATAATAATAATAATAATAATAATAATAATAATAATAATAATAATAATAACAATCATAATAGAAATAACAGTAATAATGACAGTGTTTAATGTTTAATGGAACATCAAGGTTTTCGAACGACATATGTCATTTCGTGAAATAAAGTAATCCTATCTGTACATGCTGTAGTGAAGATAGGATGAAGTATCAAACATGGTCACATACATTGAATGTACCCTGCTCGAGTCCTGCACAGATTATAAGGGGAGACCTAAATGAACATCAATACAGGTAACTGGGCTGATGATCAGAACAATTAAAAAAAATGTGCATCCTGTGGTGAGTTATTAGTCTCAGAAACGCCTTGTTGAGAAAGTTGTTGAATTTGGATATCTCAAAACACATAGAATAAGCTAATAAAAGAGACATTATGTAACTTCAGACAGAACTCCAGTTTACTAGGAAATGTTCTCAACAACCCTTAACCGCAATGCAGTCGAGATGCCATAATGTGCTGACTGCCAACGGAACGTTACTCTAAGGCCGTTCTAGCATGAGCTCTGACTCGATGTGCAAGAGGGGAAGTAGCCGGTTGGGTAGGAGAGGTTGGAGAAGCAGCGACTCGAGGTCAGTACATATGGACAGTGCATTCACATTGTTATTGACACTGACTGTTGCTGTGCTCATCGCTCGGCCTACCTGCACGGAATGATTCCAATGGCCTCCCACCACTCCACTCGGACCGCCGTCTGGCCGATGCGGAGTGGTATAGCAAAGCTCTTTGCTAGAACGGCTCACCTGTACCTCCGTGAAATCGTTGTCACTTGTTGGAGAACCAAAGTTTGTGCTTGACAAAGAAGTCTATCAAAAATGCAACAAGTATAGATGCTACAGCCTATTCATGAACACTAGGATATCCCTCGTAAACAGGGTGGTTTTTCCATCGTGTACAAACTTTAGGGATTGATCGAGGAGAGGGTACGGAACAGATAAGTTCTAATGAACTTATGTCCGTAAATGCATGGCTTGTTTGTTAGGGACCATTTATTAGATGATTCTTTGTTACAGAGACGGCGGTCTAATACGCGCTGTTCCATGCATCCACAGTTACAGTATGTGTAGAAAATGGATTCCATGTGTCTCCACGCATGCGTGTACGCGCCGTAGCATGTTCTGTCTAACACGTTCACATCGGCCAGGCTGCATCCGAAGAGACTCAAAGGAGGCATGAATACGCTGCCCCAGTGTCTCCACATCTGGAATGGGCTCTGCATACACGAAACATTTGAGATGGCCCAATAACCAGAAATCACACGGGTTGAGATCTGGTGAACGAGCAGGCCATGCAACTGGACCTCCTCGTACGATCCATCGACCAGGGAAGTCACACTTGAGATACGTCCGGACGTTGACGACGAAGTAGGCTGGAGCACCATCATGTAGCAGCCACATAACCCTGCGAATCATCAATGGTACGTCTTCCAGCAAGGGAGGCAAAGTCACCCGCAAGAAACGCCGATAGTTCCGGTCTGTTAGGCAACGCGGAAAGAAGACGGGTCCCTAGCATGGATACCATGCATTTCCGGACATACGTTCATTAGACCATTTTAGTTCCGAATCCACTCCGCGATCAATCCCTAGAGTCTGTACACGGTGGAGAAAATCACCCTGTATACTGTACACTATGAGTGTTACATTGCAATGTCAAATCATTGTTTTTCTTTTCCGGGAGCTATGCGGCAAAAAAATACGTTGGTAACGTTTTATGAGCAATTATTACTTTGGTTTTGTTGCTGAATTCCAATGAAACTGCCGACAATGCTGCTACTCATGGAGCACTGCAGATTTACATGATTCGGGAAATAATTAACATTAACCCTCATATTTCGAAACGTACTTAAATAACTACATTAATTTCTCTTTCACTATAATGGTGTCGTAGTAGCTGTCTAATTTCGCAATGACAGTAAGTTGTGGAAGTTTCTTCTTCCTCTTGAATTTGTTGTTTACCACTGCCGTCCCTCATGCTAAAAGAACAGAGTTAGTTAAAATTTAAATCTATGAATTACAATTTTCTACTTCATTTCTGTTTATAGGTGCTTTCGAATGTTGTTCCAGACTAGAGCTATCAATTGGACTTGTTTGGTCATCTATTCCTCGGACTTGAATCGCTCGTGTGTCCAGACACCACACTGGTCACGCATAGGCCTGCTATGTGGGCACGACTATCCCAAACCCATCCAATACCCAAACAACAACTAGACAACCCGAACACTGAACACAACGAGTCGACTCCAAACACAAAGTCAAGCAGGCAGACCAATGTTTACTTTGGTGTCCCTCTGCAATCCCACACATCGGACTACTTGCGTGGCGTTGCCTGTTTGTACTACATTCGAAACTTTGTTATGGAGCTGTACTGTATGTTTGTCTACCCCTTATTATTCCCGTTTCCAACGAGGTCGGGGATGAGATGCAATGGACGTATATGTGGCGGGGCTGGCTGCGTGGCTCAGTGGTAACGTTCTCGCTTGCTTGGCCATAGGCTGCGGGTTCGTATCCTGGCGCAGTCAGCTGGCATTTGAGGGTGCACAAATGCGAGGGGGCCATTTAGTAGATTTACTGGCACGTTAAAGTTCCCCTTCGGGGCAAAATTCCGGCACCCCGGCGTCTCTAAAGCCAGAGTAATTAAAAGGGACGTAAGACCAATAGCATAATAATAATAATTATTATTATCATCATCATCATCATCTATGTGGCGGATGGTTTTACGGCCGGATACCCATCCTGACGCCAAACTCATGGGAGGAGCTAATGAGAGATGAAATGAATGAAGATGAATGAAACTGGGAAAGGATGTGGAAAGAAGCGGCCGTGGCCTGTATGAAGGTTCTGTCTCAGCATTTGCCTGGTGTTGAAAATGGGGAAACCACGGAAAGCCATTTCAAGGACGGCCGATGGTGGGGCTCGCACCCACGCGTACCGAGTCAGCAGCAGCTGGGTCCCGTGACCTAACGCTGCGCTTTAGCGAGCGTAGCCACCGCTGTCGGTTGTTACGGAGCTGTACTAATGAACGTTACATATACCCTGTTGTTGCGGATGGGTTCAGTCCATTAGCATTTCAACAATGTGGTCTTTCTTGTCTACCTTATTGCTTCCTAAGTCCAAACTACTTTGCTCCCGTCAATGATCTCTAAAGATTCTGTGAATGACTATCCGTTGTGGTTGCTGCACTCGTTAGTTCAATTGATTTCTTCCGGAGCAGGGGCGTATGTTGTAGATGTTCCGCCCCTTAGAACAGCAATCATCACCACCATATTGCAGAACACAATCTATTACTTTCCACTATCAGCCGTGTCTAAAATTGCTGTTGTTTCATTTAGGGCCTTGCTTATCAACACCGTATCCCGGTACTTGGATGTGTGCAGAATATTGTAGGGTACCTGAGAGGGTTGCCTCTACAAAGTATTAATCTAAGGGTTGAAATAAATGTGTTTAGGGGGAAAGCTTGGCAATTACGTGTAAGAGGTGGTGATTAGCTAGTGGCTTGGGATCGTCAGTACGATCTGAAAGGAGAACTACCCAATGTACTGCTTGGCGGGGTAGTTCAGGGTGTGATTGTGGTAGGAAGGGTGGTTTACTTAGTGCTCTGTGCGCGATATCGGCGCTAAGCGGTCTGATGTGAATCGTAAGCAGGCGAGCTGGGAGCGAGCCTGCTGGTGTCAGCGCTGTGGCTGTGACGCTCTGCTGACGTCTCGAAGCAATTAAATAACAGTGCTAATACTAGATCCTACCTAGCGGGGAAGCTAAGAGGGTAGGATCTTATCAACTAATTAAATAAATGAAAAGACCAGTGGCTTCTACTATGTTTGAGTTTAATGAGTACTTCGGATTTGAAGTACTCCTGTAATTAGCAGTGCAGTTAATAAAAATAAGTAATTATCACAATCCAAGCACAGGGGGATGGGAGTGTAATTGAATGTGTGTGTAGTGATCGCTTAAGACACTTACCCTTCGGCTTCCAGCAGCGATTCGGCACGCAGGTAACACTGAGACAGACTGATCCGGAGGCATGACCTCCCGGAGTTTTTATAGGAGCGTCGCGCTGAGTTTGCGGAATTTGCACATTTCTCTCATGTCATAGCCCTAGTCGTTGATTCTTGAAGTATGTATGTGGCATTTGGTTTTCCGGGGGTGTTATTGTTAGGGGATGATGGTGGCGTACCCTAGGGGTACAACAATATATCAGATAAACCTTGTTAATGTAATGTCTTCACTAGTGTGTGCACTTGTAAATGGGTCTGTAATTGGGAAGGAGGTGGCTGTGGCCCTGATTTAGGTGCCATCCTAGCATTTTCATGCAGTAGGAGTGAACAACCACGCAAACCCATTTCATCTCAGTATTCGAATTCCTGCCACCATAGCAAAATCAATTTGTTTGCCAGAGTCACAAATCCAACACAGTAGGCTACTTTTGGGTCATGAGGATAAATAGTTTACAGTTTTGTCACTGAGACAAGTTTCAGCATATTTTAAATTACACTTAAATGCGATGTACAGACCTGATGTATACTTGTAAAATTTAAGATAAATATATGGATTTGTTTTCATGTTACAATTTTTTTCAATTGTATTTTCAGTGTTTCATATAGACTAAAATAATAAGGTAAAAACTGGGGATAAGGGGCAGATGACCTCACTGTTCTGCCTTTAAAACAATAACAATGCAATAAACTGGGGATGACAAGGCCAGAAATAAGGTAGGGAAAGAGATAAACGCAATATACTCGTCCCTTTCGGGGATTACATTCCGAGAGACCAGTGTGTCTAAAGCCACATTAGTTTAATGAGGACAAGAAGACTGGCATTGCACTCGAACCCATCTCACAAGTCTGACTACACCACATTCCAGATCCCATTGAAGGATTTAGATCCACTATTTTGGAGTCAGGAATCGAACCCAGCCAAAACTGCACAAACACTGATCGTCGAGCGGGAATGCTCAGTACGTGTACATACACTGACTCTCAAGTACAGAGTAGAGGAGGTCCCGTGGCAGTGTGTAGGGGGAGGGGGGCAGAAGGATGTAACAAGACCCAAGGTACCATGTATAAAAATACTGTCATATTGAGTTGAGTTGCTGTTTCTCTTGTGCTTCACCGCAATGGAGTCTAAGCGAAGGAAATATAATCACGTCTCTTTTAATATTGCGTGGGAAAATTCGTATTTACGAGGGTAGATGGGAAAGAAACGCACAATCATTTTTTTCTCCCTTGGTATTACAGCTGGCATGTTGAAATTTCACGACGATATAGTTTGAAGTTTGCGCTACAGAGGGTATTTTGTTTTCATGTGCAACTCTTGTGAGAGAAGCCTGAACTACGAAACAAACATGGCGCGCATGTTGCTGTCGTCAACTTGTGAAGAGCAGCGAAGTGTAGTCCGATATTTGTGGGCCAAAGGGAATAAACCGAGTGAAATTCACAGGAACATGCGTGGCGTGTTTGGGGACGACTGTATGGACCGTAGCAATGTCTCCAGGAATTGTCACTGGTGAAGAGTCGTGAGCGTACCAGTAGACGCCCGAAACCAAGCAGGCCTCTATGGAGTGGAAACATGCTGGTTCCCCAGTACGAAAACAAATCAAAGTGACTCAATCTGCTTGGAAAGTGCTTGTGACAGTGTTACTGGTATGTTACTGGTGGAGTTTGCTGAACACGGGACCACTGTGAATCCTGCAGCCTACATTAAAATTTTGGCTAAGTTGCATCGTGCCCTTCGTGAAAAACGCCCCAACAGTAATGCTGACGGTGTCGAACATCTTCATGACAATGCCCGCTCCCACCCTATTTTTTGCTGTTCCTGATCGTGAGAAAATTGCCTAATTTGGGTGGGAGGTGCTCCTGCAACCACCACACAGTCCAGAACTGGCACTGTCGGACTTTCATCTGTTTGGTCCCATGTTGAAATTCCTGGCCGGCCTACACTTTGCGACAGATGTGGAAGTGAAATCAATGTCCGCAGATGGCTATACTCCAACCAAACGGACTGGTACCACGATGGTAGAAATGTTGAGAAAATTGGTGACTATGTAGAAAAGCAGGTCAAAGATATAACAAAAGTTTAGTGCTTTTCAGTCGGTCAACACGAATGCACCCAAAAGACCTGGGTAATGCCCTAATCCTGAAATAAATTACATGAGATTAATAAATAGACTAGAATGACCAGTTTCGATCGTCAAGCGTTCATCATCAGATCCATTACACTTTGGCTATAAAATCAATGTTTGAAAATACAGGTGAAAATATTTACAATATGTACAATTATTTTGTTGCAGTATTGGTAATGCAACTGTCGGTGTATGCTATTTGTAGTATACCGTATATGATGTTAGATGAAATGTTAAAATGGTGATAGAAATCCGGAGTTTGTCTATTTGGAGTGACTATATGGTTGTAAAAAGTCAACTATGGTTATACTGTAATATTACAGGCTACTAATATCTGGTTGTCTTCCACGCTGGAGCTACGAGCAGTTTCGTGTTCACTCTTACACCAGTTGTGGTCGACTGAAATGGGATGTTATCTCAACGAAACTGGTTTTTCCCATTCTCCGTGCTGTCTGAAGTCAGTGCTATGTGTATATGTGGGATGTTGCCAAATCTAGATAAGATGTATGTTATTGAATACAGGAAGGTCTACTAGTATTAAAGACCATGGAACATTCCTCGCCACGCATGGACCAATAGCCATTCATACCAAGCGCTGCCCGGTCTTTGAGGACGTCCCGGCACCTTTAATACTGCCGCGAATACCGGCCTTGGTTTATTGCAGAAAAAAGTACATCGTACACCTGATCCAGATAACATTTACCTACAAAATAGTAATCTAAATAAACATGACCCGGACTCAAAGTCAGGGGTATATTCTATTACGTGCCAAGACACTGGTTGTCAAGCTAATTACATCGGACAGAGTGGAAGACGAGTAAAAACACGTTATAATGAATATAGGAATGTGATAACATACGGAACACATTCAGCCGTATGCGAACACATGTGTGACGTGGGGCACTGCTTCATTAACATCGAGACGGACCTAAAATAATTCATCACGAATTGAAAGGCTCTTGACATAAAGGAAGCAATTGATATACACCTAGCCAAACGAAACAATCCCAACAATCTAAATGAACACACTTTTATGGAGAGCTCACCCCTCTTCACTCTACTAAAACACACACCATGTGGGAAACAAGACACAACTTAGCAATACAGCTAAGCTAGATTTTAAAAGGGGGGGTGGGGGGGTGGGAATAGGGGGTTTAAATAGGTAAATGTTATCTGGATCAGGTGTACGATGTACTTTTCTCTGCAATAAACCAAGGCCGGTATTCGCGGCAGTATTAAAGGTGCCGGGACGTCCTCAAAGACCGGGAAGCACGTAGTATGAATGGCTATTGGTCCACGCGTGGCGAGGAATGTTCCACAGTCTTTAATAGTTGTAGACCTTCCTGTATTCAATAACATACATCTTATCTAGATTTGGCAACATTCCATAAATACACTTTGCACTGACTTCAGACAGCACATAGGAACAGGGGGAGAAAGGTAAAAACCAGTTTTGTTGAGATAACATCCCATTTCACTCGACCACAACTGGTGTAAGAGTGAGCACGAAACTGCTCGTAGCTCCAGCGAGGAAGACAACCAGATAAATAGTAGCCTGTAATATTACAGCATGACCATAGTTGACTTTTTACAACCATATATTCACTCCAAATAGACAAACTACGGATTTTTATCACCATTTTTTAGCATTTCACCTATCATATATACTACAAATAGCATACGCCGACAGTTGCCTTACCAATACAGCAACTAAATAATTGTAAATATTGTAAATATTTTCACCTGTATTTTCAAACATAGATTTTATAGCCTAAGTGTAATGGATCTGATGATGATCGCTTGACGATCGAAACTGGTCATCCTAGTGTATTTATGAATCTCATATAATTTATTGCAGGATTAGGGCATAGCCCAGCTCCCTTGGGTACATTCGCGTTGACCGACTGAAAAGCACTAAACTTTTGTTTACTAAGGCAACATTGAAAATTGGCTTCAAACCCCACAATGTCAAAGATATAAGTTCATTAGTGATTTGTTTGGCTTTGTTACCTATTAAACGTTTTGGGGAAAACATGACTTTCCGATCTGCCCTCGTGTTTGGAGGGAGGGGGGCAGTCGGAGATAATGTGTCCGATGGTTTAACTAACGAAGATCGCAAAACAAAGGTTGAGGAGATGAATGTTGCACTAAATAATAGATTAATGATTCCTTTGACAAATGTAAGGACGTGAATTTGACTGAAAATTGTCTTCATATTTATTTATTTTTCTAATTATTTTCATGGAACTGTGACCACTACAGAGAGGAGCACTGCGCTTGAGTTACAAACTGGACCGAAATATCCGAGAAGTCATTTGTTGAAGGCGACTTCATTAAAGAATGTTTGATCAAGACTGCAGAAATATTAAGTTCGAATGGAGTGCATCAATTTGAAGGAATTATCTTTAAAACAGAGTATCGAAATTTATTTCATGCATTTAGTGTATAAAATGCTTCCTTTTGCTTCCTTCCAGACGAATTATTTCCGTGAGCGCTGCATCGCAAAACCAACACGTATCAATCGCAAGCCACGAGCCAGCTCGGCGTTCAGGTTTCTTGTGCAGGCCTGACTCAGCGAGGACTTCTTGATAAGAGAATTCTGCGATTTCAACAACTAATAATAATAATGTTATTGGTCTTCGCCCCCCCCCCCTTCCTAGTGGCCTTTGGAGACGACCGACGGGGTGCCTGAATTTTGTCCCGAATGGGGTCTTTAACGTGCCAGTAAATCTACTGACACGGCTTCCTCACATTTGGGCACCCGATCCTGCAACCTTGGGATAGCAGCCGAGATTTCAACAGCGGCCGTCTTGAAAGGAAAGCAGCTATCTCATTACGCCAGAAACCTGCTATAATTATTATTATCATTAGTCTATTATTAGATTACAAAAACAAAAGTTTGGTGCTTTTCAGTCGGTCAACACGAATGCACCGACTGAAAAGCACCAAACTTTTGTTTACTTAGGCAACACTGAAAAATGGCTTCAAACCTCACAATGTATTATTAGATTATTTTATCATTAACATTATTATTATTATTATTATTATTATTATTATTATTATTATTATTATTATTATTATTATTATTATTATATCATTATTATTATTATGACCATCATTCAAAAATTCATTGTATTGACAAGTTATCAATGATAACACTCTTCGTGGGGAAAGTTTCGGCTGAATTGAATATATATTTTCACTTTGAAGGAATTAACTGTTTTGATTTTTACTGTGTTGGTTCCCACCGTGAAGCTATGCAGAGACTGTAATAAAATAATAAGAAGAAGAATATGGTAATAAAACAATCTTAATAATAATCTTGGCTGAATAGCAACAAAATAGCAAGCATGTGTTCGCAGCTCGTCGGGAGCCGTCGCGTCGTGATGCATCACGTACTGCTCATGTTTAATGCAGAACTCACGTATTTAGGTTACTGGCATCTTTTCAATGCAAGACAACGAAATGCTACCTCTACAGAATTACAATTTGCTTTTTGTTTTCTTGTTTGTTTTTTCTCGCAGAAACAAAAGCTTCTCTCCTTCCGCAATGCTACTGCATCCTGACACATCCATAACCCAAGTTGCACAACAAATATTTCTAGGAAAGCTGCTTTGCGCATGATTTTATACTATTACCAACGCTGTCTGGATTAACATGTGAATCCATGTAGGCTACATAATGCATGCTCAAAAAATTATATTGATATGGTAATAATAATTTCAGCTGTGAGATTTGCTGATGACATCGTCATCTTAGCCGACACATCAGTGGATTTGAATAAGATTTTAAATGATATGGATTCTGTCTTGAGGAAAGAATTCATGATGAAAATTAATAAATGTAAAACAAAAATATTGGAATGTAGTCCAAAGAAATCAGAAACCCCTATAGATGTCGAATAGGTAGGTGAAAAGCTAAAAAAAAAAAGTAGGTGACTTCTGTTACTTAGGAAACAAAATAACCAGTGATGGACGAAGCAAAGAGGATATAAAAAGTAGTTTAGCACAGGCAAGGAACGCATTTCTAAAGAAAAGGAATCTTTTGACATCGAATAGCCTATAGATTTAGGTATTGGGAAGTAATTTTTGAAGGCCATTGTCTGGATCTTAGCACTCTATGGAAGTGAAACTTGGACTGTTGGAGCAGCTGAAAAGAGGAGAATTGAAGCTTAGAGACTGTCTACTGCAACATTTTATGAAGTCACCACATAGCTGAACGTATTATAGTAAAGAAATGAGGTCGAGAGAGCAGTGCACCTGCATTGAAACAGGGAGACAAAATATTAATGAAATTATTGTAAGATATCAACATTTTCAGCAATTTTTTATATTTCAACTATAAACACCCTTCGTTTAGTTAGTTGCTGATTTGCGACACTCGGCATGCTTCCAGAAATTTCTACGGAACGGAACACACTGATTGGTGTACACTACATGAAATAGAAAATTGAGGGAGAAGAAGACAAATACAACGCGTCGAGCAGTTGGAAAGAGAGCAAACGTGTGCCAATTTGGATAAGACCACGTGATTAATTTACGATATCCGAATAACTGACTCAGGTTAATGATACGTCATAATGAATACTAAATAAGAGAAGCATGTCAATTAATATACAGGTTTATAATACTATTTTCAGCTCTCAATGGTACCATCTTCAGCGAACATAGGAGACAAGTGAATATACATAACTCCAAAACATTTCTTATTGGTTATGAAACTATGAGCTCTACGAACATTAATACCTCTACAAATATTGAATTACAAATGAAGGTTTTAAATTTAACAGATTCTGAAAATTAATTAACATAGAATTAAAACTTAAATCATTCAAATCCTGAAAAGTAGTATAAAAATCCCCTGTCTATGGGCAATGAGTCCTTGGCAAAGAGTGACGAACTGAAAATTTAGTTCAATGAGAGATGTGCCAACCTAACCTATTGGTATATATTATGTATCGTATTATGCGTCAAGTGAAAGATTGCAGAAAATATTATTCAGTGCTCAGTTAGGTAAAATAACTGGCTTTTAAATTGAATATTGTTATGGCTTCGAGTCTACGTGGATCCAAGTGAACGGTGCTCTCCTGGATCTGGAATCATTGGGAGTATATACGTTATTTGTTCCCACATGTGCACATCCAAGGATATGGATATTTGGGAATGTATTGTTTGGAATCCATGGTCTGGGCTAAGTAGTTCCTAAATCAGACGAGTCGGTTTTCATTCCCAAGCAAATTTTCCGTGTTTGTCACTTCAACTCCAAGGAAATGTCACATTCTCTCCAATTCAAGAATTCAAGCCTAACACGTATACACACTGGTACAGACTCCTCAAGAGCAGATAAGATAACTCTTCAGCTTGGACATAAGGGACTTATGAGCACAATGTTGAAAAATAATTTAGGAGTGAGATAAACGTAAGATGATTTGATAACTGACTACATAAATCTTATGGATGTGTTGGTGTTGAACACGTTAATGTTTGGTCTCTTACAGTTCACGCCACGGTTTTTGGCCGCTGAGCCCGGGTGGCGAACCTCACGCATGTGAGTTACTTTCCGCGCAACTGACAACTCAAGTATCAATTGCGCATGCGTGAGGCTCGCAGACTGTCCTCTTTACGACTCTGAAACCAGGACTGACCAGCCAAAAGTTGTGGCGTGAACTGTACTATGATATCAGTGCTTGCTACAACTAAAGGCTGGCAAAACTAGAGTACAGTCGAGTCCCACTCCAACGACCTTCGCTTATCCGACATTGTTCCCTTACTGAATTGAATTCCTGGTTGTGAGGTTGCTACGACTCTAGATGTGAGTAAGTGGTGTGCACAACATCAGCTGTTTGAACTAACTGACCCTAATATTATTGATTTCGTGAATGCTAACGAAGATGATGATGCTGAAGAAGAAGAACAAGAAGAACGAGGTATTGCACAACAAAGGGATAAATGCAGTGGTATGGCATTAACGTACGTAGAGCAACAGCCAGAGGCAAGCACAACGGAGGTGTCGATTTTTCATCTATGGCGACATCTTGCAGCAAGAAAACGTGAATCAGCAGGCAAGCAGACATTGTTGACAAGTTTCTTTTCTTAAGGCATTTGGAAAGTTTAAGTTCAATACTACATGTAGAATATTGAATTGATAATTTACTAAATAGAGTACCGTTAAACATGCCATTGTTCTAGTAATTCAGTATAGCCTACCTATTTGTTTTAGTTAATTTTCAAAGTAATTCTGTATTATCCGACATTCGGTGATCCGACGTACTCCACGTCCAGTTTAGTTCGGATAATCGAGACTCTACTGTAATTTAAAACTTAACAAGTAGCGTATTGGTTTATCGTACATAATCTACTTTGACCGAAAATATGCCAAAGCATTCTAAGTTATTCAAGAGTAGGCTACCTGTAATTTTGGTACCATTTGTTACTAACGGTTGTCAGTATTACATCACATAAAACTTGCATATTGTCTTCGCCCATATCTGTTTCTTACGATCCACTGGAGGTTATCTGTAAAATTAGTCTCGGCCACACAGCCTTCACACTTTCTGCCGCCTTGTAAACCCGAGAATGCGCTTCTCCGACACGTGTCTCTTTACATTAATCTAGGAATTGGCAACGCTGGAACCATTTAACTTTTATAATACGTATGCTCTACCAATAATTAGTCGCAAACTATTATCAAAAGTCAAGACGATAAAACGTAAGATAATGAATATGAAAATGTCCCTACATTTTAAGTCAAATAATCTATAACATCTGTACTGAAGAAGCCTATCAAGTACCTGCTCTGTCGTACATGACGATTGGCACTTAGTGTTATGTGCTATTCTGACGGCTGTATTAGTGGCGTGTATTTGTAATTTGTAATTCAGGTAAGTATTGGAAAGTAGGCGGCTATGGCCTAAATTTAGGAAATATTCCAGAACTTGCCTGGAGTAATAGAGGGAAATCACGAAAAACCTCATCTAGAGTGGCTAAGGTTTGAATTCGCATCTTCTCAGTGTTGTCTCACAAGCCTGAGTAAATCCCGTTTCAACCAGATTAAATTTCTTGTCAGAGCTGGGAATTGAACTGGGACCTGTACAGCATCCCAGGGGTATGCACCCCTTGGAGACCATCCCCCCGGCATCTGGCTAAATCCCCTAAAATGGCAACCCTTGGAAAGCCGGGGCAACATCCATTAATACTGTAAGGACAGCTTGCTACTCCATAAAGCAGCTCAAGCCTTACGTAATCATTACACTCAGCGACATAGTACTAACTGGGGCAGCATGCCAACACAATGCTGACAGCAGGACGTCAAAAGGTATAAGAAGGCGTCCTAATGAGGTCAAAGGATCTCTCCATTGTCAGTGCTTCATCGAGACAGCCGGAGGCTACGCTGGTGTCAACCGAGGTGAGTCAGTCAATCGTGTTCAGAGTTCCTATTTTTGTAACCCGTAACACACCACTTGTACACATTGTGAACGTAATCTCATTCCCTACAAGGGACTCACACAAAGAATCACAGACCAATAAAACACTTGGTCCACACTCTACACTAGCATTACTGTTATACGCCTCTTTACATCCCAACGCCCTTCCTTATTCCCGTCACGTAAAGACGTGACAGACGGTAAGCCATTAGCGCTAACTCAGGTACCTTTGCGTTTCTCTAGCCGGCTCGGCTGCCAACAAGCAGCGCGTGCCACTCGGCTGATACAAGCAGATTCAATTACATAATAAGCAGTCAGCTGAGCGACTAGCACAGCGACCCTTTGCAGTGGGTCCCATCCCCTTAAACACTACCGCATTATTTATAGGAACGCCCCCTAGTTCCTAGCACACCACAACACACTACACTGGTCAGCTTGCCCTGTCAAGGGAAGCTACCCTTCTTTAGGCACAACCTCATAAATTAGTACAACAACTCTCCCTTTTAGATCCACCCCCAAATAAGGGATCTAAAACACTGGTGGAGGCGCCGTCCTACGCATAGAGAAAAGGGACTCAACCAACGAGCCCTCGTAGGTAAAACGACCCCTTCCGTACCGCAAAAAGCCAAGCAAATAGTGAATTTTTTTTAACCTCATATTGCGTCACACATTTTTTTTTAGATTAAATGTCCACATTTAGAACTACATTAAGAGACTTTGCACACCATTTGTCGGCTAGTACGACTCCACTCCTGCCGAAGCTAAAGATTAAGAACGGTGACTTAATAACTGACCAGACTGCAGTACAACTACTCAGGGACCTTGAATTCAAAACAGCACAGATCCGTGCTCAACACCCTGCCGCCGCAGCACAAGTTATACATTTTACACGGTCCCAGGCCAGTGAACACACACAAGAGTCGCCGGTATCCAGCGATAGTGAGGTAGATTGCCTGCCAACACTCCATCCCCTATTGTTGCAGCAACTGCAGATCACAGAGCAGAAAGCCAGTAACCTGCTCGAGCGCATTTCAGAGCTATTAGAAACAGACACTATTAAAGCCAATAATCACACGACAGAAGCGGTTCTGGACATCCACACTATTTTGGAGACAGTAAAACAGGATTTAGACAGAACCGTACACATAGTCGAATCCACACAGTACGACAACACACCAGCCATCAGCACAAGCATATCAGGTGACGAGCCACCTGGTAACGTAACACAGGTGTCCTACACGGGAAGCGAGGCTAATTCCCCTCCAAACAGCCCAAACACCTCGACACACAGTCAACGGGACACAGCCGAGAACGACATGAATAGACACACTGAGTACCCCATGATCCACCCCACAAAGTTCACGGGGGAAGGCCAGGATCCCGAGGAATACCTCAAGGCCTTCAATAGAACGGCCCGGATCAATGGTTGGAGCGAGGAAGTTAGAAAACGGCTCCTTCCTGCCTACCTCACAAAGGCGGCCATGACGTGGTATGAGCTCCATGAGGACACACTAGAAGCTGCCACATGGGAGGAAACCGCTTTACTCTTAAAAGAGGAGTTCCAGCTCATACCAGACGATGACGATCTCTATGACCAAATTAGACAGAGGTCACAGGGACCCAAAGAGAGCGCCCAGGCATACATCAATGTTAAATTGATAATGTGCGAAAAGTACAATGCAGCAATGACAAATAAACAGAAAGTCAAGCTGTTAATGCAGGGCCTCAGACCAGCCATAGTAGAAAAGCTATGCATAATGAACAACCTCACGGTCCAACATATGTTGAATAACATAAAGACCATAGAGGAGGGGAGAAAGATCACGGAAAAGGCTACGGAAAAAGCCGTGGATCTGCACTTCCAAACTCAGAAAGACGACACTAACGCCAAAATGGACGAATTAGTGGACAGGATGGAGAAACTGACCATAGCTGCCATCCAAGCGGGCGGGAGACCGCCAAGGGATGAGCAAGCAGACACACGAGAACACTATCATACTGAGAGGGACAGGGGGTACACAGAGAGGAGACGCTACGGGAGGGAAGAAAGTTACTACCCTCCACAGCGGCCAACAACACCTCCCCCACAGGATAGGCCACACTACCCTCCTCGGTACTCACCGATAGCATACACGGACGCAGAGCCGACATACCCCTCAAGGCGATCACCATCTCCGTACACACGGGAGTACTACCCTGAGGAGTACGACCACGACATCCCCCGACGAAACAGCCCGTCACCACATAGACAGTCCTACGCTGCCCCACAGTACAGGGGAAATGGGGAATATCGGGAAAACCCGCCCCCACGCAGCCAAGGCTATGCTGCCCCGCAGTACAGGGGAAATGGGGAATATCGGGAGAACCCGCCCCCACGCAGCCAAGGTTATGCAGCCCCGCAGTACAGGGGAAATGGGGAATATCGGGAGAACCCGCCCCCACGCAGCCAAGGTTATGCAGCCCCGCAGTACAGGGGAAATGGGGAATATCGGGAGAACCCGCCCCCACGAAGCCAAGGCTATGCGGCCCCGCAGTACAAGGGAAATTGGGAACAGCGAGAAAACCCACCCTCGACCAGACAGGGGTATGCAGCTGACCAATATAGGGAAAAGGGGAACCGACGGGAACACCCGCCCCAGCAGCAGCAGACATACACCCCACCCTGGCGGAGACAGAATAACGGACAACAGGGCAATAACCGACAAGGAAGAAAACCCACTAGAGGAAGGGACAACATGGACAAACACACGAAGGGCCCAGAACACTACCCCCTCCCAGACGAATACCCGAGGGAGTTCAGGGATGAAACACCCCACAGGACAGACAGGGGGGCATTACTCCCTACACCTACTTACACACCGCAAACGGGGAGTTGGCGCAGCCACCCCGAGGGAGAGCGCACATACAGTACAGGTAGGCGTACACCCACATTTTCAAAAAACGCCTAGACGGGGAGGTTCGGCTAGCTGATGAAGCAGCTGAGGTTCCTCCCCCAACACAGCACAAGAAAGGCCCTTCCCCCAAGGAAACTCGTAAGAGTAAGGGGAGGAAGCAGCCAGCTAAAACTCAGGCTGACGATCCGCCTCCGGACCGTTTCCAAACACACCCCGTGCAAGGAGACGGCAACTGTCTGTTTAGGGCCATGAGCTTTCTAATCCGGAATACCGAGGATTATCATGGGGACTACAGACAGAAAACGGTCAAACATATCCTGGCCAACTGGAAAGAGTACCGGGACTTTGTGTCGGACGAGCGGGAGAACCCATTCCAGACCGGGGCGGATTACCGAAAATACATGGGCAAGGACGGCACCTATGGCAGTGCCGTAGAGGTAACCGCTCTCGGCAAAGTGCTCAAAGCCAACATCCATGTATACACGGATGTGCACTCGCCTCCGCTATTCTCAACTGCGGGATTTAATAGGGACTTACACGTACTTTTTACAGGAAACCCTAAGGCGGGACATTACACACCCCTCACGATCAGGAGCAAACAGCCCGAGAACACGCCCACACCCTCCAAACAGAAAACCCCACCCCCTTCACCACAACACAGGGGGGTAATTGACCACACACAGGCGCATGACGCGAGCTCGCTCGGCATGGGGAAGCCAGCAACAGGAGTCGAACTCGCGACCGCTTGGAACAAAAGGCGGGGTAACAAGGGCAAGCTCAGGGTCACATTTGCAGACACACCTTCCCGAGAGGAAGAAACCAACAACAACACAACTACACAAAGGCTGGGAACGATTAATACACTAAACGTTCGCCAGCAGACTCCTAGTCTCACAGCAGGACCAGTTAAAGGAGCTGGCAATGTACTTGGCAAACGCACTTTGCTGACCTGGGCAAAGTATTCAGGACAGGAAGTAAGCCTAGAGGCGAAGCGTGCCAGGTACGATAAGCGGACAGCTCCGTGCCCTCCCAGCACAAATGTCACGCCGGCAACAACAACAACAACAACATACATCTTACACAACACATCGGTGCAGGGCAGCGGATTTCAGGTATCGGCCCTCACGATACACGCCACCATAAATGGCCACAGAGTGCAGGCCCTAATCGATACTGGGGCAGCCGTAAGTTGTGTTAATAGCCGACACATTGCCGAGGCGCAAATACAAGGTGTCACGGGGGACATCCGGCTGGTAGCGGCCAATGCTCAGACGTTAGAAAACATGGGAGTGGCAAACATACATATTAGGATAGACCATTTCGCCACAACGCACCCCATGTTCGTTATCGAACACCTTTCTGCGTCAGCCATAATTGGTATGGATTTTCTCGCTAGATATGAGGCTAGCATAAATTTCGCTAGTGGTCAGATGCTTTTAAAGCACGACCAGAGGCTCACCACACATCCCATGGTATACACCAGGAACAGAGATGGGATTCGAGCGGAGCGAGAAAACCACGAGCATCAGGCCCCTACACTGCACACTATCAGCCAATACACAAACACACACACTGATAAGGCGGCCAACCAGAACCACAGGCAGGACCTGACTCCGGAGCAAAATAAAAGGCTCACGGAGCTCCTGGAGACCAACAGAGATATTTTTGCCCACTCAATGAAGGATCTCGCTGTGACAGACCTCATTGAACACCACGTCACACTCACTAGTGACCGACCAGTACACCAGCCTCCCTTCAGAGTGAGCCAGAAGGAGAGACATGCCATCGATGCCCAAATCTCAGAGATGCTCGAGGCAGGGGTCATTGTTCCAGTTATTTCTAACTATTCCTCTCCAGTTCTGCTGACCAAAAAGAGGGACGGATCGCACCGATTTTGTACTGACTACAGGAGGCTCAATAAGTTGGTCGAAAATGATAGTTATCCACTACCAAGGGCAGACACCTATTTGGACGCCCTTGGTGGAGCTAGCTGGTTCAGTTCGATGGATTGCTATAGCGGATTCTATTCAATCCCCGTCTATGAACCAGATAGGCACAAGCTGGCGTTCGTTACAGAGAACGGACTATTTACCTACACCCGTTTACCGATGGGCCTCCGTAACGCCAGCCAAACCTTCCAAAAGCTAGTGGATAAGACATTTTCAGGGCTTAAATGGCGTTCCGTATTGGTGTACGTGGATGACATAACGGTCTTCTCCAACACTTTTGACGAACACATCGTACATTTGGAGGAGGCTTTCGCAAGGATCAGAGAAGCTAAACTAAGGCTTAAACCTGCGAAATGTCAATTTGCCAGACAGCAAATTAACATATTGGGCCATATTGTCAACCGGGAGGGCATTATTCCCGACCCAGCCAAGACTGACGCAATAACGGGCATCCCAATGCCCACAAATTTGAAACAATTGCGCAGTTTTATTGGCTTGGCGTCGTACTATCGCAAGTATATCTATAGGTTTGCACACATCGCCCATCCCCTAACTGAACTCACACGGGAAAAAACGCCCTTCAGCATCACGCAGGAACACATAGATGCCTTCAACACACTGAAGCAACTATTGACCTCACCTCCATTGCTGCAACATTTCCATAGTGATAGGCCCACATTTTTACACGTGGATGCCAGCCTGTATGGGTTGGGAGCAGCCCTATTGCAGGAAGACGCCGAAGGGCGCAAACGGCCCGTCGCCTACGCTAGCAGGAAGCTAACGGCCGTTGAGACTAGATACTCTGCCACAGAGCGGGAAATGCTGGCATTTTCGTGGGGAGTGAACTATTTTAGAGTATACCTCTATGGTATCAAGTTCACGGTAGTGACTGACCACGCGAGCTTGCTTTTTTGGGACAAATTTAAAAACCCAAATTCGCGACTCAACAGGTTTATATTCCGCCTGTATGAATATGATTTCGTGGTCAAACACAAGAAAGGCGCTACACACCTAGACGCAGATGGGTTGTCTAGGCTGCCAGTAGCCGAGCCCCCGGATGACAGTAAGGACCACGACTGGGACGATATGCCCACCTTTGCCCTGACGGTGGTTGACATCAAACAGGAGCAAGAAAGTGATCCGCACTTGAAACAGATTCTATTGGCACTAGAAAACTTGGATAAGGTGGACTCCAAGACAGCACGGATGTCTAGGCGATTTTTTCTAGACAAAGACGGGGTACTGAAATTTAAGCCCACAGCCATGCACGATAGCGCACCTATAGCGGTTCCGGAATCATTGAGAGAAAATATCATGATCGGACACCACAATAGCCCACTGGCAGGGGCACATTTAGGTACGCATAAAACTTACCTTAGAATCCGTGACAAGTACTATTGGGTAAACATGAAGGCCGACATAGATACCTTTGTCAAGACATGTCACACCTGCCAACGATTCAAAACAAGACCTGGCAAGCCTCATGGACTACTCAACCCAATTCCCGTGGGAGAGTTATTTCACAGAGTCGGAATAGATGTGAAAGGCCCCATTACAACAAGTCAGAAAGGCAATAAATATATCCTGGTGGCCACCGAGTATCTCACACGATATATGATTACAAAGGCTGTTCCCAAAGCAGACACGAACAGCATAGCCGAATTTCTATTTGACATAATTACACGATATGGCCTATTCCAAACCTTATTATCCGACAGAGGTACTATTTTCACCTCGAGAGTGCTCCAACAGTTTCTGGAGATACTCAGGATTAAGGCATACACTACCACGAGTTTTTCCCCGCAAACCAACGGACTCACGGAGAGTATGAACAAAATACTTGGAATAGCGCTGGCTAAATTTACAGAGGACGCAGGAACAGACTGGGATGAATACCTGCAAAGTATTACTTTTAGTTATAATACCTCTGTATCTACGGCTACGAAACACTCTCCACACTTCCTACTGCACGGATACACACCCAGGAGTCCCATAGACAATATATGTATCCCACAGGACGCCCACACAGACAATGCGGCTCGGCTAGAGCATTTGCAGATAGCCCGCATGGACGCTAGAAAAAACATAGCCGAGGCCCAGAAAAAACAAAAAGAGCGGTACGATCGGAATAGAAAGACCGTGGAATACACACCCGGGCAATTGGTCATGGTTTCCAATCATGCCCGTAAGAAGAACGTGTCCGAATTCCTCCTGCCACGATGGGCAGGTCCCTTCAAAGTCTGCAGGAAGGTATCTGACCTAAATTATATAGTGAACGTGCGCCATGGGAGGAAACTCATAAAGGACACTATTCACGCCCGCCGGATGAAGGCATATCACACACGTAAAGCTCACACACCTACACGTAAAGGCGGGCACACTGCTAAAAGAAAAGGAAACGGTCCCGTTGGCACACGTGGGAAGAAAGCCAAGAAATAGCCCACTGACCGAACCGGGATACGATCCTAACACTCACCAGAACTGTCCCGGAGACACAACCTTCATGGTGCCGGGAACAATTACTCTGGGTAAAAGGCGGTCTCCAAACCCGCAACCTTCTGAATACCAGGAATATAAGGTTGAGTAAATATCCAGTTCTAGGATAGAATAATGGGAAAGCTAAGACAAATTGGGACAGTCCCACTAACAGCGGGTCATAAACGAAAACCAATACAATCGCCTCTGGCATCTGGTCACCAAACACGCGACTAGCGGACCAGACACACTCGCGTACAACGACATTTTCTCCAGGGATAAAGAACATACTTGAACAACGATACAGTTAACACAAAATCTGGGGACACACATGTAGTCAATGGAAGGTTCTTTTACAAGTACGGCCAACGCATATGAGATTTCCGAAGTGAAATGCCATGGCCTGTGGTTTGGATTCCAAGTAAAACGGAAATCCCGTGGCTCATGATCTCCAGATACGGTCACGTTAAACCACAAATTCCCCTCTTTTCTGTCACAATGCGAAAAGCACTCATTACAGTCACAGAGAGTAAGCGATTAACAACACATGTGCCGGACACACAGCATTATCAAGACAAGTAGCGAGCGTGCGCGCAGGACATTGCAATCCGATACCGCCATACTCAGCACTAACGCAGGCCTCAGTGATAAACTGCACGCTTACAGACAACAGCTCTCAGAGCAGAGCGCACGGCATCATTCACGCCCGATTTCGAGACCCTATATCTTCCAAACTTACACTACAAGGGGAAATCAAAAACGTACAAACTCTACACAGGTATGCATGCTTTCATTTGCGCACTGCACATCAACGGGAACGGGCCATTTTAAAGGCGGCACGAAAATGATCACACCAAGTCTTTACAGACAACCGGATTCGAACCCATGACCACACACCACACGCGTACCAAAAACTAACTATCCAATGGTATTTTTGGTACACGGAACACAAGCAAAGACCACACTGGGAAAGCCCCAAGCCCTGTCACACAACGCAAACATAAAACACAGAGAATGACATAAGGTCACGGGTCTGAGTTCCAGTGAAAATTTAGACGCAAAGGAGAACAGCTATTCAGGCGTCCAATCATACTGACATTGGCCCATACAAGTGCATGAACAGGGAATACTACATTTCCTCCCACCAAAAGCCAGACATAAAATTTCGAATTACACCAGACATAGGGAATACGTTTCACGAACACAGGTAGGAAAATTTCGCAAGACACAGGTCTTAGAGAACAATGGCCACACGACGTCATTACCTAACTAGGGCGAATTGCTACATTAGGCTAGGAATCCAAAACAATGACCACACTTGCATACTTGCAGAATTGCACATACTAACTGCTGACAGCAGACTAGTTACACTGCAATACGGCGGTGACGAGACACTATTGCGTATCGCCCGTGACCGTGAAATTACACACACATAACAATTATAACGCCATACATTTTTTTTCCCCACACTGCAAAAACATTTGGCAATGGACAAGACGTGACACAGCGGAACTTATCTTGGGCCTATAGGGCACGTTGGCAAGCCACGGGCGCCTTCTGCCCACAAAGGCGATACATATTACGACTCGGCCTGCAACAGACCAACCGTCCGCGTGGTGTAGCGGTACATAGTCACACACACACACACACGCGCTCACCAATTAGGAGCGAACATAGGGACTTTGAGGAAACAGGACCTCCCCTTAATAACTTCTTTTCGCGATTCTATTCCCGCAATAAATCATTACAGATGACTAGCACATGACCAGTCGTACTACGACCACTGGCCACATCTACACTGCAAATGGCCGACCAGATTAGGCCATGCAGCTCTACTATCCCAAGGCGCGGATAGAAAGCCAACATGGACCAAGGGAGGACGACAGGAGAACAGGCTACCAGCGTACCACCTTACTCCCCTCCCATAACCTTCTCACGCCCAACATCAACAACGCAACCACATCTACACGACCAAAAACAGCTACACTACATTACAAAATACACACACGGGGTTGATGGACTTCATGCGTCTAAAAAGCAGGCATGCTACGCCTTGCGTCACGATGCTAACACCTGAGTATTAGGGGTGTGTCAGCAAACATTAAAGAAGCATAATGCGCCTCTCCAAATGAGGGAGGAGGTCATAGGTATATACTAACCATTCTTTGGTACTTAAACACTCCCGCATGAAAGGAACATATGGTATTATGCCCCATCCCACACCTATCCGTACATGAAGGCAGAAACTTCATATCCAGACACATGCATGAGTATCCCATCCGATTACCAGGGATTTTAATATCAAACCTGCATGAACTTTCGTATTTTTGCAATCCCGGGAATTACCTCCCCACTCCACTCACTATAGAAGCATCCCAGTGGCATCACCGGTTTCAGGCCACCACTAACGTGGAACCCAAAGGTGCGTAAACCCTTCCTACCATACTTTAAGCCCACTCAACAAATAACTACCCCCAAATCCTAATAACAGGGTACCTGACCTTACAGACCCTACTAACACCTCCATTAAGGTAAAGAAAGCATTATTGCTGGGAAGCTGACATAGCGATGGTAGGCCAGAAGTAGCCTATGTACTTAGAAGATCTACAACCCCGCTACACTGGAAATATTTTACATTTTACACGGAGATTGAACCATTCACACAGGTTACGACACATTTTTTTTCTCTCTCTCTTACAAAGGAATCTGATACGAACTGATGGTTGACAACGGTGTAAGCCGAAGGTCGGGAGAACCACACTTTGAGAGCTGGGGAAGGCGATGTGGACCCTTCCCCAGTTGGCTCGACAGCGCAGCGACCTCACTTAACTGACGACTAGACCAAACAGACGAACTACGTAAGGTCAAAGCATTCGCGGCCTGGTCGGGCAAGCTCTGGAATCCTAGGTGCGCGTAAACCGCCCCTGGGAGGAAGGGATGCTACACCCACTTTGTGCCACGGTCGTCGAAGCCAAGACCTGCAGGGAGACTTTCTGAGAATGGCGGGAGAAATAGCTCACTCCGCGCCGGCCTCGGGAGCTATCCCTAGAGACGACCCCATTATGACTAGACTTCTAGTTAAGTTTAAATTTAAGTAGGCACGACTTCCATAGCGGGAAGCAAATCTCCTGTGCGTTGGAGCAAAACACACTGCGGCCCATAGAGGCAAATTTATATATCAATGCGAAAATGCATACTACGGCGGCCCATAGAGGCAAATTTATATATCAATGCGAAAATGCATACTACGGCGGCCCATAGAGGCAAATATCACTGCGAAAAGCAGATTGCGACGGCCGATTAAGGCGAAGACAATATTATGCCATTGGACCACACTGTCCAATGCCCACATAAATGGCGACGCAACGGGCAACCAGAGGGCATTAAGAGAGGGGCATTGCGCGCCCCTCACAGGAGCCAAGTGGGCGGCTCAACTACGTTAAATCGGAACGGCAAACGGTCATGAACAAGGAAGTTACAGCGGGCGAAACGGCTAGCTTAGTGGCACCGTAAGCGCCTGCGCATAGATTAGTCCTAGTAATAGACGTCGACACCTAGAGTTAAGGGGACGGAATCTAGCGACCCTAGAGACAACCGGTGTTTCTGGGGCTCGTGCGGGTGGTGATCTGGGGATTTAATTGCCCCAGGCGATCGTCCTAGGCCAAATTTAGTTGTAAGGCGGTTGCATTTGACACGCAACCTAGGATTAAGCAAATTTATTCACCGCTGTTGCCAGGTATGGCGCAGCACATTTCGGCAATAGATTAAGGCAACCCTCTCGGCTTAGTAATAGTCTTTTTTTTTATTATTAGACCATAATTAAGTTAGATAGTATTAAGTAACGCCGATCGGCACTCGGTGACTATAAATCCGTTACCGAGGTAAGCCCGACAATACTTAGGATAAACTAGGTTAAGATAGGCATAATCAAAGTGGAATATATCGGCACCCGGTAACCACAATTCCGCTACCGGGGTAAGACCAACTATATATTATTTACGGCATTACGGCACCGTATAGGGTAAGCCCGGCCTTGCGGCTAAGTAACATTAATCATGCTATTTTTTTTCAGTGGAAGAAGAGCTTCAACCAGTACTAATATGTTTTTTTCTAAACCTCGCCATTTTTTCACAGGCATCGTCACCAGATACAGGAAACTGGTGACGGGAATTTCACTGCCATATAGCAGTGGCATATTATTTACAGCATGCCATGATGTGTACTATTTTTTTTTATTTTTCAACTTGCACTAATCCCGACACACTCGCAAACACTCACCACATTTTTCTTTTTCAGCTACACACTCTAAAATAAATCTGCACAGCAGGACTGGTGCCTGTGGGGTACCAGGCTTACTGGCAGATCAACTAAAATATAAACACATAAAGCGTCAAAATGCGACGCAGATTACGACAATGAGGGCGCAACCGATTTGTGGCAGTGACTCTCATTGTCAAGTGTGAAAGCATTCACCCACAGAGGATGCTTCACAGGTTAGGTATTAAGCATACATGCAAGCGGTACGACCACTATACCGTACCAGGAAGTGGCCGTACAGAATCAGCCGTGAGACGGCAAGCGTACGTACGGACGGGTAGCGTGCACGCGAGGTACCTCACAAAAACTATAATTATAAGGGATTAGCGCAATTAAGTAGACATAAGACCACTGTAATTACTAATTTTTAAGGATAAACTTTATACAATTATTCCACTAGACATAAGGTCATTGTCAATTATATTTTTTCAGGATAAACGTTATACAATTTTTCCACTAGACATAAGGTCATTGTAATTTATAATTTTTCAGGATAAACTTTATACAATTATACACTATATATCTTTTTGTTTGTTTGTCAAGATGCCAATGTACATAATGTGTATGATTTGTTTTCTTTCATCTTTCTTTCTTCTAACTTCCCCATTTGTCAGGGTGTTCCGTTTTTTCCCAAACCAATAAACGTCTTTTGAATATTTCCCTTAAATTATACCCTGGAACACCCATTTTTCTATTTTCTTCTACCTTTCTTATTGCAGGGAGCATTTTTTCCCTAAGATGGGGCGGACGACACAATCATCCGTTCGGCCCTGGGTTTTTCCTCCCTGCACAAATATGTAACACATCACCATCAGAAACCATGTTTTTTTTTAAACTAGCAATATGCCAGCAAATGCAAGGGCAATTTTTTTTATATGTCGAATTTATTTTAATGTTCAATTTTTCTCAAAATGTCAATTTTTTCCCAATGTTAATCAAATCTTTCGCAAATGTCAATTTTTTTTGTTTGTTTTTTCACAATGTCAATGTATACATATATATGTAAATCCCATAACCCTCCCCTCTGAACACGGGCTCACCTCACACCCACACTTCGATACGACGCCACCAGGAGATACGAGGGGGTTTTCGAGGACCACTCCGTCAACATCCCAACTTCCAGTTCCGTTCCCGTTCGCGAGGACGCGAACAAATGAAGGAAGACTCTTGTACAGCATCCCAGGGGTATGCACCCCTTGGAGACCATCCCCCCAGCATCTGGCTAAATCCCCTAAAATGGCAACCCTTGGAAAGCCGGGGCAACATCCATTAATACTGTAAGGACAGCTTGCTACTCCATAAAGCAGCTCAAGCCTTACGTAATCATTACACTCAGCGACATAGTACTAACTGGGGCAGCATGCCAACACAATGCTGACAGCAGGACGTCAAAAGGTATAAGAAGGCGTCCTAATGAGGTCAAGGGATCTCTCCATTGTCAGTGCTTCATCGAGACAGCCGGAGGCTACGCTGGTGTCAACCGAGGTGAGTCAGTCAATCGTGTTCAGAGTTCCTATTTTTGTAACCCGTAACACACCACTTGTACACATTGTGAACGTAATCTCATTCCCTACAAGGGACTCACACAAAGAATCACAGACCAATAAAACACTTGGTCCACACTCTACACTAGCATTACTGTTATACGCCTCTTTACATCCCAACGCCCTTCCTTATTCCCGTCACGTAAAGACGTGACAGACGGTAAGCCATTAGCGCTAACTCAGGTACCTTTGCGTTTCTCTAGCCGGCTCGGCTGCCAACAAGCAGCGCGTGCCACTCGGCTGATACAAGCAGATTCAATTACATAATAAGCAGTCAGCTGAGCGACTAGCACAGCGACCCTTTGCAGTGGGTCCCATCCCCTTAAACACTACCGCATTATTTATAGGAACGCCCCCTAGTTCCTAGCACACCACAACACACTACACTGGTCAGCTTGCCCTGTCAAGGGAAGCTACCCTTCTTTAGGCACAACCTCATAAATTAGTACAACAACTCTCCCTTTTAGATCCACCCCCAAATAAGGGATCTAAAACAGACCTCAGCCAAGGAAGCTAGCCATTACACCACGTGGTGATCCTCAAGCATTATGTTATATGTATGAGGTAAAATGTATATTCAGTATAACGTTTTGTGCACTATGTTTCAATTGATACATAGATATGATTTTATTTTGTACTAGCGACCCGCCCCGGCTTCTCCCGGTATTTTTAACGGTTTACCCAGCGTAAGCTTAAAAGGCGCACGGACGGCTGGTCCCAGACGCAATTCAGGAAAGTCGAGGTGAACAGCGAAACTCCAAACACATATAGGCTACTGTACTAAAGCCTTAACTCGGCACGACTTGACAGATTGATGCTGGCTGATGCTGGGGTGATAGGCTCGCGCACCAACTCGTACACTCGCTCGGAAGCTAGTAAATTAAATTTCCACTGAATGGAGGTTGTTGGAAGAAATAAAAACGTAAAAGCACTTATAGTGGGCGATGTATTGAAGATAGAGATATGCTGTCCTGGACTTTTTTGAAGTACTTTTCATGCTGAACAACTCTTACACTCATAGTACCATATACTCGTATAGATATGTTTAACGGTTTACCCAGCGTAGGCTTAAAAAGCGCACGGACGGCAGGTTTTTCTTCGACTCCATTCACTGAAATCGTTACTGCTTTGCTTCCTTAGGTCATAAATGAATGTTTTACTACAGAAACCTTCCTCGAGAAATACTTTACAGAATGAAGAAAACCGCATCAAAATCCATTCAGTGGTTCTCGAAATTGCCCTTTACATCCAAGAAGCGGGGACTTGGTTTTTTACTATGTAGAGATAAACGCTGGAAAATAATAAAATGCGTTTACTCTTCTGGGACTTTTGGTAACGTGCCGTTTTCCTGCGAACGTATGTGTCGTTCTGCTCATCAAAATCGAAGCACGTCAGTTGACACGCAATCCCGCAAATTAACAAATTATCGGTCGACACGTTTCTGGAATGCGCAGTGTTTAATTAGGCAGGACATGAGCCACCGTGTACACACACTCACAAAACAAATAATAATAAACTAATTTGCGTAACGAAACATATTTCAGTGCTGTTTTTTAACTTCCTTAATCGCATCCATGCTGAGTAAACTGTGCTCTTGCCTTCCTCTAGCGCAAGCGTTCGCAACTGTTTTAGATACTTCATGCAATATCAACTACCCGAGAACCATTAAAACAAATTGTTTAATAATAATAATAATAATTATTATTATTATTATCTATATATCTATCTATCTATAGCCTTTATATAATACGTTAAGGTGTATGTTTCACAAAACTCAAGCTCCTAAACCAGAGGGAGTTAAAAGTAGTGGTTTGTACCAAAATCTTCCAAATCGTCTCAATAGTACAGGGAAAATCTTGCATTTCTTGAAAAGTCAACGGATTTTTTTTATTTTTGAAGATTAAATACTTTCCTTGCACTCATGAATCTGTGACTGTTGCCATTCAAACATGAACGCATGGCCGAGCCACTACTCATTAAAATGTAATTTACTTAATAACTATACACGCCCATGCATAAGGCTTCCGTGTATTTGAAGACGGACATTAACCAAGTCCTGACAAAATATAGTTACAGTATGAACATATATGAATGAACAACTGAAATGAAGGAAATGCTATTTTCTCCAGTCAGCGAGTTATTGAGAGAGACTGGTGTGTCAACGATCAGATAGACGTGTAGCAATAGCGCAATGGATAAGCTGAATGCCTCCAGAACGCAAGAGCCCAGGATCGTTCCCATCTCTCGGCGCCTTTTTTTACTGCTGAAATATTGTTTTAACAAGGAGTATTATTAACCTTTTTACATTTTGGAAGTGAGTTATGCAGGAGTTCACAATAATTACAGTATTTCTTCCTTAAAACAGGCAAAAAAAAAGCGAAAAATGGACAACTACTGGAACGAACTGTTGAAGTATAAAAACACACCTAATTCGACTTCGAAAACGCAAGGAAATACATATGTTATGTCCTTCGCGTACCGGTTCTTATTGTAGCATAATATAAGGAAGGGAGATGGATGTAGATCCGAAAGGAGCAGTAATATGAATGAAATACATATATATTGACATTAACACATTTGATAGTAATTTTATGACAGCAGTTTAACAAGCATACAGATATTTTCAAAGCAAATTACACGTGTTATATCTTATTGGGCTTGATATCTTTAGTGGGAAGAGTTTTCACTGATGAATCATTCGTTCTATTGACATATGCCTTAGGTTGGCTGCGTGGCTCAACGGTAACATTCTCGCCAGCATTGCCCAAGGTTGCAGGATCAAATCCTGACACGGCCAGTTGGCATTCGAGGGTGTGCAAATGCGAGAGAGCCATGTCAGTAGATTTATTGGCACGTAAAAGATCCCCTTAGGGTCAAAATTAGGATACCCCGGCGTCTCTAAAAGCCTCAGTAGTTAACAGGGACGTAAAACCAATCAAAAATAAAATTAAACAGGACTTTGAAATACTTGACAGTAATTTCGTACAGCTGTTACAGACAACTTCATTAGAGTCATTAATTGATAGAAAGTCGCCTCCGTAGCGTAGCAGTCAGCACGGTTAGCTGCCGCCCCGGAGGTCCTGGGTTCGATTCCCGGCTCTGCCACGAAATTTGAAAAGTGGTATGAGGACTGGAACGGGGTATAGTCAGCCTCGGGTGTTCCAAATTAGTAGAGGGGGTTCGAATCCCACCCCGGCCATCCTTGAAGTGGTTTTCCGTGGTTCCCACTTCGTCTTCGGGCAAATGCCGGGATGGTACTTTCTTCAAGGCCACGGCCGCCTCCTTCCCTCTTCCTTGCCTATCCATCCTGACCATCCATTACCTTCCCTCATGAGGCTCCTGTTCGCTATGCAGGTGAGGCCGCCTGGGCGAGGTGCCAATCACACCTCACCAGTTGTATCCACTCCGATTAGATGTTCCCAGCTCTAGGACACTGCCCGTAGAGGCGGTAGTGGTGAGTTCCCTCGCTGAGTCCGTGGGTTCCACCAACCTGGAGGGTAACGACTAATAAAAAGAAAAGAAAATTGATAGAAAACTACCAGTTAATCTGCTTCTAATCCCACAGGTGTTTTCAGACAAATATGGTTACAAGAAGTTCCGTGACGAACTAAAGAGCCTACTTTTCTTAAAATTAAGATTCATGCCAATGATTAATCTATATGGACCTATCTAGAATAATGTCGAAATTAAGTTGGTAATATCGAAATATACCTGGTATAATGTAGTCAAATAGAGCACTACAGTTGGCAGCCCCGGTGACTGAATTTATATTCTTAGTTCCATCTCTTAAGGTACAGAATACAAAATTTGGTTGAAGTCCAATAGATAGCATGGACGTTACATGCAGTCAGAAATTGGATCTATCAGCGCGAGTAAAATCACGTTGGCAACAAGAGCATGCATGTGTTGCTCAGAAATAATCTGAAATATTATTATATATTGTTGTGCCAATATTGAAAAGGAAAAGGAAGATTGTAGTTTTACGTGACCGTGAATCTTGTGATTATGAGCCACGGGACCTCCTTTTTACGTGGAATCCGAACCACAGGACATGGCATTTCACATCGAAAATCTCACATGCATTGACCGGGAATCGAACCCGGACCGCCTTGGTGAGAGGCATACAGCTAGACCGCTGAGCCACCACGCCCCCCCGTGCCAATATTGGATGAAATCCATTTGTTAGTATAGAAGTTACACGTATTTTAAAATTGGACCTATCAGCAGGCTTGGAATCATGTTGGCAGCACTAACGTATATTAGTTACTCCAAATTAATCTAGAATGTCACGTAGACTACTATACGTGTGCAAAGTTTAGAGATGTTTGCTTGCATATTTTGTGATATATTGATATAAGTGTAACAAAATTGAGACAGCATTTATTTACAGTTGGCAGCCCTGGTTGCTCTTAAGAATATGCATAGTCATATCTGATAGCCTATGCTACACATAGCACTCTGAGATATCCAACATAGAGCTCAAATTCCAATTGCGATTTTTCAACGGTGGGTAGCACTCACGGCAATTTCAAATATGGCCGTGAGATATTCAGGTATAGATCTTTACTCTTACCAAATTTGGCTTCGACAGTTGCAGCCGTTTATGAGTTGATAGGGGGAGACACACAGACAGACAGACAGACAGACAGTCAAAAGGACAGACAGACACACACACATTTTCCCGGATCGATCTCATTAGTCTACTTTTTCCTCATTTTTGCAAAATGAGAAACGTAGGCTAAAAATACAGGTAACGTAAACATTAGTTGGTATACTCACAGCATGGACAGCTTTACGTAGGCCATTCACGGGTAAGATCGTTTAGCTCGCTATCGGCTGTGTCACCAAGTAACAAAATAGCCAACTGTGTGTTTAGAGAAATTTTTGATAGATACATTCTAGAGGTATCTTATCAAAATGCATTATCTTGGAAGAAATGTGATTTGGCTCCTTAGATGCAACTCTGTACACCTCACTCGAGAAAGAAGTCCTGGTTGTATCCCAAATGTACTTTGGGAAGTTGTCATTCCACAGCCCACTTGGATCCTTTCTTCCTGCTCTGGTATTAACATCTTAAGTTTGTGAAGTTTTATTTCGTAAATAAATGTAATGTTACTAATAGCTCGGGTCGTTCTTTACATTGCACTGTTACTGCGTAAATATTCTACGCGAGTTCTGCTAGTATATATATATATATATATAATACACTAAGGTGTATGTTTCACAAAACTCAAGCTCCTAAACTAGAGGGAGTTAGAAAGTGTGGCTTATACCAAAATCTTCCAAATCGTCTCAATAGTACAGGAAAAATCTTGCATTTCCTGAAAAGTCAACGGAAATATATTTATTTGTTTATAAAGTGCAAGTCGATAGCCGATGGCAGAACTGTGTCGCATAGCACTAGGGCCTGGCGGGTAGTCTGTACACATGGCGCGCACACAACCCATTGTGCAACCAGCAGCAGTGGTGAATTGCTCTCTGATTTCTTAAATATCGACAATTTGTTTAAAAAGTGCGTTTAAACAAATAAACATATGTATAGAAGCCCGCAAAGCAGTAAAGTCAGGCGGGTGGTTTATACACAAAGCCCACATAACAGTTAAGCCAGGCGGGTGGTTTATACACGTGCGAGAGAGCAATAATAATAACTAATGGACTCATGCGAAAACTCTTGCATGTGTCACTCAGACGGCTTTACTGTAATGCGGGCTTGACGAGACACAGTTCTGACAGGGGCTAACGTCTTGTTTATTTGTTTAATCGGTCTTTACAAACAAATATATTTCCGTTGACTTTTCATGACATGCAAGATTTTTCCTGTACTATTGAGACGATTTGGAAGATTTTGGTACAAACCGCAGCTTCTAACTCCCTCTGGTTCAGGAGATTGAGTTTTGTGAAACATACACCTTAGCGTATTATATAATAAGGTAATAGTATTAACACTAATAATGAGAATAATAAAAATAATTCAACAATGTTTCTCCTCTCCTTTCTTTTACTATCTCTCTCTCCCTCAGTTGTGCTGACATTGCTAGTGATTCACCGCTCACCAGGCATAATGCAACTGCTTGTATGACTTATGCAGATAAGATACATTTACGTGTAGATAGTCGAGTCGAATCAGCATCTTTTGTGTTACTTATAAAACAGAGGTGTCCAATTATTTTACTAAGGACTTAAAATCCAGTTTCACAAAATGATCAAATTTCTGACTCAAAACTTGTAATCAAAACACAATTACTCCAGTTCCTGCACAAAATTTAAATTTAAAGATGAATCTCAGGGGAGCTTGTGCTCGTATGACGAGAGCGCTCACTAGGCACTCTTTTGATGAAGACCTGGGTTGGCGACCACGGGACCCCAGCTGAGTCCGACATTGCTTCAACTTACTTGTGCCGGGCTCCTCTCCTTCTTCTTTCCTGTCGACCTCTCTTGGTCAACTCTTGTTCTTTCCGACGCCAACGGTATTTGGGTATCCGAGGCCTAGGGAGTCTTTCACTTTCCCGCCTTAATTGGCCATTCTCTTATCTTTCCCGATACTCTCATTCTTTGAGGGGTCAGCCTTCTATTCTTTTCATGTTATCTTCTACCTTCTGCACAAGGCCCTCCTTGAGGGTGTATGTAGTCCCACAACTTCTGGTGCATCCTGGATTATACTACACCCTAGATGTTAGGCACCTTAAAACAGCAATTATCATCATCATCATCATCTTTTGATGCTGTCGAACCTTCGACTGTAGGTCCACCTCGTGGTGTAATAGGTAGCATTATTCACCATAACCGCGGAAGTCCGGGTTCGATTCCCTGTGCCGTCAATGTATTTAATTCTATTTTGAGGGCTAGAACGGGGTTCATTCAGCCTAACTTGAGGCGGGATCTATCCCTCCCTAAATCATCCCAGAGGTGGTTTTACGTGGTTCTTCACTTCTACTCAAGATGACAACAGAGATGGTATCCAAATTAAGGCCACGGCCACCCCCTACCTCAATTGTAGTCCTAGTTACAAATGCACATGACACTGGTTACCAGAAAGATTTCCCATACATGATTACGAAGTCGTAAAGCCAATAAATGAATCAACAACAGCATACTGTTAAGAGGTCAATGTATTTTGAGCTTTCCTTTCTTGCTACGGTATCAGAAGAGAGGTTTCTTCTGTCTCCCTAACGGTATAACATACGAGAGGTGTTCAAATGAAAAGGTACGAATCGATACTGAGGGTACAATCGATTCGTTATTGAAAAGGAATCACCACAGGCCTGTGCACAGGTGTCTCATTGCTTCACTAGTCGCAGGATTCCCTGTTCCCAGCAGTCTTGTGGTTGTGACAGGAGCCAATCCTGTACGGTGTACGTTAGTTCGTCGTACGATTGGAAACGTTTTCCCATGAGATGTATTTTAACGGACCAAACAGATGGAAGTAGCAGGGTGACAAGTCCGGGTTGTAGGGTGGGTGTTCAAGTTGCTCCCACTTGAACGTGGCCAATACACCTTGTGTGACGTTAGAGACGGCTGGGCGAGCGTTAAAATGGAGCAGAATCACTCCCTTCGTGAGCAGTCCAGGCCGTTTGTTCTTGATGGACTTGCGTAGGCTACGGAGTGTCACACAATACACGTCACTGATAATGGTTCGTTTTGTAAACAATTGAACTAAATTAGATGCCAGTGCATTATAATATGTATAATCATTTACTGTACCACATTTCACTGCGCTCAGATGGTTAAATCGTGAGAAATGTATATTTAAATGTCTCAACTTCGCTCACCCGCCATGTTAATTTTATAGTTACCAGGTTTTTGAATGTCTCATAGGTGAACTTCTAGTAGTGCCCTATATCACCGTACGAATGTTTAGGGTGATATCGGTAATAGTTTCGGAGATATTGAATGCTGGTGAAATATTTCGCACAGCCGCCGTGTTGGATTGGTGAGACGTAACAAAATTTGCAGGGCTTGGCCGGGTTGGCCAAAATGGTGCTATGACCTTACCGAGTTTCATTGAAATCGCTCCAGCCGTTTAGAAGTTATTAGAGGGAAACACACACACACCACACACACATACGCACACACATACACACACACGGACAAAAGGTGATCTCATAAGCCTATTTTTTTTTTCATAAAATGAAAATAGGCTAAAAATCATAAAAACAGGGCCAAAGGATTAGCCCGCAGCATTATTTAGCCGCAATATAGGTCCGTGGCACTATACGGGTTAACTGTAATTATTAGGGTCTTGAATTAGCTAAAGCTCCCTTGGTGTTAACTAAGGTAGTGTCGCAGAATTTAATTGGAGTGAGTAATAATAATAATAATAATAATAATAATAATAATAATAATAATAATAATAATAATAATAATAATAATAGCGTATGGCCTCGGGTGTCGGGTGCAAGATTTCTGTTATTTGACACCCAAAGTGTAGCTTGCATGTTGAATTTCGTTTTTCCTTGAAGCACTATGAAAGTCAAGGAGGTTAGATATCTAAGCTTCTTGAACAGTTTAGCGTTTTCTAGTAGAGAAATGAGGAACTTTGTGTTGGCGGTAAATCCCGAAATTAATTTTGCCATTATGAACACGGCCTACTGAATTCAAATGGGTTCTTTGACATGCCAACATCGTATGACATGTGTCGTATTTTTGCCACCCTTCAAAAATCACTGACCACGGCCAGGTGCGAACCTGCAAGCTTGGGGTAAGTAGGCCGACACGTTGACCACTCACCCACCGTGGCAAGCTGGAGTGAGGTAAAGAATGGGCAGAATATATTGACGGTGCAATTTTCATGGCTGGCACGATTGTTATTGGAGTTACAGCAAAGGGTGCATCACTTTAAATGCAACAGTACTGTGCTCTATTTATATCACTTTTCCAGTTTGCAACGTAAATATTAAAATATTTCACCTCTTAGAAGAAAGCACTTGGCAGTAACAGGGAGGAGAGCATCATTAAGGAAGTTTTCTAAGAGATGGGTGTGTGTATTAACCACTACGGCTCAACTGACAGCCCAGTAATTGCAGGGGAAATGAAGGAACTCGTCAATTATGTAGGATGGCGCTTTCCTTGGCTGAGATCACAAGTAACGTTGCTAACTTTGTTAATGAGTAAGGCGTGTGCCAGTGAAGACGAGGTGATTGGCATCTCCGGCGGTGAAACTCTTCCTCCAGGTATCGATCAATATAATATTCACCCCTGTCTTGTATCATCTAAAACATTTACAAACTACTTCGTGAAACAATGAAGAACCGTCTAATTGTGTATAGCCTTACCCCTTTTTTAAATTACTATTTAACAAGATATAATACATTGGGGAACTTGTAGTGGTTAGCAGTCCTTACTCTCCCCTATGAGGTCCAGTGGATTCCCGACACTGCCAAGATATTCAATTTTGGTCTGAGGGTTGACACGGGGTGAATGGTGGGATAGTTCCTAACATAAGGCCACGGCCAACTCCTTTCCATTCCTAGCCTAAAATAAAAATCCGCACAATACCACTGACACCGAACTGATGACCACATGCCCAAAGTCCTAAACGAAACAACAACAACAACAACAAAACTCAGTCTGTTTCTCAGTATAAGCTACTACAAGCATTAAGGCTCATCACAACATTAACCCTACCAATACCAGGGGGGGGGGGGTATTTCGTGCCCACTAATTCCATTGTTTACGGTTTATTCATAGCATTCCATTTCTACGCTTACTGTACACAAAGTTACTGTCTATTTTGAATCCAGTTACCTAATCACACATTTACTTTTTTATCATTTTAAATGATCTTGTCGACTTCGTCGTTACGGTGGGGTCAGCGTTACGTTACGGTGACGGGACGAAATGTACCCAGATGCACTGAGGTGAGTGACGTCATAGTACTGCTTGGTGCATGTGTTCCCCGACAATCTCTACTTCGTTAGTATAAGACAAGAATCCCCGATTCTTGGATGTCACGGGTAATCTCGAGAACCACTGGATGGATTTTGATGCGTTTTTCACCATTCTGTAAAGGATATCTCGAGGAAAGATTCTGTAGAAATTAATTTTTGTATGATCAAAGGAAGCCAAGCAGTAACGATTTCAGTGAAAAAGTCGAAAACAAACTTGGCGTCCGTGCGCTTCTTAAGCTTACCCTGGGCAAACCGTTAAAAATATCAATATACTATGAGCGTAAGAATTGGTCAGCATGAAAAGTTCTACAAAAAAGTCCGCGAAAGCATATCTCTATCTTCAATACATCGCCCACTATAAGTGTTTTAAGACTGGATGGAAGGGGCACGTCCCCGCGCGCTCTGGTGAGCGTGACGGCATCCCGCGCGCTTGACCTTGCTTTGCCCTTGGTTTGCGCGAGAAGCCTCCAGCCTTTCTAGCATTTTTCAGCATTTGTAGCATTTAAAATGATACAAAGTCTAGTCTTTCAGACTGTCTGTCACTTTTTTAATTGTAATTCTTCTATAAGATATTAACAATTTTCATTTGGGGGGCACGGAAATCCCGCCCCCCGTTGGTAGTTTGTGTGCCTCGTCATACTGCGCACTGTGGTCATTGTTTTCTTTTTGTTTCGGTTTCCATCAACAGAGTGCACTACTCTATGTTGCATTCCTTCTTGGTTTCTGCGCTCTTGGCCTGTTAACCGACTACATTGTTAGTGTATGAGCTGACAGCGGAACAGGACGTTAACACCTATGCACCAAGGAATGTCATTCTAAAGGGCAAAAGTACAACAAAGTTAACAAAACCACCATAATTTGTTCTGGTTGCAAGAGAAACACATGCAGAAAACACAGTGAAAAAACAGTCGTATATTCTACGTGTGTTGAAGATGACGAAAAGAGTGATCAGTGAATAATTTACTGTATGTTCGACCATGTTGAAATGTAAATATTATATGTCAGAAAACTGTACTATAATGAGGCTCATTATAGTACAAGTTTTCATTATGGGACAGTTTCTCCCACCAAGCAGAGCTCAAGAAACAGTTGTTTTACCAATTAGGTACGGATAGCATCGCACCTGCGCTGAGTTCCAAGGCCTTCTAATTTAAATTTCACTGCGTGGCCTAGTGTCATAGTGGGGTAATCGAGGAGGCCATGGACAAATACAAGGCATTGTCTGCGACCCATGCGCTCTGTTCAGTACATTAAACTGGCGAAATCTCGACAGATATTTATGAATATTTATGTTCGAACATAAACTAGTTGTAATAATTATCGTCGAACATAAACAGTCGTATGCAACTCGCCTATAGTGGTAATTAAGACACGCGTATTGAAATTATAAAACTCGCGTACGCTCGTTTTATAAACTTATTTACTCGTGTCTTAATAATTGCCATTATAGGCTCGTTGCATAATGTACTATTATGAACTTCTTTTTCCCTGATCTTTTGATTTGGTTGCAACTGTTGTCAATTAAGTTCTTTTTTTTTTTTTTTTTGCCATTTAAGGTTCACTTAAGGTTCAAAATACAAGATATGTTGTTTAAAGGAAAATGCAAATCATGCAAAAGAAATTTAGTCTGGTGGTCACAAAATACGCCCGTGGTTTGAAAAATACCATGGTATTGCTAGGGATAGTAATGTAGTCTGTTGTATAGGAATACTGGCATCCAATAGGTGGCAGGTGTCTTCATCAGGAAACATCTTGTTGATTCATTTAGGTTGTTGTTGTTGTTGTTGGTGTTGTTGTTGTTGTTGTTTGTAATTCATTTGAGGGGTTTGGGACAATTTGGTCATCAGTCCCATGTCTACATCAAGGTAAATAGAATACTATCTTACTACTATTGTCTGTCTAGTTACGAGTCGGAATGTAAGGTCGACTAATTTAGGGTTTATCATGACCTGGTCGTCACAACTGCCACGAGATGCTGTGACTTCACAACTTCAGTCGTACAATTGAACAACCAGGACTCAAAAGATTGATAGTGCTTCCTCATAAATTGCAAGGTTATGGATAGACAAGTATTATATTAGTCATATTAAGGTTATCGCCATGGACATAATACATTGGTACCATACGGTGCGTACAGTGTAATTAATGTCTCAATGTAGTAATGAGCATGAAAATCCCCAGCCTGCTTCCAGTCGACCGACCGGGTCAGGGAATGGTATGAATGAAGCCCCTATCCAGCGGCGAGGATATGAACTGTGCCGGCTGCCAAAGCCTCTCGCACTCCTCTGGGGCAATGATTAAATGAATGACAGATGAAATGAAATGATAGTGGAGAGTGTTGCTTGAATGCAATTGGGACAGGGAAAACTGAAGTTCCCGGAGAAAAACCTGTCTGCCTCCGCTTTGTACAGCAAAAATCGCACTTTGAGTGACCAGGATTAGAACCACGGACCCAGCGGTGAGAGGCCAGCGTGATGCCGCCTAAGCCACGGAGGTTCCGTAATGAGCATAACTTAAAGAATATATTGCGTCATATTAATGAAGAATTCTTTAGTAATCAAGAACATTGTGAAGATGAATTGAATTTATAAACCTGATACAGTGTATCGCAGACGTTGCGGCTATTGTCAGTCACTCGCTGCACAAGAGATGGCAGCACTAGCGACAAACGCTGAACGCCAGCCCCAGACATACGTCTACAGCCTGAAATGATACTTCATCAGCCCCATTTGGTTGGGTGTGTGTTGAACTTGATAACCTGTAATCCTGTGATGACTGTAGTAGTAGGCCTACGTGTAACTGTATTAGGGTGCCCCGGGACTTGAAGAAAGGTACTAGCCCGGCATTTCCTGGAGGGAGTTCGAAAAACCCCGGGGAAAACCCACACTCAGGATAGCCGCTGTCAGCGCCGGAATTAAAACCTGCGACCTACGGTCTTGCTGCAGCTACCCTCACGGCCGTGGTGCACCATTTAACGAGCACGGCCACGCCACGGGGTGATTCATTTAGGGGTTTAGTAATATGGTGGCCATTTAACCACGTACACTTGAGTGTGTGTACAATTTGTCTGGTAACCTGTGTTACAGTGGAGACTGTAGTAGTGTGTGTATTTGTAATTCAGGTAAGGATTGGAAAGAAGGTGACCGTGCCCTTCAGTTAGGAACCATTCTGGCATACGACTGGAGTAGAAGTGGGAAACCACGGAAAACCATTTCCAAGATGGCTGAGGTGGGAATCGAACATTCCTCTTCTCAGTTTGCGTCACGAGGCTGAGTGTACCCAGTTCCAGCCCTCAGACCGGAATTTAATTCCTTGGGGCAAACATTAATCGAACCAGGACCTCCGAGGTCGACTGCCAAGAATGCTAGCCGCTACACCACGAGGTGGTCTTTCCTATGATGTCTGGGGTGGAAAGGAACCCATCTCTTCTCAATTCTGCCTGGTGAGCTTCAGTGTACCACATTCCAAACCTCAGAGCCAGGAATCAAACCGGGACCTCCGAGGTAATAACCAAGAATGGTAGCCACTGCTACTTCAGCGTAATTGGACACTAACCTAGATGGTATATCGCCATATTTAGTCCCATTCCGCTGTTGACATCCAACTCATGACATACTAGTGCTGCTGATGAGGTGTTATTAAGGTCAGTGAACATAGCAGCCAGTTCATTAAAATCAAGGGAACGTGGTGACGCAGCGGGCAAGCTGTTGGCCTCTCACCAAGGTTCACCTGGTTCGATTCCCGGTTAATTCATGTGAGTGTTTCGAAGTGAAATGCCATGTCCTGTGGTTCGGATTCCATGTAAAAAGGAGGTCCAGTGGCTCATGATCGCATGATTAACGGTCACGAAAAACTTTCCTGCTTTCACTAAAATCGGCGGTGCTATGTTGGCCGGCGATATATTTAGCAAAAGAAACATCATCAGAATCCCAAGTATTAACGAACGATCCCAAAGAGTTCAATTAAATCTACTGAACCTGCATTTTATTCCCTTCTAAATGCCTTGAGCAAAACACATAGATGGCTTCAAAGCATTTTTCAGTGTTGCCTTACAAGAAAATGAAAAAAAGGTACATGTGATTAATACAGTAGGCTATATACTGTATATTAGGATGTCTCATAAGTAATGCTCGGATGTTTAAGACCTAAAAATTGCTCGAATACGCAAGCAAATATGACCTTAAATATGACTCAAAAATGACAAAATATGACCTGAAAATGACTGATTTAAATATGGCCGTTTCTTTTAATTATAAATCCAAGCGACAATCCCTTCGAGATTAAATTGTTAATTAAATTTTTATTCCCATTTTGATTTTAATTTTCTGAATATACTGTACATGTTTAGTTGTTATTTACAGTCTATTTCTGTAATCAGTAGTTCCCGTTCGGTAAGTTGAGGATGACTGTACATCTACAGCTGACCTCGATCTACCGAAATATGAAGTTCTTACCAAACAAATGCTCAAAATATGACCTAATGGTCAAAAATGTTCGAAATATGCATTTATATGACACATAAAAACCACTGTATTGTGACGGTAATCACTTGATTTGTATCAGAAACCAATCGGACATGAAGATAGAGGCAAAGAAAAATATATGATTTTTCCTAAACATCCGAGCTCTTCTCATAAGTAATGTCGTCTTTTAAGTATTGTGTTTTATACGATAGGCCTACAATTGGTTTTCTTTGTTCGCCAAAGCTAATTACAGTAGGTCATGATTAGAATTGCGTATATTGCGAGAATGTATCAGTCACACAATCACAAATGGAACTTACAAAGTTGGAGGTTAGGGTCCTTCTAAAGCACTACTGGACACAAGATTACAAAGCTGCTGCCGTGGCTCGAAGAATATGTGAAGTGGAAGGAGGAGGTGTTGTTAGTGAGCGTGTGGCACAACGATGGTTCCAACGTTTCAACACTGGAGAAGAAAACACTACACAGTTTCCGCGTTCTGGAAGATATAAACTATGGGGTAATAAGAATACACGCAGAATTTTGGAAGAAAATCCGCAAAGAAGTACTCGTAGGCTGTCAGAAGAACTTGGTGCATCAAAAGATAGGCTACCATACATCGCCAGATTGAGAAACTTGGAAAATCAAACAGAAGTTGTAGATCTGTACCTCATGAATTTACCCCTGAACAGGCCCAACGTAGAGTGGATATCTGTCGTCAGCTTATCGGTAACCCAATGGATGAGAGATTTATCAGGAGAATTGTCACATGTGATGACAAATGGGTCCTTTATCGCAACGCTGATGCCTCAAAACAGTGGCTCAGTCCCCCTTCAATCTGCCAAAGTCATCGTTAAAAGGGATCATGGAATTTTGAGACGGGGATACCCAGCATTATTTAACCGAAATAGAGTGTTCTTGCAGCAGGACAATGCAAGACCTCATACTTCACGAACAACCATGGCAAAAATTCAGAAATTGGGATGAGTCAAACTGCGATCACATCCAGCATACAGCCCTGATCTTGCAACTTCAGATTACCATCTTTTTCAATCCATGCGTGGAAGAAATTTCGAAAACATTGAAGCTGTGGAAGTGGGTCTCACCGAATCCTTCGCATCAAAACCCAGAGACTGGTACCGTCGCGTCGCGGGGTAAGAAGCCTCGCTGAAAGATGGCTCAAGACCATAGAATTTGATGGTCTCTACTTCGAAGAATAGTTTAATTTCTTGTCAGAAAACATTCCAATAAATTTTTCTTTAAAAAACGACATTACTTATGAGACATGCCCTGTATATACAGTATACAGGATGGCGCAAAAGTCTCTGCACACTCGGGAAATGTATGTATCTAAGTTGGTACTACGTACGGCATGGTTGGTAAAAGAAAGGAAATGCACGTAGAGTTAACAAATGAAACCATAGCAACAATGATGTTAATTGTTGTTTGTGTTGTCATGACTATGTTAAAGAAAGAAGCGTTAGTTAGGTAATATTGCTTTAAGGGGTGGAACAAAGAGGTCATCTGCTCCAGAATGAAGAAAGCTGAGTGGTTACATTGAGAATGCCTTCCACAATTTGGACAACAACATTCAGCTGCGTGTGCATGTGTGTCAAAGTGTTCCAAGTGTTAATGAAGAAGGGAGACAGTTTGAATATAAAAAGAAGTGATGTGTACTGTAGTTTGTTGGTAGGCCTGTATTATGTATCATGTTGAAATTATTCAACATTAACACTATTAAATTAAATTAATGAACATAAGTGTGAAGTGACTTTTGCGCCACCCTGTATTTGGGATTGCATTGTGTTGGCCGACTGAAAATAAGTTATATCAATTGTGCAAGGCAGTTGTTGTTGTTGTTCTTAATTCGTTTTACGGGCTCTGGACATCTTGGTTAACAGGCCCGTGTAATTGGGTGTGAGTCCAATTTGTGTGATAACTTTTGTTTCTCTGGTGACTGTAGTATGTGCAACTATAATTATTATGTTTGGGAATGGGACAGGAAATAAGGTACTTTCTTTTTCCTGGAGGGAAAGTGGAAAATCCGTTGATAACTGCTGTCAGCGTCAGTAAATACATAGGCTAGCAATGAACTGAATTTTATACTGTGTACTGAACCCATCTGCAATTGGTTCAAGCGTCGAATCCATATTTTATATGCAAAAGAAGAGAGGAAATAACGCAGTCTTTAGAATGTATTGGAAAGATTTTAAGAAGTGGGCTGTTATAATGTGATGCAAGAACGGGTGACCACTAGTCACGCGGGCATGAGATCACGCTTGACGCATCGATAAGAAGCTGGCGCATAGTTATTAATAGAACTAGAAGAACTTTCCACGACGAGTGAGGGAGAAGGAGTTTCGGAAATAGACCTTACTCAGCTATAAAATGGCAACCTTGCAATGACGCAAGAAGAGAAATAATTAAAATTAAGCCATTTGCAAGCATTTAATGAATGAAATGAACACGTCATTGTTGATCATTCTGGAAAAGAGATTTTTGTGTGGGGAAAACGTTTATAATATTTGCACAGGAAAGAACTGCATACGCGGTATTACGTCGTTAGTTATTCCCCGAGCCCAGAGATGGGAGAGAAGGAAAAATAAACCTCACCACCCACATATCTGAGGAGCCAAATTATTTAATATCTTGGATTCGTGTGATCGATTTTCATGATCAAAGAAACCATTTTACAAAACAAGAGATTTCAAGAAATATATTTTTCAAAATTATACGATAATTACTTCAGAAGTTAGTGCTGGAGAAGAAGCGGATTTGATCCTTTTGCCGCAGATTTGGATATAAACCCTGGACGTGCCAGGAAGAGCATACAGTCTACCATAGTGCCTAAGGGGCACGGTACTGTTTCACAAGTATCATTCAGTTTTACGAACCCTAAGAGGGGTTGTGCTGTTTCAACCAACAACAAGACAATCTACATGTAAACTCCTAGTGCAGGAGTGCTGTATCAAAGTACATTCAGTTTATAAAAGACGCCGGAGAGCGTGATACAGTTTCGCAAAGTACAAAAAGGCATTTTCAGTGAGCGCTGAGACGCTGCACGCAGGAACAATCATCGTTAAATGCAGTCTTTACCAGACCGTGAGAGGTCGTGTTACGCTGTATCGCAGACGAGCACCCCGTATGGGAGTGGCCGTCCAGTATCGTCATTAGTATCGCCGTGTGAAGACACATCAGAATCCTGTTATAGGAATAATATCATCAAGCTTCAGACTTTATAAAGTTCACCAGTACCGTCAAAGTTTAGGCTGTGGACTTAAGAAATTACCGGCGATAGGTATTCGAATATAATAGTTCAGTTAAAGAACTGACGCATCATAAGATTTCGAAGTACCCAAGGACAGTAAAATATACAGTTCTATCTACGTTAAGTAACCAAATCAGGGTAGAACGAAATAGTAACGCCTAGTGTTCCTGAACCGAGGGGGCTAGAGCGAAGTACGATAAAATTTAGGAATCGAGGTTCCAGGCATTGTCTAGGTGGACAAATGAACAGTCAAACATTGGGGAGTACTCCAATAAGCCACGAATCAAAGTAACAGAAAGTAAAACAAGGAAATTACTAGGTCGCCGTTATACTAGTTCGAGCGATCATAAAAGTAATATACCAGTGACAGACTTTTATTAGACGAACAATTTAGCGTCTAGCAAGATACGACATCGTGCAGTAAAATTTAAAGAAGCCGATAGTCAAACCCAGAATTAGAAGATCAGCCGTTCCAGTGAGGTTAGTTCGATCGAGACTTTCAATCATCTCATCAGAGTAGGAAGCCGACGTGCATATAGTGCAACCCTTGGAACGGGAAAAATAAAGAAATCACGTGTGTAAGGCGAATGATTAACGTCAGAGTGATAAAAATTTTATGTAATTTAAATATAGTGAAATTTTTGAGTGTAATATATTTTTAGGAAATTGTATTGTGTTTAAGTGAAAACGAATACAAAATGGTATTCCTTATATTCAAAGTGATTAGGGTATATATTTTATGTGCTGTTAGGAAAGTGTTATCGAGTGTAAATATAACTATGAATATGGCTTAAGAAGAAATTGGTGGGTGAAAATGTTCCATCGTTGGAGAATTCGGTCTCTGACCGTACAATCATGGGAGTAACAATTTCATTATTATGTGTTTTGGGAAGATTTGCGTATAATCCTCATGAGTGAAAGTAGGGATGTTTGATAACAGGTGAAATAAAGATTGCGCGATCTGAACGATTAATTTGATGGAAATATAATAAATATGTGAAGTATTAATGAATCCCTTGTGGAAAATAGTCAGTGGAATATCAGTTTAATGGTAAATGATATAAATATGGTAAAGCAAGCGTAATAATAATAATAATAATAATAATAATAATAATAATTAGATAAATGAATATTGTGATGAATTTTATATTGAGAGGTGGTAGCTTTAAGAGCTCCTTTAGATGAATTAATACATGTTGTGAACACATGTTCTTTATGGCATAAATGATTATTGTTAATGGAGGAGGAATAATATATATTTTGAGACGTAGATCAAACTTCGATTTGAATTTATTTGGTTCTTTGAAAGGCAACTTGGCTAATTTATGTATGAGCGCCATGTCGCGCAGTTGAAGTAATTTGTCACGCTAGGAATGCGTTGAAATGCTCGGTAAAAGTAATTGTGAGGGACAGTTAGTCGCGGTAATGAGCTGTTGTAAGTCCTCAAAGTTGTGATATTGATCACGAGGCATTGTATGTGCTATGTTGAAAAGGGTGCAATTTATGTTGTATTATGAGCGCTGGTTATGGGCTAGGCCTTCCTTAAGTCCCTAATGTTGTAAGTCCTCAAAAGTTGGGATACTGTTCCCGAGGCATTTTAAAGGATCGAACTCAGAGTCGTCCGTGTTGAAGTCCCTTAATATTTGTTGTGTTATTGAATATTCTTACCCGCTAATGAGGACACGTCATAATTATACTTTACCGAAGCTAAAAGAATAAGGTCTGTAGAACCTAATAGTTGTCTTGTGGTTAATTTGTAACGTGAGCCTTGCCATTCAGAGAAATGCATTTGAAACAGCTGTTTTTAAAGCTGGATAACCAGTCCCTTGTGAAGGCGAGACTGTAGGTTCTCCCTCCCTCCATGCAATAAATCAAGCCAAGTAGTTAAGACAGACCCTTACCCTCATTTAGTGAGGTAGGTTAGGAACGGGCTGTCTGAGTCACAACACACGGAAGTGTTTAAGATTATTTTAATGACCCGGTATTTGAACCGAGGTCCCTTTACATCCAGTATTATCGCTTGCAGAGTTCAGATCGTTGCTTTCTTAAGATATAATTTTCTTTGAAGACAAGATGATAAATCCCTAACTTTATTATTTAATGATTCAGTGATTCACGAGTTCTTATGAAGACATTAAGATTCCGGGAGTAATCTTAAGTTGACTTGCTCAGTAGTTTTCTATAGCTCGAGAATACGCAAATTTTTCCAATCATGGTAGTGAGTTGGTAGCTTGAGAGAGAGTGATGGTAACAGATGAACATTGTGAGAGCCCAAAATTAATTAATGATTAGCCATACTTTGATATTATGATTAAAACCAGATATACTCATGTAAATATTAATAGACGTGTATTTAATTGCTAACACAGTGTATGTAAACTTTACCGAGCCATTTGGAGCTCGTTATTTTAAAGAATTTGAATTGACACCATATGGGAGTGAAACTTAGTTGGAGTTTGGTTGGTTTTTGGAAAACTAGTAATCATTATTTTTTAATTGTTTAATTTGAATTCCTTGTTCAATTTTGGACAAGTGTGAAGTGTAGTGTCAGTATTCTCATTTGTTTAATTTTTGTAGCACCATATTTTGGATAATTAAATGTTTTGATAGGAGGATTTGATTTTGTTTATTTTTGGAAGTGTATCCTATGCTTAATCCAAAGTGTAAGTCACAGAGTGGGAGAATAAACCATGAACCCCGATACTCCCGATTGAGCATTGCTGGCAAACTGTGATTTGCATATTTTATTGTTGAAATGGGCACATGGGGTAGAGATTATGGCAAGCTAATTGACGCAGTAGGCTACAATGCTACAATTGCTACCTCCAATATCCGGACTTGCTGCAGCTCCCCATCGCAGTCATTGTGAGCGATTTAACGCGCATGGCTACGGCGTGGGGGTAGGGAAAAACAGGAGGAAGGCATAAATAATAGTACTGTCGCATACATACAGCAGGCCTATCTCCATGTTCAGATTACAGCAAGAAACACGTCCTAGTGCTGCGCTACGAAGATATCGATGGCTTGGAAGTGAAAGCTTTTATCTCGCATTCGACAGTTTCTCGAAAATGTTCCGTAACCAAACAGTGCTTCGCCGATGGCTCGAGGGACCAAGCAGCGAATTTCTATCGCCAGGAAATAGAAAAATTGGTAGTTCCTTCAAGAGGCGTGATGGCGAATATGCCAAGTTGCTTGCCTCTAGCAAGGCGGTCAAGGTTCGGTTACCGGTTAATGCATGTGACATTTTCTAGTTGAGTGCCTCGTCTGGTGGTTTGGATTCAACGCAAAAAGAAGGAGGCCTCATGATTAGCTGTAATTTGAAACTTCACGTTCAAACTGTTGTTTACAGGAACTGGGTGACTGTGTGGAAAAATAGCGTTTTGTACATGTACCACGTAGCATTGTAGCCTACTGCATCAATTAGCTTGCCATAATCTCTACGTACACGGTATACAATTCAGTTCATTGCTATGTATTTCATTCATTAAACATTTAATAAAGAAATAACGCTTCAAATAGTATTCAATGTAGCAACGTATTAATCAACCAGCTAAATTGGAATTGATTTCTAATAAGCGCATTGCTACGGAAATGTAACCACACTGTGCCTAATACTCCACGGGTGGGCATTTTCGTTCAAGCTATCGTTATAAGAGGAAAACGTATCCCAACGAAAGGAAATAGCATTAGGAGTCAATTTCTATTGAGATAATGACTGCGAATATGGCCAAAACATTTGAAAGAAAAAAGATCGAATTTCTCATATTATCCAGCAGCAAATACGTCATGAAATCTTCTCTTCATTCCAGCTACCGACAATGTGGCGACACCTTAGATCGTTTCGTGCAGAAAATGATTCAGTTTTGGCAAAACTGTTGTTTCAGTTAGGAGAATGGGATATCTTTGTCACCCATTCTGAGTGCTGGATGTACAGTGGGTAAAAAGTATTCCTACCCTACATTTTACCCTGTTGGTGTCCATAATTTGTCTTGCAGCATTATGGTATTCATAGGTTTGTGTAAAGACCTTATGGCAGTGTATTACACACGGACATATGCTAGTAACGTGAATACATTAGTTAATAACGTAACAAGAGGCATATTCGTAGGCAAAGAATGTAATCATACGCGTCCAATGTTTGTAATCATTACACTGTTACACGCCCTTCCCCCGTCTTAGGGCGTGACGTCAAGCGAAGGTCGATCACCGTAGTGTTCTTAGATGATACTGTTTACATTACGTCTGACAGTGGTAAAAAATGGATCGGAAATCACAAGAGTTGAGTGCCACCTGCAAAGACCACATAGTTTCATTATTTTAAACAAGGATTCAGCTATTGGAAGATTGGGAAACTTTTTTTTTTTGCGTATGACTTTTAGTGCCGGGAGTGTCCGAGGACATGTTCGGCTCGCCAGAGTTTGTAGCTGTTTGTAGCTGCTTCTATGCGGACACACATGGGGTGAGCTACAAGTACCGTCACGTGTGAAGTGTTGTCTGGGGAGGAAAGTTTGAATGTAAGGACGAGGAGTTGGAAGGTAGCGGCTGTGGCCTATAGTTAGGGACCAACCCTAGCATTGGCCTGGAAGGAAGATGGGAAACTACAGAAGACCATCTTCAAGGTTGCCGACGGGGGGATTCCAACCTACTCGCCTTCCGGATGTGAGTGACTGCCTGCAGCCACGCCGTAACGAACACGGCTAACTCACCCGGTGGGAAACTGGTGAAACGATCTTATGCGACTGTCCAGTATTAACAAGGTCAAGCCGGGATCAACCGATAATGCAAAGCGACAGGGACAACCAAGGTTCATTTCGTAACGTGAATCTCACCGATTGGTTTGTGAAGCCTTGGAGAACCCTAGAATTGGTGCGGCTGAACCAGGGAAACAGCTTGCTTAACGTTCCGGGAAGATTGTTACACCTCAAACTATCCGGAATCGGCTCAATGAAGCAGGCATTAACGGCAGAGCAGCGCGAAAGAACCCTTTGTAAGTGAGAGAAACCGTGGGAAGAGGTTGGCATTCACTAAGGACTAGGCCTATATAAACATGGGGCAAGACTTCTGGAAGACTATTTTATTTTTTGACAAAAGTAAATTTAACAAGTTTGGATCTGATGGTCGACAGTTCGTTTGGAGAAGATCGGATACAGAACTGGAAAGCAAAAATGTACTGCCAACAGTGAAGCATGGAGAAGGCCACGTCATGTTATGGGGCTGCAGGTGTTGGTGAACTGGACGTAATTGAAGGCAACATGAATGCTCAGGGCTACATCAAAGTGCCCCGGGGTAATTTGTCTAGGAGTGTTGTAAACTTAGGCATACAAGACACCTGTTTAGCCTATTTCAACATGACAACGACCCAAAGCATATAACAAGAATAACGTGAGAGTGGCTATTGTACAACTCCCACGCCACCACTATCTCCGGACCTTAACCCCATTGAAAATTTATGTGGCCATTTCGAAATCAAAATCCGAAAATTTAAGTGTTCCTCCAAGACGCAACTAGTAGACAATTTGCGAAATTGTTGATCTGAAATTACACCAGACATCACAAACAAGCTTGTTAAATCCATGCGAAGGAGGCTTCAGGCCATTATAAATGCAAAAGATTGGCATACCAAATGTTAATTGCGTTTGTGTACTGTAGAAAGTCTCATTTGTGGTGTATATGAATACTTTTTGGTACCCCAGGAATGGTTTTTGTTTCATATTTTAATACATATTGTGTTTGAAAAGTGTTCGTTTTTCGGCAATGAATAATTGGTACTTTTCGTCCTACATACTGCAAACATGACGTTCTCTGGTCATATATTAAACCAACATTCAAAAATAACATGGTGTATGAATACAGTACCTTTTTTTTACTAACTGTAGGTTGAATATCTTGAACAATCTGTTTTTCTATGATGACTGTGGTAGTATGTGCAACTTTACATTCGCGTTCATCGATGGCCAATATTTTGATTTGTACTATTTCGTTTTCAAGGGGCCTCTAATTGTCCAGGCATGCGCAATGACTGCCCCATAAAATAATGTTTTCAATCCGTGCCTCTTTGTGAACAACAATTCCTCACAGGCCTTTGAATACAATTACTGTTACTCGTCTCCAGTCAAGAGCACTATATCATTGTTCTACGGTTGTAGAACGTCAACAAGAGAATTCCTGAACTCCATTCAGCGAGCTCGGTCAAGTGGCCATTGACTGCTCTGGGTCTGACTAGACGGGAAGGCAGAGGATAGCTTCAACCAATAACCTCAAAAGGAAATGAATTGCGAATGCAGTCTCCCTCCGTGAAGAGTCCCATCAGGTAGGCTGCCTGCGGATTTCTGAAGAACTTCTCCACGAAATGAAATCACGTTCTAGTGCTAGTTCATGATAGTACAGGGCGCCAGGAAATCTTCTCCCCAATGACTACGGGCATCAGCCAGAGGTAGCATCAGCAGTTTAGTTGGCAGCACGGTGTCCTTGAGAGGATGAATCCCACAAGTGAGGGCTGTAGGCTGTCGAAATCGTCAGTGTGTATTGCATTACGCAAGCGTGTGTGTCATCAGCACTTCCAGCATCTGTTATGAATGGCTGTGGTGAGTACAAAGTTTACTGTTTGTTTGTTTGTTTGCTTGTTTTGATACAAGTGACAGGCGTGCTACTAACGTAACTACTGATGCTAATACCCGCAGTAGCCCGTAGTCATAGCGGAGAACATTTCCTGACGCCCTGAAATATGTACAGGTCCTAATGCCGAGCCAATGTCCACCCCTCGTGAGAATGGAACAACGGCGCCGGTGGGTGTGGTGTGTCAGGATGCTGGGAGATGGGAAGATGAAATATATGGGTGTGTAATAATGAGGATTCTCTGTATGTTAAGTAGTCAGCTCGGAGGATGGTTAGATCCTCATAAAATACCGCCGTAGGTTATGTGGGTAGATACCCACTCAAACCCAAGGCAGCACGATAATGAGGCATACTTCACAGGTGAGGAGTGAGGTAGTTTGCCATTGCTTTCCTCACTGAGTCAGAACAACAGCACTGACTCTATGAGCACTACCCTACCAGGGAATTTTTACCGCTAGACGTAGAGCGGGGCTGTTCTGTATACATTACGTCATCTCGCCTCATTATGGCTGCAGCGAGCGGTTGCGGGGCAAGACGGGGAACGCATGTACAGGCATACAATGAGAACACACCACACAGCGCACGACCCAGCACGAATCATGCACACAAATGACAAGCGATGAGGTTTCGCTGGCGACAACTTCACGTCTATCGCAGGCGTGTGGCTGGGCGGAGCGCATTAGTTCCGATTTCCGTCACCGGAAACAATTCGCTGGTAGGGTAGTAGAACCTTTCACAGTACACATAGACACTAGCTGTGCCCTCAGCACCACCCATAACTCAGTAGCTTCCATATAATCACAGCCATGAATGAGACTGAGACATCGGCGGAAAGCAATATTTTACTCTAGCCTGTGCCAACAGACAAATGCAAGTGTACTGCATTCATCAAGATGTGGTTAACAGGCCGATTTCTATAACATGCTATAGCAATTAGAAATTGATAAGTTCTGTACAGCTGCATCTTCGTGACATGCATGCCAATATTCATTTTTCCTATTGTAGGCCTACATCGTATTACGGAAATGTTGCATTTCCTGTATGGTTAGATCTCATTTCCAACTAGACCAGGGGTTCTCAACCGGTGGGTGGCGAATTACGAAGAAAAGGTTTAAAAGAAATAGTTATTGCTGTAGTTTTTTATTAAAAGAAAGAATACACTCACATTGTACTTATCTTTTACGTTCTTTTTATTCTATTAATTACAAACTTGTGTTTCTTTGGAATTAAGGAATGTCTGGAATGATTTTTGTAACACACAAGACAATGTAATTTTCCAGTGTCAAACGATTTCTTGAATTCACCATTATGGAAAATCCTTGTTCACAGTTGTAAGATGTAGAAAATGGCATCAACGTTTTTGACGCCGTTGTGGACAGTTCAGGGTATTCCATTTTAATACTTATACAAAATTTGTCGGCACAAACATTGTTAAAAGTGAGTTTCACCGACTGATCACTTGAAATATCTAACGTTATTTTTTTTTGGGGGGGGGGGGGGCAAAATACTCAGCCAGAAAAGGAGGTCGCAGTGTCTAAAAGGTTGGGAACCCCTGAACTAGACTATCTCATCTACTGGATATTTTTGAAAGTTAAATACATGAAACCCCTCTAAGTACGCCATGTGTGTGGGGCTCTCTCGCCTAGATGTATCACCGTCCATAGGTAAAGCCCTGCGCGGATGCGGATATCCGCAACATTTTTCGCCATGCGGATATAGTTTACATGGCTGTGCGGACAGCGGATAAGTTGCGGATAATGTTTGGAGTAACTTTGAGGATAGTTTTTAGAATACAATCCGAACTTGTTGAATATCATTACTAGGACCCGGATGTTTACCGTTATGTTTCTTTTTAATGACAAATATAAGATGATGATTTAAGCTTATCTCATTCAAATTATGTCATTAAGCATAATTCCCACTCCGAACTGAAAAGGGTTGCAATTCTGGCTGTATAACATTCATTTTAAACATAGCGCATGACATACATAGCCTAAGCAAGGGATCGACTTTCTCCTCAAATGTAGAAATGTGTTGCTTCAATGTATTGCACCCTTCAATAAAACATGGTTTTCTCAAGATTCATCTACGGGGTCGTGTTCAGTCCTGACTGCGTTACGCAGCAAAGTTCGCTTAAAAACAACATGCTCTAATGCATAGAAAGGTTCATGACAGAGGCTATACTAGAAATAAAATGAATAATAAGTAGAATAAAAGAAATTTAATGACTGAAAATTATGTGCATAATAAATAACTATAACACTGAGCGGTAGGAACTCGCTCGTCACAACAAAACAATGTGAATGCAGCTTCACACAAAATAATTAATCATAACATAAACTTTGAGCTGTAAGAACTCGCTCGTCAACATATGGATACAAGTCCATTTTTTTCTGGTCATGAAGTTATATAATGTGTGGTATACTGCTCGTTAATAAGAAACTGAGTTCTGATGCCAGTCCGTTTACAACTGAAACAGTCATGTTGCTTACGGAGTTGCATCTTTTAAATCACACTACGGCTATGGGACCCACCCTTAATTAATACACTATAATTACTACTGACACATGCAAGATCTAATACTACAAAAAGATGAAGAATCTCCCTGAGATTCTACTGGTGCCAGAGCACATAAATGAACAAAAAGAGCATGCCAGAAATAGGCCAAAACGCTCTCATCACGACAAGGGAACATAGCCTCGCGCACCCTAGGTTGACACGGGTCATTGAACGAGTAAAATAAACACACAAAAATTGAACCAACAACAACAAAATACAAGCCTAACGGCTGAAAAACTATGTTTACATTTATATAAAACGCCAGACAAACAGGATTTTTGGAAGCTACCTTACAACTATGGACAGCACCCATTTAATCAATCAATACTCATTATAACCGATCAGGTTTCGTGAATTTAAACAACGTCTTAAATTGAAGAACAGGAACCAAGCCTGTTACTAATGACAAGTCGCGTTATCTGATTTGAGCGCGCCCCTCTTGTATGAGTCATCGCTGTCTCCAATATCTCTCTCAGTCGCTCAAGCCAGGTGCAGTTTCCCTCTGGAAACGCAAACATATCTCACTCATCCCCTGGATGGCAAGAAAACACAAATATATACCACAAGTCCAGCCTCACGAGGTCATGAACTGGGCTGACATGGAGCAAGTCAGAATAATCACCATGATATATTCTCGTTAGCACATCATAAAAATCACAATGCGCACCAAAAGCTTGGACTGACTCTCATAAATATCTCACTGGGTCGGCTCAAAACAGATCAACAATATTGCGTCCATTGACACATTAACAAAAATACACAACAAAAACTCGGGTGCAAAGTGCCATCCCGTTCAGCTCTGCTGAAAAGCAACTATCAAAATAATCCTGATCCGTCATAAAATTCTACTCACAAATAATCTTTACCCTCCAAATTCTATTTTTAATCTCAAAATTAATTCAGTTCCATTTCTGTTATAAGGCATACCTCCGAATAATAATGCTTGACCGCGATTTACGCGAGCGTAAGCGAGCACGAGCTGCGCGTTGCCCCGTAAAGTTGAACAAAACACAATCACAATATTTACAAATTACACAACGCTCGGCTTGTCCCATATTTAATGTGTCAGTAAAACAAGAACTAATATCTATAAAATATGTCCCATAATACCATAGCTGATTTAATAAATAAATAAATTCATTTGTACTCAATCCTTTAAAAACAGCGTCAAGGAAACGTCTGCAGCCATCTCCTTTAAGATATTTATCTCGTCATCGACATCTTCTGGCAAATGTCCTGCTGGTTCCAAGATCCGGTCTCGTTCCTAGACGTCATCTCGTGCTGAATTAAATAAAGTTTTGTCAGATACACACACGATATATTTCCTACTACATTCACCTATCAAGTACTAAATTCCTTGACAGTCTATTTGGTGAATTATTTCGATGAACTGGTCCTACTGATAGTGCTGGGACTACAAATAAATCACTGAAGTTACACTTATAACTTGACGAAACTGTTCCATGTTCAAAATAAAAATCAACGTCACGTCCTCAGACGCACAAATTAAAGAGTGTGAACGTTACGTCCTCAGACGCACAAAAATAAGTGTATGACGTTACGTCCTCAGACGCACAAAAATAAGTGTTCTCTCGAAGCATCCTGGATCCTTATAAATGAATCTGACTAGGGTAGGTGTGGAAGGGGATTTATGAGAAAATATTCCATAATAATTATCAGACTAGCATGCGATCGGTATCATTGAGTTCGTAGCAGTGTGGAGGTTACGATTATGCTGTAGCCGGCTCGAATCGATCGTGGAATTAATCTGTAGATAACTCCCGCGTTAATTTACCAGGGTGCGTTACCAAGCCGAGTTGCCGCTAAAACAAGGCGTCTTGATATTATTGGCCCAGACTCTTGTATATCTTTGCGCGCTTTTACATGTATTTCTGCAGTAGGGAGTGGTTAACATGATGATTGACCAATTGCCTCGTAGCATTCGATTTTCTTCTTGGCGCCAACCTTCATAGCAACAGGCCATAATGTGCGTGCCCAAGCCGTCTTCCGCGCTAAAAGTTGCACCTGTCCTATGTGTCAAGAATATTTATGCTTCTTCCTAAAATACCACAGGAGCTTAAACCATTGTGTCCTCTCGGCCACTGATTTCTCAATATTTCCCAACGCCGTCTGGCTCTCATATCTGCTGTCTGTAGAAATGTATCAAAAGATGATGAATAATTATTAGAATCCTTTATACAGCCTGTGGATAAAGGGTTCAGTATGTCTACCCCTTATTATTCCCGTTCTCCAACGGGGTCGGGGATGAGATGCGACGTAAGTATTTGTGGCGAATGGCTTTTACGGCCGGATGAAATGTGTTGCTTTAATACTTTATCTAATTAAAACTAGTATTGTAATGCCAGTAGATTCGAATAACAAACGTGCGGATGCGGGGCGGATGTGGATAATGTTTTGTTTATCCGTGCAGGGCTCTATCCATAGGGAGCAAAGCAGTGCTGAAGATGCTGAAAGCTCTTAGCTCCTTCATCCATGAAACAATGGGACGTAGTAAGTAGTTGCTATCCCACAAGGGATCTAGACAGGCTGTAACGATCCTCTGCTAACGACACCAATCGGTACATCAGGGAGAAACCATTCAGGCGCTCATTGTCTCGGCAAAATACCCAGAATAGTTACAAAAATATAGCATTGCCTGTGTGTTGAGATCTCATTTAAAACTGGATTATTTGATTTGCTTTATATTTTTGATAGTTAAATACAGCAAACCCGGCCATGAATGCCATAACACTCCAATTTTGGTTATGTTTGCAATTTCAATCATATGTACTGTAATCTAATTATGAAGTTGTTGTTGCTTCATTTGAGGGGCAGGGACAACATGGTCATCAAATACCGTGTACTTGGCTGTGTGTGGAATTTTGTCTGATAACAAGTGTTATTTTGATGGCTGTATTAGTGTGTGTATTTGTAATTCAGGTAAGGATTGGGAGAGAAGTGGCCGTGACCTTAAGTTAGGAACCATCCCAGCATTCGCCTGGAGTCGGAGTGGGGAACCACGGAAAACTACTTCCAGGATGGCTCAGGTGGAAATGCAACCCACCTCAGTTTTGCCTCACGAGGATGAGTGGACCCCGTTCCAGCCCTCAGACCAGAATTAAATTTCATGGCATAGTCCAGATAGTGAAGCTTAATTGCTCTTTATCAAACTGGATCTAATAATCCCTTAGGATTAAATAGAGACGTTGATATGATTCCTTTTCACCAGAGACAGATGACCTAGATATTAAGTCCTTTTAAATATCCAATACAACAACTTCCATTGCTCGGCATGATTTCTGGACACGTCTGTTGTTGTTCACTCTTTTAAGGGCTTTGCGAAATCGATCTTATGTAACCCCGTGTTTTGGGGTGTGTGTTGAAATTGTCTGATAACCTGTAATATTGTGATGGCTGTATTAGTGTGTGTATTTGTAATTGGGGTAGGCATTGGGTAGGAGGTGGCTGTGGCCTTAAATTACATAACATCCCGGCATTTGCCTGGAGTAGAAGTGCGAAACAACGGAACACCACTTCCAGCATAGCTGCGGTGGGAGTCAAACCCATCTCTTCACACGATGCTGAGTGTACCCCAATACGACCCTCCCTTAACAGCAAGCGTGGTGTTGATAATAATAAGCCTGAGTCGCCGTACGGCACAGTGTAATTTTTCTGTCTTACCCTCAGTGGTAACAATCGTGTGGGAGGACGTACCTGGGAGAGGGCCGTCCCTACCTTACCGTTGAGAGGCACACACTGGACATTATGGTCTGGGGAGCTATTGGCTTGAATTTGAAATCAAAATTACTGATTTTGAGGGCAATATGTCCGCTCACCAGTATATTGACAGTGTGCTAGACCAAATATTTCTAATTTATTTTTCAATTAAGTGCAAGTTTTTCAGACAGGATATCTCCCGACGTTTCACCAGCATTTTCAAGGGTTCCGCTCCTTTCCTTGGTCCTGTCAGGACCATGGCCTACAAGCCCGAAAAACTTGTACTTAATTACGAACGCCGACCGTGAAAGCCTAAGCTATTATAGGCCTATATTTCAATTGATTTTATTTCATTTTCATTTTAGCTCTAATTTTTATTTTATTTATTATAATTTTATTTTTGATTTGAGTTATTATTCAATATTGATAATTTTATTAAAATGTATTTTAAAATTTTCTTTACTTATTATTTGTAAATTTATAATTTTTTAATTCTATAATCTTAATTGTATTTTAAATTTTAGCGTGGTTTTATTTTAAGTTGCATATTTATGTTTTATTTTATTATGTAATTTAAATATTTTTGGTTATATTTATTAGTTTTTTTAAATCCACCACCACAATTCAAGGACACAGATATAATATTTGTTGTAATTAGGCTGAAAGTTTCAACTATTAGCACCTTTGATAATAGTCTACAGACTCTTTTTATAGTAGGTGGTTAATATATGGACCACTATCCTATCCAGTGGCTGTCCCTATGATAGCAAACATCGCAAATGTGATGCACGCTTCTCCGAGGAAGCTCTTCACATCATAACCTTACAATGGCCCACCAGATTCCCAGACCTCATCCCTATACAGCATGTGTGAGACATGATGGGTGGCCAACTGGCCAACATGCTTCAGTCACCCACGACTCTAGAACAGTTGACCCGTGCAGTGCTCCAATCATGCGCCACAATACCTTGGAAAGTCATCCAGAGTCTTACTGACTACAGGAATTGTGCACTTAATTGCAGCTCGTGGTGGCATATCCTGTATTGAATTTCTCCACATTTGAGGTCAGAGGGACCCGAAATTGTTATCATTGTATCACAGCCAAACACTCGTCCTACAGCACCAGTCCTTCATGGTTATTGCGTTTCCATTTTTATGAGTGTAATAATAATGTGGGTTTAACATCAGTTTTAACCGCTATGGTCCCCAAAGAGCTTTCATATTAAGTTACCTGTTATGAAAAAAAATCCCTTAGTGGATCAATTGGTTAAATGCTGGCCTTAAGTCACAACCGTTAAAAGGCTCGTTAAATTTCAAGATTGGTGTTAATGAGTTATCGTGAGTCCACCAAGTATTCATTCCAACACTGCAAAGTTGGCCTGAAGACTGCGCAAAGAAAATGTGGTTTTGTCTGAGTAGGACTAGGCCTACGAAGTTCCTTCCTTCCCCCCCCCCCCCCCCTTCTTATAACACACAGGAAATAGAAACTGAAAACTCAATCAATTGCCATTGACACTTCTCTTCTGGGAGGATAATCTGTCAACGTACTAAAGATGATTTATTATTACGATTATAATATTGTTATTATTATTATTATTATTATTATTATATCTCGCTGGGCGCTCATTAGTAATGACTAGCAGCCACTACATGAATAAAATACACTGTATTATCCTCTAGAGCCAGCCCCGTGGTGTTGGGATAGCACACATGCCCCTGGTTCGAGTCTCGGCTCCGTCAGCGATTTTAGAAACTGACGTGAGGGCTGGAACGGGGTGCACTCAGCCTCATGAGGACAATTGAGTAGCTGCCCGTCAGTGAGGCAGCGCCCCGGTCACGAAAACCAAGATTAACGGCGGAGGGGACTCGATGTGCTGACCACGCGTCACCCCAATATCTGCAAGCCAAATGGCTGGGCAGCAGTCACTTGGTAGGTCTAGGCCCTTCATGGGCTGTAGTGCCAGGGGTTATTATTATTATCCACTTGCGTATCACAATAGTAGGTGGCACAGCGGTTAAACAACTTGACTCTCACCAAAGCGGACTGGGTTCGATTTCGTGTGGGATTTTCTATGTTAAAGGTAACAACTTGAGGTTCAGATTCCACCTTTAACCATTTATGGGATAGTGATCTCTATATTAACCACCTGTCATAAGGACAGTTTGTACTTTCAAAGATGCTGATAGTTGAATCTTTAAGCCTAATTTCGGAGAATTTTCATGCCGAATATACCTACGTATCTACTTGATGTAATGATTTGGATAAAATTTTTAAAAAAATAAACTAAAAACATTTACAATTAAAGTGTAAAAATAAAATATATATGTAGAATTAAAAATCATAAAATAAAATTACAATAATAAAAGAAATACAAAAATTAAAATAATGAACATAACTACAAAAAAGTTATGAAAGTAATTGTTAAAAACCAATTCGAAATTAGTTAATTAATTATATCAATAAAAATATCAAAATTAAATCTATAGGAACATAAATTGAAAATTAAAAATAAATATATGAACATTAAAATTAGCGAAACAAATAAGAACATTATTAACAATTATAATTATTAAAATAAATTAAAATTTAAAAACCCATAAATAAATAAATGTTTAGCCCTATAAAGGGTTAGAGGAGGGCCTGTGGCGTATGATTGCGAGATTGACGGTGACGTAAAACTCCAAGCTTCCTTTCCACAACAGTAGCCAAGTAAGAATGTTATTCTAAATCCCACTGTGTTTTATAACATTAACCGAATTGCAGCCAATTTGAATGCAAATATCGCGACTCAGCTAAAACTGTAGAAATTACATCAGCAGATGCATTCTGTGTTGTCATAGGGACTTGGCTAACAGGAAGTCAAGACTGTATTAGACAGGCTCGACGACAAAGCACTCCAACTGAGGCTGCCTGAGAATCGCAGATAATCCGACTTGGCAGCCACCATCGCTTTATGATGTTAGAGGAAGAAGCTGTAGGCTGCCTTGGATCTTACGAGCTACGAGAACATATTAATCTGTCCTTTTCAATTAGCATAAAGTGCATTTACAATAATGCCTCACCTCACGCTGTGTGTGTGGCTCAGCGTTATCTTGTTATTAACTCGCTTTAGGGTCTTATACATCTTGGTCATCAGCCCCGTGCACATTGGCATATGCTCAATTTATCTGATAACTTGTGTTTCTGTGGTGACTGTAGTACAGTAAACAACAGTTTGGTGATTTTCAGTCGGTCAACACGAATGTACCCAAATGTGATGGGTTGTTCCCTAATCCTGAAAAAAAAATGCATGAGATTATAAATACACTTGGATGACCAGTTTCGATCGTCAAGCGATCATCATCAAATCCATTACACTTAGGCTATGAAATCTATGTCTGAAAAAAAAAAGTTGACATAGTTCAACTCATCAATATTTGTTGGTTGTAGTCTATGTAATGTTTTGTTGCGATACTGCAAGTGGTGATTGAACTCCGGAATTTGCCCGTTTGGAGTCAATATGTGGTTGTTGTAATTGCGTAATTGTAATTGAGTCAAGTGCTATGAGTGTCCAAGTGAACAGGACCGCGCAAGACCCTAACCAGATAAGTAGCCTGTACAATACAGTACAATCAGAATATTGGTGCAAATGGCGACGTTTGAAGAAGAAATTGAGAGGCAGATAAATCGATACGCGAGAAAAAGGACACAAGTAGACCTACCCGTGAAATGGCAGAAAAATAAGTGGAAAAAGAAGGGGACCCACAAAGAAAAAATTATGTCCTTCAAGTCGAATGAAATAATGATTTGTTTACTTTTATTTCGTGATTTCAACGTGAAAACTTCGTACCCATTGGTCCTTCCTAAAATATTCCCGAAATTTTATGTAAAGATTGATATCAGATATAGCCTCTAGTAACTCGACATGTTTGTTTACTAAACATTTTTTTAAAATTTTCATATTACATGACTTTTACAAATTTTGAATTGAGAATATATACTGCATTTGTGAAGTATTTGATTAAATATATCATTATATTTCAACGTTTCAGCGTCTACAAAGTAACCTACCCTACTCCATTCCACCTAATGTGGATTTTGAACCCCTCTTTAGTTTCAAAGTGACGTATATACAGCACAACCCCCATTTTATGGTATTCTTTGTTCTAGGATTTGAGCCACCATGACATGCAGATTTTGTTTGAAGTGATCTAGTTCAATAGAGAAAAGTAGTTCCGCGAAGAAATTAATAGCCTATTTTCATATATCCGACTGGTCTTTTCCATGTGCGATGCACTAAATAACTGTTTGTACACGACCTGTGCCTCCACCAACACCATTACGTTGAATAAGTATGTACTGCAATAAATAACGTTCAGTATCGGTAATTAAGCCTCCTCCCGCGAGATTAAATATATTAAATATATTACTAAATTAAATTTCTGTTCATTTCTATTTTATGCATTATCTCTGTATCACATCACCGTAGTTTAATATAAAAAACGCCAAATGCGCGTCTTCTATTAATTACGAAAAATAAGCTACAGAATTTAGCGCCATTAGATCATGACTATCATACGAATCTTCTCTTCCATGGCTTGTATAGGGTACGAAATTTTCTTTAAATAATAAGGTTGACAATTTTAAACTGATTCCATCTCGAATTTTTGAAAACATTTGAACACGAGATGTCTCTAAACTAAGCTCTCAATAAAGATTCTTTGTCCTTAGCGACATTGCTCGCAGATGATTAGATCGCCAGAAAAATCATTTGAAATATTTGAAAATCACTTGGTCACCATGCTGTTTTTGTGTTACTCAGGATCTTAAAGTCACATATATGTACTTATTTAATAGCCCTCTATCATCATAAAATTTCAGTTGAATTGCGTAAATAGTTTCGGAGATATTGTGAAGTGGAAATATTGAATGGACGCCATGTTGGATTGTTTCATATAAAGGCTATATAATTATATGCCAACAGATGACTATTCTAATGTTGGTTGATTTTACGTACCTACAATTATATTGCTTGCTTAGGACACGAGAAATAAAAAAAAGTGATTTTAAAAACTTTGCACTGTCGCCACTTGAAGTTCTCATAATATTCCATTAAATTAGACGTCAATATATTAAGGTTTGAATGAAGATATACCATGCCACGTTTCACGGTGCTCAGATGAGTAAACCGTGAGAAAAATTCATTCAAATCTTTAAATTTCGAGTCACCGCGATGTTGGTTTTGTGCTCACCAGGTTATTGAAAGTCCCATAATTGAACTTATGCTGATAGCCTCTATCAACATACAAAATGTCAGTTAAATTGCAGTAATAGATTCGTAGATATTGAGAACCGTGTAAATATTTCGGATGGTTGCCATGTTGGATTGTTCTATATGTAGGCCACATACCATTAGATGAAAATTATTGCGTATGTTCATTATTAAAACGTTCACTTTGATCGATTAGGACACAAAAAATAAAAAACTTAATTGTAAAATTTCAATCAGCCGCAATCTTGAGATTATGAGAACAATTGAATTAAATTACATTCCAGTTGATTACATTTTATATAAAGATTGAAAGATTGAAACACTGTTATAGGATGTTATCTCTTGAAAAATTGCAGGAAAAAAGAAAAAACACCTTTAATTAATGGTGCGTGCATTAACTCAATATTTGAGTAAAATACTTATTTGTTTTCCACTTCCTCTTCTAGAATGTACAGTAATTATGTAGTCAGTTTTAGGTGTAAGTATGAAGTTAGTTTGTTTATTAGATATGTCATTGTTCTATTAGACTGTGGTGTGTGAGTGTGTCTAGTGGCAGTTGCATTGTATATTAGATATAGTTCATTGTATCATTAGACTGTGATTTGTGAGGGTGCATGTGAGTGTGCCTGGTGACAGACTGTTTTAGTGGTAGTACTTGTTGTTGGTGGAACTGAAGTATTTTTCGCTAGTAGAATTTTGGTATTTAATTGTTAGTAGAAGGTTAGAATTTTTGTTAGTAGATTTGCTCTTTACTTATTCTGAAGGGAGTAGCAGTCTTTCAGAATAAATCAATTCTTTACTTGTCTTATAGACGGTTAAGATATTGAAAATATAAGCCAACTAATGGCTACACTGCGTTCTGCTGCACGGCTGAAAGCAACGGGAAACTACAGCCGTAATGCTATTCCCGAGGATATGCACCTCTCTATGCATTATTATATGTGATGATGGCCTCCTCCCTTGTAAAATTTCAATCCAGGGGTAAACTAGTCCCCCATTCGGATCTCCGGGTGGGGACTACTCGAGAGGGGGTTAACATCACAGAAGTGACAAAGAGGAAATCTGACATTCTACGGATCGGAGCGTGGAATGTTAGAAGTCTGCTAGGAAGTGGAAGGTTAGAAAACGTAGAAAGGAAGGAAGGAAGGAAGCTTGTAGTTTAACGTGACCGTTAATCTCGCCATCATAAGCCACGGGACCTCCGTTTTACGTGGAATCCGAACCACAGGACATGGCATTTCACATCGAAAATCTCACATGCAGTGACCAGGAATCGAACCCGGTCCGCCTTGGTGAGAGGCATACAGCTTGACCGCTGCGCCACCACGCCCCCTGAAAACGTAGAAAGAGAAATGGATAAGTTGAGGTTGGATTTGGTTGGGATTAGTGAAATGCGCTGGCAGGAAGAACAGGACTTTTGGTCTGGTGACTATAGGGTCATTAGCACTAAATCAAACAATGGCCAAGCAGGGGTTGGTCTCATATTGAATAGGAAACTTGGGCAGCGGGTGGAATATTATGAGCAATATAGTGAACGAATTATTGTAGCAAAAATCATTACAAAACCTACGTGCACCACAGTGGTACAAGTTTATATGCCTACCAGTCAAGCTGATGATGAAGATGTTGAAAAGGTCTACGAAGAAATAGATGAAATTCTGAGGTATATCAAGGGTGATGAAAATGTTATAGTAATGGGAGATTGGAATGCTGTGGTAGGAAAAGGGAGAGAAGGGAAGATAGTAGGAGATTTCGGATTAGGTGAAAGGAATGATCGAGGAAGTAGGCTGATGGAATTCTGCACCGAGCATGAATTGGTCATAGCTAACACCTTATTCAATAACCACAATAGAAGAATATACACATGGATGAGACCGGGAGATACAGGGCGTTACCAAATTGACTTCATTATGGTCAAGCAGAGGTTTCGAAACCAGATTTTGGATTGTAAAACATATCCTAGTGCTGACATAAACTCTGACCACAATCTGGTTGTTGTGAAATGCAGATTAAAGTTGAAGAAACTGAAGAAAAGTCAAAAGCCAAAAAGGTGGGCGATAGACAGACTGAAAGTGAAGGATGTAAACGAATGATTCAAGAAGAGTATAAAGGAAGGACTAATGAAAAACCCTAAACAAACTTCAATTGCAGACGAATGGGCACTTTTAAAGAATGAAATAATAAAATCCGCAGAAGAAAACATTGGTAGGAAAGAAAGAATAGGTAAAAAACCGTGGATCACCCAGGATATACTAGAATTAATGGATGGAAGGCGGAAACACAAGAATGTAAGAGATGAAAAAGGGAAAGCAGAATACAGACGTCTGAGAAATGAGGTTAACAAGAAGTGCAAGGAAGCGAAAGATGAATGGTTGGAAGAGAAATGTGCAGGTATAGAAAATTGTCTGAAATTAGGAAAAGTAGACACAGCTTATCGAAGGATTAAGAATACATTTGGGGAAAAGAAGACTAAGTGCTGTAATATTAAGGACACAAATGGAAAGCCCCTAACAGATAGGGAAGAAAAGGTTGAGAGATGGAAAGCTTACATAGAGTGTTTGTATAAGGGAAAGGAAATTGAGAATCATGTAATGGAAAGAGAGGAGGAAATTGATGAGGATGCTAAAGGGGATTTAATATTGAGATCAGAATTTGACAGAGCATTGGAGGACTTAAGCAGGAACAAAGCACTTGAGTTGCTACGCTGCATAGGTGATGAAGGTCTGATCAGGTTATTTCACTTGGTGTGTAGGATTTATGAGACAGGTGAGGTACCCCCTGATTTCAAGAAGAATGTTACTATCCCTATACCAAAGAAAGTGGGAGCTGACAGATGTGAAGATTACCGTACAATCATCTTGATTACTCATGCTTCAAGGATCCTTAGAATAATTTACAAGAGGATGGAAAGCCAGATAGAAACGGAGTTGGGTGAAGATCAGTTTGGTTTTAGGAGAAATGTAGGAACAAGGGAAGCTGTACTAAGTCTTTCGCTGATTTTGGAAAGTAGAATAAGGAAGGATAAGATAACGTTCATGGCATTTGTAGACGTAGAAAAGGCTTTTGATAACGTTGATTGGAATAATTGTTTGACATTTTGAAAACGATTGGAATAAAGTACAGGGATAGGTGGGTGATATACAATCTATACAGAAACCAGACAGCAGTCATTCGAGCTGAAGGACAGGAGCGAGAAGCTGGTATTCAGAAAGGTGTAAGGCAAGGCTGCAACTTATCACCCATACTTTTCAATCTTTACATTGAACAAGCAATGAAGGAAATTGTAGAAAAATTTAAAGTGGGAGTGAAGATTCAAGGAGAAATAATTTCAACTCTGAGATTTGCTGATGACATCGTCATCTTGGCCGACACGCCTGAGGATTTGAATGAGTTTTTGAATGGTATGGAATCCGTCTTAAAAGAATACATGATGAAAATTAATAAATGTAAAACAAAAATACTGGAATGCAGCCGAAGTAAATCAGAAACCTCTATGGACATCAAATTGGCAAGTTAAAATCTGAAGGAAGTAGGAGACTTCTGTTACTTAGGAAGTAAAATAACCAGTGATGGACGAAGCAAAGAGGATATAAAAAGTAGGTTGGCTCAGGCAAGGAAAGCATTTCTACAAAAAAGGAATCTGTTGACATCGAACATAGATTTAGGCATTAGGAAGTCATTTTTGAAAGCCTTTGTCTGGAGCGTGGCACTTTATGGAAGTGAAACTTGGACTATTGGTGCAGCCGAAAAGAGGAGAATTGAAGCATTTGAAATGTGGTGTTACAGGAGAATGATGAAGATCAGATGGGTAGATAGGGTTACAAACGAAGAGGTATTAATGCGAGTGGGAGAGGAGAGATATTTCTGGCGACTGCTAATGAAGAGAAGAGATAGGTTAGTAGGACACATACTAAGACACCCAGGAATAGCAAGCTTAGTGATGGAAGGAAGGGTTGAGGACAAGAACTGTAGGGGTAGACCAAGGTTAGAATATGTTAAACAGATTGCCTCGGATGTAGGGTGTGGTAGCTATGTAGAGTTGAAACGATTAGCACAGGACAGGGAGACGTGGCGCGCTGCATCAAACCAGTCAAAAGACTGAAGACTCAAACAACAACAACAACAACATTTACCATACAAAGTTTGACTGCGCGCGCTTGATTAAATCGCGAGAAAATTCTGTTTAAGTATTTTAACTTCGCTTGGCCGCCACGTTGGTTTTGTACTTAATAATTTTTTGAAAGTCACATAGGTGGCTTTATCATCGTACATAATTTCAAGGTGATAGTGGTAACTGTTGAGGATATGTAGAATACCAATGAAATATTTCAAGCGGCCGCCATGTTGGGTTGGTGAATCGTATTAAAATATGAGAGGCACGGTCGAGATCAGACGAGGTATAAGTATGTCTCTACCAAGTTTCATTGAAATCGCTTCAGCCGTTCAGATTTTATTATGGGAACACACACACACACACACACACACACACACACACACACACACACACACGCGGAATAAAAGGTGATCTCATAAGCCTATTTATTCATAAGATGAATATAGGCTAAAATAGAAAGTCTATACCTTATTAGCATTCCATGTATCAACAAGTAGTTCCGTGAAGAACTATATAGCCTATTTTCATATATCCTACTTACTGTATGTTAATTACCTCTACCAACACACAAAATTTCAGTTTCTTTGCTGTAATAGATTCGTAGATATTGAAAACCGTCTAAATATTTCGGATGGTCACCATCTTGGATTTTTATATATGTGGGCCATAGAGTTATGTACTATTAGATGACGATTTTTGCGTAGGTTCATTATTCAAGCGTTCACTTCGATCGCATGATTAATACACAAGAAATAAAAAGTAATTTTCAAATTTCGTACACCCGCCATCTTAAGGTTATGTGAACAATTTAACAAAATTAGATGCCAGTGCATTACAATGTGTATACACATTCTGTACCATATTTCACCGCGCTCAGAAGGTTAAATCGCGAGAAAAGCCTATTAAAGAGTTTCACCTTCGCTTGGCCGCGATGTTCGTTTTGTATTTTACAGGTTTTTGGAAGTCTCATGGCTGAACGTCCAGTAGTATCCTTTACAACCGTACAAAATTTCTGGGTGATATCAGTAATAGTTTCGGAGATATAGAATGCCGGTGAAATATTTCGCACAGCCGCCTTCTTGAGGTTATGTAAACAATTGAACTTAATTAGATGCCAGTGCATTACAATGTGTATAGACATTTGCTGTACCGAGTTTCATTGCGTTTTGATGGTTAAATCGCGAGAAAAGTCTATTAATAAGTATCAATTTCGCTTGGCCGCCATGTTCGTTTTGTTGTTAACAGGTTTTTGAAAGTCTTATAGGTAAACTTATAGTAGTGCCTTATATCACCGTACAAAATTTCAGGGTGATGTCAGCAATAGTTTCTGACATATAGAATGCCAGTGAAATAATTCGCACAGCCGCCATGTTGGATTGGTGAGATGTAATAAAATTTGACCTTACCTTACCGAGTTTCATCGAAATAGCTTCAGCCGTTTAGAAGTTATTAGGGGGGAACACACACACACGGACAAAAGGTGATCTCATAAGCCTGTTTTTGTCATAAATGAAAATAGGCTAAAAAATCGTTTTTCTGAAAAATGGTATTTCTTGGAAATGCGTCACTTTGGATATACTGCAAGTCCTTCAATATCCACAGTGTCGAGGTTCTGTAGTCGGAGACAGACCAGGCGCCCATTATTGATTCTCACACTGTATGTCCTTAAGTCTGGAGTAAATGGAGTAGCGTCCTTGTGACCCAACGCTGAGCACTTCTTCACCCGGGCTAATTAATTGACTGCCGTTAGCTTGGTTTGCAACACACTTCATTACTCCACCTGCACCGATGCCAAGTCATTATTAGAATTAGTGATAAGTCACTCGCTACTGCGTTTTTAAGGTGTGATATTGTTGTACGACTTATCAAGTTGTTAAATGGTACATTTTTCAGTTTGAACAACTGTTATTGGGCACTGCCAGGGTAAACCACCTTTATTCAACCGTACATCTTAAGACATCAACACTTGAAGCTAGTGCTTGCTAGTGTTAGAGCAAGTGTCATTACTAGGGACCGGATTTTTTGAAAATGCATGTGCGCATTTGCAAATGCACATTTTATTGGCTTATTGGATTCATTGAATATTCTGAGCATAACAGCATATTTTAGCATATGCATTCGAAATTAAGTACAATTTAAAACATCTTGAACAAAATTGGTTTTGCCTGCGTGTTGGACATCCCTTGTAAGAAACTATCTGAGCAACAGATAACGTGATAACAGTATTTTAAGCCTGGCTATTTCAAGAAGGGAATCGGGTGGGACATTCCTTTCACCATCCCAGCAGCCAGTAGCCCGGGGTTAGTTTTTTGAGGAGTTTCTTCAGTGTTACTTTATGCTTAGTTTGCATAAGCTTTGCTCAAAATGCTTAAAGAAAAAAGCAGCAGAAGGTATTTATTTAATCAGTGAGTGCCAGGTAATAGTGATTATGGCGTTGTCGTCTATTGTCAAGTATGCTCAAAGGAAGTGAAATGAGAAAAGAAATTTCAATTTGAACAGCATACAAAATCGACTGCACATATTACGGCAAATGAGGGAAAAAACAGTGAATAAGATTGGTTTATTGTTAAGTGCATATTTTTCAATTTTTAATGCATATAATCTGGATTTTAGTGCATAATTTCAAGCATACTTTAATCGTTTTAGTGCAATTAGTCCTTAGTTATCACCTTCAGAGGTTATATCTATCATACAGTGAATAACTTGAGTCCAACAGTGTCTAGAAATGGAATATTCTGTGGTTTACTTCAGTCTTAGAGATGCACGATTGGCCCTTTCGCTACTACAGTATACCACTTAGGCTATTTTGGTGCCCTAGTTCCGCTTAGCTACAAACCTATCGGCCCTACCACCAGAATCCCATTTATTATTATCGGGCCTTAGCTTCCGTATACCACTTAATGTAGGGCTGTAGTGCAACTATTCCACTTATTTTTGGGGCTTAGCGAAACCAAGGTACTCTCGTCCCCAATTATTCATCCATGGAAACACCGAATTTGAATTTTTTTCAGGTTTGCTTTGATATTGAAGGAAATGTGTAGTATGTCGCCAATCGTCAGCATACACACTTAATAGTGATCGCTTTCCGTTCCTCCCACCACTTTGTGGCATGTTCATTTAGGTATTTTAAGCTCTTTGATCCTAAATGTGGCTTTCCATCGATGTCTCAGTCTCATTCATGGCTGTGATTTTATGGAAGCTACTGAGGTATAGGTGGTGCTGAGTGGTGGCATTCAGGGCACACGGCTTCCTGTGGATGTTGTGAATGGTTCTGCTCGTAGGGTTAGTACATCTGTACTGACTCAGTGAGGAAAGCAGTGACAAACTACCTCATTCCTCACCTTGCCTAGTACGCCTCATTGTAGTACTGCCTCGATTTTGTGGGTTTCTACCACATAACCTATGTTGGTGCTATTTGAGGATTCAATCAGCCTCTAGGCTGACTACCTGACAGACACAGACAGATCCTTCAATATAACGAACAGCCTTTTAACCTGCTGTCCAACTCATCTCGGAGAGTTCCAACTGGATTCAGGTCATAACTTTGAGCTGGATATGCTTGAGTCCTCAAACTACTGGATGATAAACTTCACTGCATAGATGGATGCATGACCATACGCCATTACCAATCATGAACAAAGTGTGATTGGTTCATTGAACAAAATTGCATCAAAGGCCATGACACTCCTTTGTCCAGTGGTGGCCCGAGAGACAGTGTCACTGTGTCATGTAAGGCCCTGTTAAAGCAGGCACCAAAGCCAAAGTTCCATCCTCAAACTTCTCATTTTGTGTAACATGTGAATTTGAAATGACCCACCAGCTGTAACTTGTTTCATGTAGCAATGTCTTTGACTTCAGAGGAACCTCTACACGATTCTGTAACTTGTGTCACTGTCAAAGCTGGCGATGATAAGGGAGGAGTTATGTGCTTGAAGCATGCACAAAAGCTCAAGTGGCAACATGCTAATTGAAGAGAGTGCTGAATGGAACCACAAGCAAAGAGTATAGCTAGCCTGCTGACAGACTACCCACCAGCGTGATCTCCAGCTGGGATGGGTGTAATCTGTAACTGTAAGTATGCTCATAGGTAGTGCACATTAGTTTCTCCAATTCTTGTTCAATAGCAATAAACAGTTCAAAGAAACAACCACCTGGTGTGTCAATGCTTTCGTGGAATAATCATGAATAATGTCAGCACCTTTTCAACACTGTCGTGTAATCTCTACATACAGTGTGATTCAGCTAAGAGGGCCATCTCAAATATCCACGGAACCGTTTAATATATCGTCCTTCTGTTTTCAAATTCTTAAATCGCATTAAGAGGCTCATACAACACGGTCCATTTCGCCCCCAGCACATACGTATTTACCGAGAAACCGGTAGCAACTTTGGTTTTTTAATTAGGATTATAGTAATATTTTACCGACTATTACAACTAAAAATCAAGTGATAAGTTCAGTGATGTGCTTATTTTGCAAATCCGACGGGGACTTTTTGAGATATTAAAGGTGTCCATATGTGTCGGCATTAGACAGAAAGTGATGCTCCAGCCGCTGGAACGTGGAGTGCATGATTCCCTTGCGTGACCCCTCCTTGTTGACAAACTCACATACCGCATTTATTCCATTCTATGCATACCGCAATGTGTACATTTTCAAAATGTTTGATAATTAGCCGGACTCGTAAGAATAAAATGTACATTAGACGAGACGTTCGCAATGAACTAAATGGACGAGTTTTGTTACATTTCTGATTTTAATATGTACATTAAGTGATTGTCGCAGGTCCGCCAGCACTAAAAAATTCCGTACATTATTTATTTATTTATTTATTATAATTATTTATTTTATTTATCCTCATCATTGAGGTGTTTTCAGTAATTTCCGCAAGGATTTAGGACGAAGTGGAGAGGGAGAAAGGACTGGATTTTGATTATGTACACATTACAGTATGCTATGAATGGAATACATTCGGTATGTGAGTTTGTCAACAGGGAGTGGGTCACCAAAGATAATCATGCACTCCACATTCCAACGGCAGGCGCATAGTTTCTGTCTAATGTCATCACATGGAAACCTTTAACAACTCAAAAAGTACTCATCGGATTTGCAAAATAAGCACATCACTGAACTTGTCACTTGATTCTTAGTTGTTACAGATGGTGAAATTAGTATAGTTCCATTAAAGAAGCCAAAGTTGCTGCCGGTTTCTCGGTAAGTACATATGTTTCTTTTTCTTCTTTTCTTAGTCGTTTACCCTCCAGGTTGGTGGAACCCAAGGACTCAGCGAGGGAACTCACCACTACCGCCTCTACGGACAGTGTCCTAGAGCTGGGAACATCTAATCGGAGTGGATACAACTGGTGAGGTGTGATTGGCACCTCGCCCAGGCAGCCTCACCTGCAAAGCGAACAGGGGCCTCATGAGGGAAAGTAATGGACGGTCAGGATGGATAGGCCAGGAAGAGGGAAGGAGGTGGCCGTGGCCTTGAAGAAGGTACTGAGACCGTATTTTGTAATGAGTTGGATCTATGTTGGACAGGTGTGTACTCAGGTGCATTCCTGCGGCGCTATTTGCACGGCACACAGCGCATGAATCCTCTGTGGCGAGGTTAGGAGCAACAAGGCAGTTCGCTCTACATCCTTGAGCACGTGTTTTGTTTTAGTAGAAGATAGGTCTACAAAATGGAGACGGCAGTAACGTCAATCTGATGCAACATGATATACTTTGATATAGTAGCCATGAAACAGAATAGTAATTGACAAATGCATTATGTTTAGAGAAGAGGAAACTTGAGTGTATTTCACACATAAATAAATGCAGATAACAAAATATCAGAATATTATCGAACATGATCCAGTGTCGATATCGATAGTCAATATCGTTCCTCAACGAACAGCACTATGGGTTTCGCAGAGCAGTAAGCAAAGATCTGTCCAGGCAGAGACACGAGATTGCAATATACTTCGCTGGAAGTACGACACTCATATCGTGCACAAGCAACGCGGACGTGAATTTACTTAAATTTAGACAGTTCGTACCGCAAATTTTTGTGTCTCAGCTTATTATAGCTGAAGACTGTGTTAAACTTCATCATCAGGAGCAGTGAACTTTGTATTCACCAGGACTTGTGTGATATTTTCTATGCCAGTACAAGACTTTATTCTACAACAGTACAGTTTACAGTATACAAGCATACTATCATTATGACTTCAGAACAGAGGTTGATTGAACGGATATTTCACCAAGACATGACTATGTCACGAATGGGCTAAAATGGAAAGCAGGAATGCAATGCAATAGTGGAATTGACTACTTAGGATGATCACCAGCACCAAACATGGATTATTATAACAGCAGAAAACTCTTTAAGAAGAGGTGGAAGACGTCTTGGAGATGTTTATTGTACATTGATACTGTACATGCATGAAATATAATGGCATACTACGAATACTCTCCAGCTATATCTTGGGAACGTGTGAGAGCGATGAACTTGTTTCGCGAACAGCTGTTTTTCCTTTTCAAACGTTCAGACTCGGGTTCGGTTCTCTACAAGATCCAGTCGTATCGAGGACTACGCGACCTGATGAACGAGGGATCAGTTCCAGAACGAGGACAGTGTGTTTCTCGCATACTCCTATTTCAACCAGATGGCAACGTACAAGGTAGCTGACCACCAATTTTCATAGTAGACAGTATGAATTAGACATACTCTAGAGTGTTCCTTTTCACCAATTTTTCTTAGTAGTTAGAAAATGCATTCCAGGGCTAGACCCGATTCTCTATCGCTTCTGTCTTGTAGTGTATTTTATTTTTGTAGTTAACATTAATATTTTATAATGCTATTTTTATGCATTAATTCACTTCTTTTTCTTTCTAAATTTGAGCATTTAATGGAATTATATAACTTGTTGAGAAGATTAATATGAAGAGTAGGGAGAAGACTACGATAACTTTATATAAGAATAGTAGTTAGCAAGCAGATGACCAATACGCTACGTATACTTGAAGATTATTGGAATAGACATTTCTACGAATTTCGAATTTTGAATTTGAACACTTATGCATTTCATGCGAGTTTCTTTAATAGACGTGCGGGTCTATTTTTCATCAAGTGCAGTATAAATAGGGAAACATAATGATTTATAGAGCAGATATTTGCGATTTATGGATTAATTTTGGCAATCTACAGCTTTTAAGATTTTTCTTTTTGGAGTTGTCTTAGACACTATTAGATCGTTCAGTTTCTATTTTGTTCATGATTCGTTTGTTGAACTCCATCCTGGTTAAGCGTTGGATTCTAATAGTTTTCGAGTACCTTCTTAAGACAGGCTCATTACTATAGTGTAGGATCTTTCGTGTTTCTTTGGGTGAGGATCTCCAGTCGAGTTTTTGTCTAGTAGAGCTGAATCGTTCTTTTTACAGTGATCTATCTACAATTTCTTGAAAGATATAGTTATGAACATGAGATTATAATGAGAAATAAATTACTATTGTAAAATGATTGTATAAAATATTTTCGTTACAAAGTGAAATGATAATGTCGAAAATTCTCAAGCACTGTTATTTAAACAGCTGATTATATTATATTTGCCTTAGTTCTGATAAAAATTGTCCATGATACTTTAACTTATGTTAATTTTATACACGATATTTCATGACTTTTATGTAAAAGCTTATTTGAACTTAATGATGATTGGAAAAATGTTTACAAGCTATGGAGAGCTTATCTATGAATGAAGCAACGTGTATTTGCGAATTTGATTGTTATAATGAGATATTAGACATCAATGGATGATCTGTCATTTTTCTGTCCAGTATAAATTAGCTATTGATTTATGTCTGAATACAATTATATGTATATTTTGAACGTGCAGTATAGTCACGAATATTAATACTAGAAGGCTAGTATGAGGTTAATACATCCAACTTTTAAGTAAAACAGCGTTGTGATAATTGTTCTAGAATGGATTGTTCAAATTAATAACATTTGTTTTTGGAGAAAGGTTAATTGGAAAGACGAGTAATAATATTGATATAATCCTGTTATAATAACCACTAAAAGCTTTAGAGATAATAATTATAACATGAATAACTATGTGATTTAAAATGTTGTTAACAATTTTATGCTATGATAATGCGTTCGATAAACTTAACCATTCGTCGAATATGCCATGATTTGACTTTAACTAATACTATAGAATGCTTATTGATGGAATCGAATTTATTACTGATGAAGAATTTGAACGTGTACAATAATGTATAAATGTAAATAATATCATAAACTTTGAGGATCATTTAAATATGTAACGAGTGTATATAATAATGTTTAAATATTTTTGAAACTGTCTTTACATGCGATTAGGATGTTGTATTTTGATAGCATTTTTGATTATGTTTCGATGCTAATGTCATTATGAGATTTCTACGCTTCAGTAGAAGCGAATTATTTTGTTTAGTGGAGAGATAGTCCACCATGCAACAGTCGTTAGATTAATAAACTGTTGGTCAATTTTAAATACTTCGGATGCCTTGGTCATTTATACTAGAAATAGGATGCGCTACGAGGACCAGTGGGTCAGTTTTTAGGATGCCTAGCGCCAAGCTCGAGATTAATTTAGTCGTTTTTAGAGTCTCGTTAGCTCACCTTGAGTTATTTTTCGTTTTTATTTCATCGACCACTGGCATCTTCCTATCGCAATCTTTATACGAGAGGTATTCTTATCCCTGGTTGATCCAAGTTGGTAGAATTTTAGGGGCATTTCAGCCGGGCGCTTCCAGATTCTACGATCCAGCAGTTCCATCGGATTTCAACAGGTAAGACCACGTGGATACGGGTGCAGTACCATCCCGGCATTTGCCCGAAGACGAAGTGGGAAACCACGGAAAACCACTTCGAGGATGTCTGAGGTGGGAATCGAACCCCCTCTACTCATTTGGAACACCCGAGGCTGAATAGACCCCGTTCCAGTCCTCATACCACATTTCAAATTTCGTGGCAGAGCCGGGAATCGAACCCAGGACCTCCGGGTCGGCAGCTAACCATGCCGACCGCTACGCTACGGAAGCGACTAAGTACATATGTGCTGGGGCAAAATGAACCATGTTGTATGAGCCCCTTAATGCGATTTAAGAATTTGATATCAGAATGACGATATCTTAAACAGATTTGTATATATTTGAGGTGGCTCTCTCAGCTGCATCATCCTGTATATAAAAATGAAAGATTGTCTCTTATTTCTGAATTTACACGGAAACTTGCGTTTTTAAGGCGTTTCAGACTGTTTAACGACCGTTGTGTGCAATTTCCTTGTCTGTCTGTCTGTCTGTCTGTCTGTCTGTCAGTGTACAACTTTATACGTATTTAACTCGAGAACGGCTGGGTGGATCGACGTAAAATTTGGTACATTTACCCATCAGAGGCACGACATGAATATTTGATGTAACTATTCGCCATACCTATCATAAAAGAGGAAAGGGAAGGAAGAAAGCTTGTAGGTTTTCGGGACCGTTAATCTCTCGATCATGAGCCACGGAACCTCCTATTTACGTGAAATCCGAACCACAGGACATGTCATTTGAATTTAAGAATCTCACATGTATTGACCGGGAATCGAACCCAGTCTACCTTGGTGAGAGGCAAACAGCTTGACCGCTGCGCCACCATGCCCCCTACATAAAATGGGAGCTACCACCTTAAAGTACATGCTGAAATAGGCGTAAAAGGACGAGACAAATTTCACATTCAGCCCCTCAATGTGAGAAGCAAAATTCAGGGACCCCGAAAACCACTCTTTAAGGACCTAAAATCAACAGTTTCTGAGATATTCCAAGAAAATTAATTTCATTAGTAATACAAGCCCTCGTCACATCTCTCACTACCATCATTCGTTCATACGTCATAACGGGACTCGGTGATGAGTGAGTGACACTCACAAGGGAGCTGCGAGATAGGAAAGATACTTCACACCTTTTCACTCTAACTTGATTCGTTGCGTAATATGTAGACAGTAGACACTGACAGGCAGCACAAGCTGATGGCTGACAAAATACCTGTACAGGCCGGACGTTTGTTTTAGACGAGTGAAAAATCTTAATGGAAGCCTGGAGGCGAGTTACTACAGTACATGTGTTGTTATCAGCTGCCCCAAGCGGTCCGATGATTGACAAAGCTGTTTCACACTACTCGTGAAGTAGGCTACAGTCATTGGCAAATAAAATGACGTTCTGTTCGCAACTACGTAACGTGTACTTCCGCGTCACACAATACTTCGACGTGGACTGTACTGTCTGCTCAAGTCTGGAATTCCATTTAATCAGATCGGTGGTTCACAGGTATGAAGCGATATGGTGAGAGAGTGTGTGTGTAGGCTCACCCGCAGGCTTCAATGTCAAGGGCAATCGTCTAAAACAAACGTCCGGCCTGTATGAAGGATACACGGGAAGAACTATAAGATGAGTGAAAGACTCTACTCTTAGGCCAAGTACTGCTTGAGTACTGCTCGATTCTAAGCTGCGTGAACCTGAGAGGAATGTGCATCGCGGACTATGAGTAGTGGTGTTGACGAGTGATGAGGTTTCTCGGTCAGTGCATAGTACAGAACCAAATACATTGGTCGGTGACTCACTCAGTCATTCCTAACTCCACAGTGGTTTGAGCAACGGCCGATTGTTAGCAGTATTGGAATAGAAAGGAATACCATATATCACGGTGGGCTGTTGACAGAGCCTTCTCTTCACGCCCGACCCCTCCCTGCTCTTTCTCCTCACCCCGCAAGTTCATAGAGCTTGGACTCGAGCAGTACATTTGCTAGTGGTAAGATAACAGTCAAAGAGCTAGGTTGGTCTGTGCCCAATTTAAAAATGAAATATGTATATAAAAATATCCATAGTACCATGGCACATAAAGGTTAACAGTTCCAATGGTTGGTTAGGTACATTTAATATTATTGACTGTGATTGTTGCTTTGAGGGGCAGAAAACTGTGGCTGATTAACTAAGTACCGTACTATAAATCTGTTTTAATTGACTCATATAATGCGAGTAAGCCGGCAGCGGTAGCTCCACGCCAGCGTATGAGGCTCTGGAACTGAGAGATGCGTGTCCGCCATGTTGGATTGGTGATACCTACTATAAATTGAAATGCACGGTCAAGGTCGGATGAGGCAATAGTAAATCTTTATGGAGTTGCTTTCAAATCGATCAAGTCGTTTAGATTTTACGAGGGGGACAAACAAAAAAGGAAGGAAAGGAAGCTTGTAGTTTAACGTGACCGTTAATCTTGAGATCATGAGCCACGGGACCTCCATTTTTACGTGGAATCCGAACCACAGGACATGGCATTTCACTTCGAAAGGGGACAAACACACACACACAAAACTTGTATATTCCTTAGCAATTTTTCTAAGTTTATGCCGTGTCTTGTGCGGGGTTTGGCCTAGGAACACCAAGATAGCCTCATCAGCGGGCTATTAGTGCCCGTGCCAAGATGATGCGCACAAGACACGGCATAAACCTAGAAAAATTGCCGAGTTTTAATTCCATTACCGTGAAAGCCAATATACCATCTTTTTGTATAATCCTGTGCCGAATTTGCTAATAACGATGTTATACACGTCCATGTGTTTTCCAGCTCAGCGATCTCATAGTTACTAAAGCCTACTTTCAAATGTACGGTACGTATTTTCGTCCATTTCAGTTAACAATTTTGAAGAAGACTGAAATATATATACCGGTACCGGTAGGCCTACCTATAATATTTCACTCACTTGATGGGGGGGGGGGGGGGGAGGGCGAGGTGGCGCAGCGGTCAAGCTGTTGGACTCTCACCAATGTGGAGCGGGTTCGATTCCCGGTCAATGCATGTGAGATTTTCAATGTGAAATGCCATGTCCTGTGTTTCGGATTCCACGTTAAAAGGAGGTCCCGTGGCTCATGATCTCAAGATTAACGGTCACGTTAAACCACAGCCTTCCTTCCTTCATTCACTCACTCGAGTCATACATAATGCCCATGTACAATTGACAAGTTTATGATCGCACCTAATGACGCAATTATAATAGTAATAATGATTTAACAACGGAAGAGATCATGGGGCCATGTTATCTCCGGACACGGAAGAGGAGTGGATTAAAAACCAAGTGTTGGTAGGCCTGGATATTCCATTGGTTTCCATCTTATAAGTCACGGTCATTTCCTTCCGATTCCTTACCAAATCTCAATGACTTCATTTTTCATGCACTCTGCCGATTAGGAAAGGCTTCCAAATACTACTCCACGCATAGTAATTCATCTCACCTTATTCCCGCAGAAACAGGAATAACAAACGATAGGAATGCATACACCAATGTACTGTAATAATAATAATAATAATAATAATAATAATAATAATAATAATAATAATAATAATAATAATAATAATAATAATAATAATAAGAAGAAGAAGAAGAAGAAGAATGATAATACTAGTAAAGGCATCGCCCTACCATGACACAGGCTGCTGAAATATCATACTTACCAATAGCGACCATCCCACCCTACATGAACTGCTCTCGACTGAACTGGCAGAGGAATATAATAATAGTTTGTGGGCGAGAAGATATAAAAATTGATATGCCATTACAGTAAACGTTACGCCAGGAGGAAAATCGACCCCTGTCTTCTAGAACACCACTTCAACGTTATGGAACAGCCCCTTGGTCTCATTGCCCATATTCTCCTGAGGAAGGAATAAAATCTGTCCGTATAAATGTGAATGGCAGATAATACAACTAAGCTTCAATGTACAGAATTTGTTGTTGTTAATTCATTTGAGGGGATTGAGTCAGCCTGGTCATCAGCCCCGTGTAGTTGAGTGTTTGTTGATCTTGTCTGATAACCTGCAATGCTGTGATGGCTGTAGTAGTGTGTGTATTAGGGACAGGGATGAATTAAACGCCCCGGAACTTGAAGTAAGGTACTATCCCGGGATTTGCGTGGAGGGAGTGTGGAAAACCCCGGGGTAATACCATGCTCAGGATAGCCGCTGTCAGCGCCGGGATTCGAACCTACAATCCCAGGGCTTGCTGCAGCTGCCTTCGCGAACGTGGTGCAAGATTTAACGAGCACGGTCACACAGCGGGAACCGATATAGGCCAGACTGCTCCAATAAATAGTCGCATAGTTCGTTTTTTAGGCCGTGCACTCTGAGAAAATATCTTCCTCATGCTGAAATCTTAACATTAATTAATTCATTGTTGTAGAGATGCTGCAATTGCATCCCTTATAACAGCGGCGTCCAACCTTTGTACGCTCGGCGTGCTAGCTATGCTGCGCCGCACGCCGGTAGACTGGTTCCTGCCTCTCTTTGCTGGGCTGCTAGCGCTGTGAAAGCTCTTAGCCGTGTCTGACCGAGTCAAGTTGGGATCGCTAGCGCACCGTACATAATGAAAACAAACAGACTGTTCGTCCAGTGCGTTGGTTCTCCGACATATCTACATTATCGTGTTATCGCGTTTCTCCGCGTTCCGGTACTTAAAGATTACGTGCTTAGCCATAAAACAGTCAGAAATAGATAGATAGATAGATTTATTTTGTCTGGCAAGATTAGGGCCCTGATAAGGTATCATGGAACTCCTTTAAGGTAGTGCACCTTCAGTAACATTATTGTTTTCCAACCTTGTTTTCGTGTTTTTCAATTTGTACTCATATTTACAATATGTCACCTCCGTTGCGTGGTGGTCAGCGTGGTTAGCTGCCACCCCGGAGGTCCTGGGTTCGATTCCCGGCTCTGCCACGAAATTTGAACAGAGGTATGAGGACTGGAACGGGAACTCAGCCTTGGGTGGTCGAAATGAGTAGAGGGGTTTCGATTCCCTCCTCAGTTATCCCCGAAGTGGTTTTCGTGGTTCGTCTTCAGGCAAATGCCGGAATTGTACCTACTGCAAGGCCACGGCCGCTTCCTTTCCCCTTCCTTGCCTATCCCTCTCACTCTTCCCCTCCCTTCCCATCCCTCACGTGGCCCCTGATCGCTTTGCAGGTGTGGCCACCTGGGCGAGGTGCTGCTCCTACCTCCCCAGTTGTATCCCCCGGACCAGATGTTCTAAGCTCCAGGACACTGCCCGTAGAGGCGGTAGTGGTGGGATCCCTCGCTGAGTCCGTGGGAAAAGCCAACCTGCAGGGTAAAATCGACTAAAAAATAAATTACAATATATGTAATACCATTTGACGTTTGATCGATAAACCACAACACAGCGAAGGCAGTACGGGAGGGATTTAGACGGGAAAGCGAGTGAGAGGGACAAACATACAGCCTTCCCCCACCATCGATGCACCCTGTCCTAATGCTAACCCCATTTACAAATACACACACTAGTACAGCAATCACAACGACATAGGTTATAGCTTGGGCGGTTTGTGATGCAGCCGCTAGATCAGGCTGGCGGCTCTGTCTAGGCAGGTTTCCAGCTACATTTCAGTGGTGGGGGGAAGAGCAAAGGCAGTCACTCTTCGTCTGCTGTGCTGTCGACATCTACGCATCCAATTATTTTGAGATCTTCGCAGCTACGTGAGGGGTGTCTCCGCAAGCATTCCAGCTCCCCACCACTTCCACTGTACCGTGATCTTGAGGCTTCACCACACACGTCTTACACACATCCAAGTACACGGGGCTACATGACCACGATATAGCAAAGCTCCTGATTGAATCAACAACTACAATGTTATGCCTTTAAAGTTAGTACCACATTTTAAAACGCCCCTCTTATTCACTCTGTAAGATGTCTGCCTGTTAGTTAATCAGTTTGATCTTCATAAAGAACCTCGGTATGTTAGGTTTTGTTCGTCTTGAATCCTTAGGGGCTTTGCGACTTCGTGGTCATGTAGCCCCCTGTACATGGGTGTGTGTAGAATTCGTCCGATGACCTGTGTCAATCTGATGTCTGTACTGATGTGTGTATTTTTAATTGACGTAGGATTTGGGTAGGAGACGGCTATGGCCTTAAGTTAGGCACCATCCCAGCATTTGCCTGAAGTAGGAGTGAGAAACCACGGAAAACCACTTCCAGGATGACAGAGACGAGAGTCGAACCCGTCTCTTCTTACTTTTGCCTCACGAGGCTTAGTATACCCTGATACAGCCCTCAGACCAGAATTAAATTTCTTGGCAGAGCCTCCGCGGTGAAAACTAAGAATGCTAGGCACTACGCAACAAGGCGGACTCCGTAGGTTAGGGGGAGAAACCCAAAAACCAAGGCAGCACTATGATGAGGCATAATCAGCAAATCAAGTCAAAGAGTGAGGTAGCTTGCCACAAAATAAGGTAATTGTTGAACTAAAGCGTTATTCGTCACATCAGAAATATAGGTCAAGAAATTTCTGTTCTTCAGAAGACGAGGCAAAGAATGAATAGCATGTGCGGAACTACAGCACAAGAATAATCTACGATAATTGCAGGAGTAGTTCGGAGTCCGTTTGAAAGGAAGTCAAAGTCTTTACTTCACGGAAAAGTTTTCCATATATGAATACTTCCTTATAAAATAAATCACAACTGCCATGCATGTTGAATGAGACAAGCACAACTTGTTACTTAGGATCGAGACATTTCTTGGCAAACGTTCTCGTCTTTGGCCCGATAGAGGAAGCCGGATTTAGAATTACAGTAAAGCACCGATTATCCGCGGGATGGGGTGGCAAGGGCACCGCGGATAGTGAAAATCGCGGATAACGCGGAAAAAAGAAATCCACTCGAAAAAACATATTTAAGCATAAAAACACTTACGTATAAAAATGACCACGATAGCCCAATTCCATATTGACGATGTAGACTAATTATAATACAATTTACATAACCATAAGTCAATACATGAAAATCCACAGCCTGCCTCCAGTCGTCCGACTGGGTCAGGGAAGGGAATGAATGAAGCCCCCATCTAGCGGCGAGGATGTGAACTGTGCCGGCTGCCGAAGTCTGTCGCACTCCCCTGGGGCAATGATTAAATGAATGACAGATGAAATGAAATGATAGTGGAGAGTGTTGCTGGAATGAAATTTGTGACAGGGAAAGCCGGAGTACCCGGGGAAAAATCTTGTCTGCCTCCGCTTTGTCCAGCACAAAGCTCACATGGAGTGACCGGGATTTGAACCACGGACCCAGCGGTGAGCGGCCGGCGTACTGCCGCCTAAGCCACGGAGGCTAAGGTCAATATATATTGTACTATAATATCGTACCGGTTTCAGTCACATTGTGACCTTCCTCAGCGTAATTTAGGACATGAAAAGGTGCAAGAACATACACTTAACTAGCAACCCGACCCGGCTTCTCCCGGGAACAGTTATGAATGCATTATGTGATAAGAGCTTTTTTTTTTTCAGTGTCAATGAACAACGACCTATATCCGTTTTACGTCTCGGCGTGATGAGTTAAAATCACTGACTGGGCTATTAACTATATTATCATGGAGATGCATGTGCAACAAATTCTTGTCAGACGTAATTTAAGAATGACGAGGTGCATGAAACACAAATCCCCCTTCCGTCAAATCTTAACTTGACTGTGAATTTTGCGGAACGAAAAGTTCACAGGCGAAATGAAGAAACGACGAGTTGCACTTCCAGGGAACGTCCAAACACAACCACTCTCGTCTAAGTTTTTAACTCAACACGACTCGACAGTTTGCTGCTGGCTGTATCTGCGGCAATAAGCTCGTCCGCTAGCTAAGCTGTAACTTGGGTAACAGACTCGCCCCTAGGTAGCTCGTAAACTGACGCCTCAATAACTGAATGTAGATTGTTGGAAGAAATGAAAACGTAAAAACACTTATAGCAGGCGATGTATTGAAGATACAGATATGCTCTCCTGGGCTTTTTTTTTGTAGAACTTTTCATGCTAAACAATTCTTATACTCATAGTATATACATATTTATAACGGTTTGCTCAGCGTAAGATTAAAAAGCGCACGGACGCCAGTTTCGTTTCGACCTTTTCACTGAAATCGTTAGTGCTTGACTTCCTTGGATCATAAATAAATTATTTTCTGCAGAAATCATCCTCGAAATATCCTTTACAGAGTGAAAACCGTATCAAAATCCATCCAGTGGTTCTCTAGTTTACCCGTAACATCCATGAAACAGGGACTTTGTTTTATACTAAGTAGAGATATAAATTTGCCATAACAGAGGATGTTATCAAAAAATCTAAAAATATTCTTCGTCCAAAAGCTCACACATTAATATTTAAAAAAACCAGATCTGTTACTAAATGTGTTAATTAATAAATACTGCGTGGACTAGAAGAGATCTAAAAAGAAGACATTGAAATGAAAATCAAAATCTAGAAATCAGAACGGAAAAAGATATAACAAGACTATAACGCGAACGTGGATATGAAACTATATAAGTGAAATTATCTAGGTTAGAACTGCAAATTTGGTATGTGCCATATTTGCGAAGTAATGGAGAAATAATGGAATGAAAGCGTTGGAATACGTGTTACGAGGTAATGTCTTGAATAGGCAAGATCTATCAGTTCTAACCTAGATATTTTGAGCGTCCGCTTAGAAGGGATATCGAGAATTGTTTAACGGGGGAGGTACACCTTTCTGGGTTCAACAATTTTATCTTTTTAAATGAATTATTTGATTGACTGATCTTCTATTTTTCAATTGGTGAAAACAAAAAGAAAATATCTTCAATACTCCCCGAGATATGCCCCTAAATTCAGAACATAGCGTTGTAGATGAAGTATAACATAAATTTCTCGCCAAATCAATACTTTTTACTTACATAAAAATTCTATAGGTACATGTTTCGAAAACACACAATGTTTTCTTCCTCAGCCCACTTATTGGTGTTAAACATCATATAACATCGATAACCTCACTAAATAACAAAAACACAGTTCACATAAAAAATGTGTGTTTTCGAAACATGTACCTATAGAATTTTTATGTAAGTAAAAAGTATTGATTTGGCGAGAAATTTATGTTATACTTCATGTTAACATGGTCAATACGGAACCTGGAATGAGTGCAATTATAGCTTTGTAGTATGGATAAGTTAATCCGTCTTAGTCAGGTTATTTACGCCTACAGTTCCGAAATTTCTTTCCGTTTCCGAGACAGTTTTCTGGTTTACAGTGTCATTTTACATAAGGAATACGAGGGGTTTTCAAATGAAAAGGTACGAAACGATACTGTGGGTACAATTTATTCGTTATTGAAAGCTTTTCCCTTGAGATGTTTCCTTAACGGATCAAACAGATGTAAATCGCAGGGTGAAGGTCCGGGGGTAGGGCGGGTGTTCAAGTTTCTCCCACTTGAACGTGGCTAATACATTTTGTGTGACGTTAGAGACGGGTGGGCGAGCGTTATCATGGAGCAGAATCACTCCCTTCGTGATCAGTCCAGGCCGTTTGTTCTTGATGGACTTGCTTAGGCTACGGAGTGTCGCACAATACACGTCACTGTTAAAGGTTCGTCTCCAATCGGACGACGAACTAAAGGACACCGTACAGGATTGGCTCCTGTAACAACCACAAGACTTCTGGGAACAGGGAATCCTGCGGCTAGTGAAGCAATGGGACACCTGTGCACAGGCCTGTGGTGATTACTTTTGAATAAAGAATAAATTGTACCCACAGTATCGTTTCGTACCTTTTCATTTGAACACTTCTCATTCGTGATGCAGACACGACAAGCATGTACATATTTAATACCGTACATCAAGTCAAAGTCGATTTACATGAAACAACAAGTCCACTGATACATAATACGATTATCTCTTAAGTATCTCGGGTGTGCCTGAGAGATGTTTAGTCTTTGTTCTCATTTATGACAAAGTAGCTCCCACGGTGCTTAACGTTTACGCAAGTGGACACGTCAATTGAATGTATTTGGGTAAAGTAGTTAAGTGATCATGTTTTACAAGTTACAAGAGAGCTACTTTAATTCATGGTATGCAACCTCACGGTATAGCCGTGCGTGTTAAATCAGACACCACGATGGACAGTTCAGGTAAGTCCTGAGTTTGGAAGTTACAATTCCGGGGTTTTACACACTCGTTCCAGACAAATGTCGGGATAGTTGACTACCTTATTTCAAGTCCCGGGGATCCTCCCCATCCCTGTCCCTAATGCAGCTACAAACTTACTACAGAAACACAGGATATCAGGCAATTCTAACACACAACCAAGCACACGGAATCACCAAGGTGTCCCAAGCCCCTAAAATGAATTGTCAACAAATTCCTATTATAAACTGTACAGGTTTCAAACATAATATTTAACAAGAAGTTCCGTGACGAACTAAAGAGCCTACTTTTCTTAAAATTTAAGAGTTATGCCAATGATTAATCTATATGGATCTATTTAGAATAACGACGAAATTAAGTTGGTAATATCGAAATTTCTAATTAGTTCGAAATACTGTATACCTGGTATAATGCAGCCTTTTAGAGAACTACAGTTTGCTGCCCTGGTGACTGAATATATTCTTAGTTCCATCTCTTAAGGTACAGAATACAAAATTTGGTTGAAGTCCAATGGATAGCATGGACGTTACATGCAGTTAAACATTGGATCTAACAGCGCGCGTAAAATCATGTTGGCAACAATGACATATATGTATTGGTCAGAAATAATCTGAAATAATATGATCTATTTTGCATGAAATCCATTAGTTAGTATAGAAGTTACATGCATTTTAAAATCGGACCTATCAGCAGGCTTAGAATCATGTTGGCAGCACTGGGGTAGGCCTATATTAGTTACTCCAAATTAATCTAGAATGCCAGGTACTATCCGTGTGCAAAGTTTAGAGATATTGGCTTGCATACTTTCTGATATATTGATATTAGGGTAACAAAAATAGAGACAACATTCATTAACAGTTGTCAGCCCTGGTTACTCTTAAGAATCGGCATAGTCATATCTGTTATGGTACACATAGCACACACGAAATTTGGTTGAAAACCAAATGATAGTATAGAAGTTACATGAATTTATAGTTGAAACTCTCAGCAGGCTTAGAATCATGTTGGTAGCACTGACGTATATAAGTTACTCCAAATTATTATAGAATGCCAGGTACTATACGTGTGCATAGTTTAAAGCTGTCGGCTTGCATACTTTCTGATATATGGGTATTTGGATTTAAAAAAATGAGAGCATTTATTAACAGTTAGCAGCACTGGAGGCTCTTAAGAATACGCTCAGTCATATCTGTTTATGTACACATAGCACATACGAAATTTGGTTGAATTCCAATTGATAATGTAGAAGTTATATGCATTTAAAAATTGGACCTATCAGCAGGCTTATAATCATTTTGGCAACACTGCCATGTATGGCCTCCTGGAAATTATACTGAAATATTATTATCTATACGTGTGCCAATTTTGAAATAGCTCCCATTTATACCTTCCAAGATATCCAACATGGAGCTCAAGTTTCAATTGCGATTTTTCAGCAGTTGGTAGCACTGACATCATTTACAAATATGGCCGTGAGATATTCAGGTATAGATCTTTACTCCCACCAAATTTTGTTACGATTGCTCCAGCCGTTTAGGAGATGATAGGGGGGGGGGGACACACACACACACAGACAGATAGACAGACGGACAGAAGGACAGACAGACAGACAGACAGACAGAAGGACAGACAGACACACATTTGCCCGATCTCATAAATCTACTTTTTCCTCATTTTTGCAAAATGTGAAAAGTAGGTTAAAAATATACAAACTCATACTACATGACCCCATCGTCTGACGAAGTTTCATCTCATTCAGATTATCATTCATCACTTGTCATAATACCTCAGAAAATAATATTGTCGTCTCAAATCTCATTAGCCTCATCATTAAGTTGCTAATATAGCTTCAGTCATCTTATTTACCCCCAGGGGCTCACATCTAGCGGGACGTGGGTTGGCGACCACGGAACCCCAGCTGAGTCAGGTATTGCTTCCATTTACTTTTGCCGGGCTCCTCTACGTCTTCTTTCCTGTCGACCTCTCTTGGTCAACTCTTGTTCTTTTCCGACCCTGACGGTATTAGGGTATCCGGGGCCTAGGGAGTCTTTCACCTTCCCACCTTCATTGACCCTTGGGTCATCTTTCCTGATACCTTCATTTTTCGAGGGGTCAGCCTTCTTTTTCTTTTCATGTTATCTCCTGCTTTCTACCCAAGGCCCTCAAGGAGGCAGGGTGTATGTATCCCCAACACTTCTAGTGCACCCTGGATAGTGCTACACCCTCAAGGGCTCATGGCTGGTAAGTTTGGGAGTTGGCGACCCCGAGGGATTCCTGAGCTGGGTCCGTTTTGTCCCATTTTTCCTCTAACCTTGAGGTGGGCCCTCTCCTCTTTCCCTTTCCTATCTGCCTTTCATGGCTCTCCTTCCTTCCAAATCCCTCAATCCTCATTCTTCGAGGGATGAGGGAATTTCTTTTCTTCCTGTCCTTTATTTGCCTTATCCGTTATTTGTTTTCCATTTCTTCTTCTAGTATGTACGTTTGTAGTTAGTATTAGTAATAGTTGTCATTCTCATCTCATCTTTCACTATCAACCAAATCATTAGGGGCCGATAACCTAGATATCAGGTCCCTTAAAACAACAATTATCATCATCATCATTATCTTATTTATGGATTTCTATTATCATTGCTGGTTAATTTAAGTTGGTTAAATTTATTTCCAGACATTCCTATCTATTCGAGATGCGTGTTCTTATTAACTATACATTCAATTTTATAGAAATGCTAAAATCATGCTTTATTTATGTCTTTAGGTCATTTTACTCCCTAAGATAACCGTTGTATTTGCTTCACTTTTTAATTCAACCTCAACTAACATCACCAATATCATGACGTCATTCCTAACATCAGCTGTTCCTCAGCAATAACATATTACCACTTTGCAAATAATTTAATATCATCTTAATTCCGTGACTATGAATAACTTCTTCATTACACCTAAATATTAATTGCATATTTAATTCAGCAACATTTCAACTCTAAACTCAAGTGACCTCCCCAATTCTAACAATCACAATCATGGTCCTGTAACTAATCTACGTGCACACCAAGCTAACTATTTATCACAACAATCACGGTAATCGGCTTCGGTGGCGTAGTCGGTAGCATGCTAAATTGCTATGCCCAAGATCGCGGGTTCAATCCTGGCCGAAGTCGTCGGGCTTTTAAGAGCGTTAAAATCCTTCAGTATTCCTTTCTTCGGAGGGGAAGTAAAGTCGGTGGGCCCATGTCATAGATTTATGAACCTACCACTGCAATTGGTAGTGTGTAGGTTATATTTGGCTTGTTAGAAACGCTCGATCAAGTTCCAACGTTCGCCACTAGGTGTCAGTGACAGGAGCATCTAGTAGCCAAATTTGGAACTACCTGAAATTGAACTTTTGGGAGCCCTCGGGCGTTCAACCAACAATACCCAGCTATGGCCATTGGTTGCAATTCATAAGTAATAATTACAATCATGGCGTTATTTTAACAGATTTATCAAGCATAATTTCACTTCACATTGCGTACCTGTCGCCTCCATGGTGTAGTGGTCAGCATGATTAGCTGCCACCCAGGAGGCCCGCGGTTCGATTCCCGGCTTTGTCACGATATTTGAAAAGTGGTATGAGGACTAGAACGGGGTCTACTCAGCCTCGGGTGGTCCAAATGAGTAGAGGGGGTTCGATTCCCACCTCAGCCATCCTCGAAGTGGTTTTCCGTGGTTTCCGAGATGGTACCTAACGTAAGGCCACGGCCACCTCCTTCCATCTTCCTTGTCTAACCCTCCCTCTCTTCCCACCCTTTCATCAGGCCCCTGTTCGCTTTGCAGGCGATGCTGCCTGGGCGTATTGCTGGTCACACTCCCCAGTTGTATCCCCGACTCAGAGTCTCAAGCTCCAGGACACTGCCAGTGGCGGTAGAGGTGGGATCCCTCGCAGAGTCCGTGGGGAAAATCCAACCCTGGAGGGTAGGTGATAAAAAAAGAAGGAAAGAAAGAATGAAAGAAGGAAAGAAAGAAGTAATTGCGTACCTAATAAAACATGGCTCCGTAGTAACTTGTAAAGTATTTCCCTTCCAACATAGTATCATTCATAATATTCTCTTTCTAAAGTTTAAAATATACTTGAGTTAATATATCTATTAAATGTATATTATAGTGAATGTTTCAACCTGAAATTGAGGTCTACTTCAGCCCAATTATGAATGCAAATACTATTGATGTACTGAAGTCTAATAATGAATGTTTGATATGAAATAATTATATGATAAAGTATTATTACAAGAGTAAAATAAATGGATATCCTTTCAATGTAATTAAATGTCAATAAATTATAATATTGGGCTTCACATTGAAAGTTCCAAATATATTTGTAGAAAAACAAGTAATTTTGTAATAACAAGTGTAATTGAATGAACGTAAATAATATATTGGGCTTTACATTGAAAATTCAAAAAATTCATGTAGACAATTAAGTAATTTAGAAATAACAAGTGCAGAATAGCAATAAATACGTGAACTGAGTTGCCTGAAAATGAGTAAAATTATTTTTTCTTTCGAAATATGGTGTTTAAATTTTGCTTTCAGGTGCCAACCAGTTAGTGCGTCTTTTGAATGTTCCTTTTGTGTAGCCTGTGGCTATTTAATTACAATTTATCATATATGTTTTTCATTTCAAACATTCATTATTAGACTTAAGTACATCATTAGTACTTGTATTCTTAATTGGGCTGAAACATACATATAAGATATATATATTAATTTAAGTTTTGATTGCCAACGACCTGGCCATGTTGAAACACGGGATCCCAAGAGAACTCCGCAGTGAAGCAGCATTGGGGGTGGTCGGAACTTGGATGGAATTACGGTTCTGGGGGAACACGCGCTGATGGCGGTGAGAGGGCAAGGAGGAGCGGAAAGGATCTGGCCACCCTACCCCACGTAAAATCCGGCTTAGGATTGCCTTACCGGAAGCACGGACCGGCCTTCGGGAAGAATAAACACAAAGAAAATAAGTATTGATTAGCGAATATATTAAACTTAAGAATTCATCTATCAACACGGATATCAAAAAAACATTTTGCTATCAATGGCAAATGTACTTTCATTCTAATATTCTCTGTGGTATTTTATTTACGAGCTTGCTAATAACCTTGAATAACTGCCCTAAGTTAAACTCTTGGATCCTCTAAATTGCCGCAACGATACAGGCCTAATGACCACTGGGAAGCACCGTAATTAAATGACAATAACATCAACTGCAGCAATAACACAATAAACGTAAATGTGAAACCCACGTGAGATATCTTTCGTCACTATTTTACAACTACAGGGTCGTCCTATTTGCTTGGCAAAGTCATTCTCTCTCACGCGCACCGCCAGTGATGGCTCAGTAGCAGGCTGCCACGCGCGCATATGTACGGCAGAATACGGTGCTTAAAATCAGTATCATACATTTTTACTCACCATGTTTACAGTAGATGCTGAAAATGTTTCCCATCCGCTGCCAAACATAATCGACATCTCCTTATGAAGTTTCCGGTTACTCCGGTTAACTTAGCTTCAGTAAGGAAATAGCGACCTTTACGTCTATTTTTATTGTTTACTGAACCTATACGTTTGAATCTCTTAGCCAGTTGTTTTAATGTCCGATTTATAGGAACGGGTCTCCCTGGACATTTCACTCGAAACTTTTATCTTGTTCTAGCGCACGATTTCCTGCATTTTATGTACGTATTGTGCAGATGTACACGTTCACGTAACGAATATTTCAATAAGGCATTACAGCACTACACACAATCACAATAAAAACTATACAATACGATATACAGTACACAGTAGCTTTATAAAACACCCAATTAGCTCGGAGCTCACACATCTGCCGCCATCCAGTAAGAGCCGTCTATTGGCCGGACAAAACCGTCGTGCGGAATCACCTTGCCAAGCAAAAATGAAGACCCTGTATTATATAGAACCCGGTAACTAAGGTAATTGTATTTTCTAGTTTTCAAATGAGACCAACTGATCTCCTGTGTTCATACATAACTGATGGCGAGGGTGTGAAACGAATTATTAGGAATTGAAACATTCTAGTAGCTGCGGGTAATATGGCGTCAGTACTGTTCTGTTCAAAAGTTGTCAATGTTAGTCCTATACTTAAACAAATCATTGAGACGAGACACAATCCCTGTTTTGTTAAAAATTACAAAAGTTATACGCGTCGCAGTTTTAATTGCATTGCCATTGCTTCCCACGGTTGTGGGCCTCTTAGTGTAGTAAATTGATGCAGGGTACTGAAATTATTATTATCATTATCATCAGCAGCAACAGTAGCAGCAGCATCGTTCCTATGTATAAAGCCCTGAGCGGATGCGGATATCCGCCTTTTTATTCGCGGATAAGCTGTGGATAATGTTTGGAGTAAATTTTCGGATAGTTTTTAGAATACAATCCGAACTTGTTGAATATCGTTACTAGGACCCGGATGTTTATGACATATCATATTTTTCCGATATGTTTTTCGTTCATGACAAATATAAGATGATGATTTAAGCTAATCTCATTCAAATTATGTCATCTCTACCTAGTATAAAACAAAGTCCCCGATTCTTGGATTAACGGTTAATCTCGAGATCCATTGGATGGATTTTGATGTGGTTTTCACCATTTTTTAAAGGATATCTTGAGGAAGGTTTCTGTACTAAATAATTTATTTATGATCAAAGGAAGCTAAGCAGTAACGATTTTAGTGAAAAGGTCGAAAAGAAAACCTGGCGTCCATGCACTGTTTAAGCGTATGCTGGGTAAACCGTTAAAAATATCATTATACTATGAGTGTAATAATAGTTCAGCATGAAAAGTTCTACAAAAGTCTGCGAGAGCATATCTCTATCTTTAACACATCGCCCAGTATAAGTGTTTTTACGTTTCATTTCTTCCAACAATCTCCATTCAATTACTGAGGCGACATTTTATTATATAGATAGATAGATTAAAACATGATTTCTGTAAGGCAATGTATCACATAACCGATGAGTAAGAAAAGAAAATGACGAGTGTTCTTGAGCCCCATCAACCAACTACGAGGACCATCCAGAAATTAAGTTTGCCTATTTGCTTTTAAGAGATGGAAAACGTCGTTACGTGAAAATCTTTATTGGCACCAGATACAGCAATGTTTGAGCCAACACCAGCAGAATTGAGACACAAGTCACATCGTGGGATCAACTCTTTCTGTACTGTATATTCTTGTATCGCAAAAGTCTGGAACCAGCGTGTGGTATTCGTCTTCTGCTCTTCGTCAGAATGAAAATGGTGACCGGAGGACAGGAATTTTTGAGGTGCAAGAAAAGATGGAAATCAGTGGGAGCAAGATCAGGACCAGATACAGCTCGGCGCACAGCAACTGCAGGAGCTTGGCTGAGATCAGTTTGATCATCCATCGTGCAACATTTATATTTCGTGTTGGGAAATTGATTGAATGCAGAAAATATGTCCTTCTCTGTGCCATCTTACTCACCGTATCTTCCTTTCATGGCCACATACCACGGGTATGCTAGAATTGAATACCAAAGCAAAGCCAACTCCGTACAGACCATGGAGGCCCTGGGAGTAGTGGAATGTAGAGGCTTCCACTTTTTGTGTCATCAGCACTAGATGGGATGGAGTTGTCAGCTCCACGCCCGGCCGTCTTTGCTCACAGGAATTGTCCTGGTACTCATTTCTGGTGTAGGCTGAGTGAACTCTAGGGCTATTTGCGTTTCCTAAAGTGGTAGTTTTGTTTCTAAAATCCACTTCCTCGGTGGGGATCGAACCCACTCACTTTCAGGTAGAAGTTCAGCGCCTCTACCGACTGCGCCACGCAGCCCCCTAGAATTGAATCCCACAAGAGACTATTTTGAATCCGCTCTATCGATATATCAAATTAATTGAAACATTGAACAAGATATCTTTTGCAATGGCACACACAGAGGTGCGTATTGTATGAACCAAATATCACGTGACGTAGCCGATAAAATGTATGAACTTGAGCTGGTACTACCTTCCCTTAAAAGTTGCTGAGTTGTTGTTTCATTGAGGTGGTTGGACAGCGTTGTCATATCAGCCCCGTGTACTTGTGTGTGTGTGAAGAATTTATCTGATATACTAGCAACCTGCCCCGGCTTCGCCCAGGAAGACTTACGAATTCTTGTCAGACGTAATTTAAGAATGGCGAGGTGATTGAAACACAAATCCCCCTTCCGTCCAATATAAAAACACTTGTAGTGGGCGATGTATTGAAGAGATATGCTCTCTCGCGGATGTTTTTGTAGAACAATTTTGCTGATCAATTCTTACACGCAGAGAATACTGATATTTTTAACGGTTTTCCCAGCGTAACTTAAAAAGCGCACGGACGCCAGGTACCTTTTCGTCTTTTTCACTGAAATCGTTACTGCTTGGCTTCCTTTGGTAATAAATAAATCATATTCTACAGGAACCTTCCTCGAGATATCCTTTACAGAATGGTGAAATCCGCACCAAACTCCATCCAGTGGTTCTCGAGGTTAGGCTACCCATGACATACAAGAATCGGGGACTTTATTTTATACTAAGTAGAGATAATCTGTGTCATTGTGATGTAGTGTGTGTGTTTGTAATTGAGGCGAGGATTGGGAAAGACGTGGTCAGAATTGAGTACCATCCCAATATTTGCCTGAAGTACTAGTGAGATAACATAGCAAATCTTCTAGGATGGTTTAGGTGGGAGTCGAACCCATATCTTCTCAGGTATGCATCAGGGGGCATAATGAGCCTCGTTCGTGCCCTAAAATCAGAATTTTTCGGCAGAGCCGGGAATCGAACACGGAATTCAGGGGGAAAGCCAGAACCACGAAGTGGTACATGACGTAAGAAAAGGCAAAAGAAACATGTATTCAAAAGCACCAAACAATCGCCTACTGACAGACACTTGATATGATGTCATAGGTTTAAGATGCCTTTCAACTTCAGTGGCTGTATACACGCCGAGGTGTCAATATGTCACTCCGGAGGGGATCGATACCGTGGCAGTTAATCTACTACAAACACGGACGGATCATTCACATTTCATCGGCAGTGCGGGGATTGCAACCTAGACACAGGAGGTGACATTGAAACGGTTCAAGATGTTTTGAAGAAATATCATGTCACAGCACTGGCAATTGCCGAGAAGATGATTTTCAACACCAAAATAAAGCAGACAGTCTGCAGTTAAGAGGACTGTGTTTCACCAAATTTCTTGATAAAAATAATTTCTTACCATACAGCTTCAGAATCTAACTGTAACACACAATAACATTTTGGCAGTCCTTTTCGATGAATGCAACGTTGGTGTGTATTATTTGTAGTCCTCGGAAGGACTGCTGTAGGGATGATGTTAGTATGAAATGAAACCACCGTGTTGCAATTCCACATCCGGTTAGGCATGGGGTTGGTCAGTCGCTTGTAATACGCTTATCCCTCATTTTCTGCGAGACTTCCCCAAGTGTGCGACATTAGATCCCACAGTTGGTTTGGTGTGCGTGTAGCAGCATTCCTTGCATCCGTTCACCAGATGGTCATTGGTCTAAATTTTGAGAGATGATGATGATGGTGGTGGTGACCCATATTGACGGGGAAGAACATCGAGGTCATCTTCCCCTAATGTTTGGGAGATATAAATACCATTGAGTTTTGAAAAAGATTTGATTGTTTCATTCAGATGCTTTGATTGGATTAGTCGGTATGAAATAGTCGACTAGCAGTAATAGCAACTCCCCCAGGCGGGGACCCCAAGAGCCTGCTGATGAGCCAGCTTGGTGTCCTAGGCGAAACCACACACAAGGAACGGCACAAACCTAGAAGAATTGCTGAGTTTTAATTCACTGGCCGTGAAAGCCAATCAACCATTTTTTGGAAGCCTTCATAGGTAGGTTATGGCTGCTTGAGCTTTTAGTTCTCGCAGTAAAGAGGTGCAGGTGCACTTTATAAGAGTTTTACATTTAAAATGTTCACTTTAATCATGAATATCAGTTATTCTGTTTCTTAATTAATCTCTACTGAGTATAAAACAAAGTCCCCGATTCTTGGATGTTACGGGTAAACTCGAGAACCACTGGATGGATTTTGATGCGGTTTTCACCATTCTGTAAAGGATATCTCAAGGATGATTTCTGTAGAAAACAATTTATTTATGATCAAAGGAAGCCGAGTTGTAACGATTTCAGTGGAAAAGTCGGACAAAAAACCGGCGTCCGAGCGCTTTGTAAGCTTACGCTGGGCAAACCGTTAGAAATATCTGAATACTATGAGTGTAAGAATTGTTCAGCATGAAAAGTTCTAGAAAGTCCGGGAGAGCATATGTCTATCTTCAATATATCGCCCACTATAAGTGTTTTTACGTTTTAATTTCTTCCAACCATGTCCATTCAACTACTGAGGCGACAGTTTACGACCTAGCTAAGGGCGAGTCTATCATCCCTGTTAGAGCCTAGCTAGCGGGCGAACCTATTGCCCCAGATACAGCCAGCAGCAAACCGTCGAGTCGTGTTGAGTTAAGATTTCTGAGAAGCGTGGTTGTGTTTGGAGTATCCCTGGAAGTGCAACTCGGGTTTTCTTCATTTCGCCTGTGAAACACAGTCAAGTTAAGATTGGACGGATTCACCTCGCCATTCCCTGGAAGTGCAATTCTCATTTCGCCTGTAAACTTTTTGTTCCGCAAAATTCACAGTCAATTTAAGATTGGATGGAAGGGGGATTATATTTTATTAAATTATGCTGATTGGCGTATAATCTCTACTTAGTATAAAACAAAGTCCCCGATTCTTGGATGTCACGGGTAATCTCGAGAACCACTGCATGGATTTTGATGCGGTTTTCACCATTCAGTAAAGGATACCTCGAGGAAGGTTTCTGTTGAAAATAATGTATTTATGATCAAAGGAAGCCAAGCAGTAACGATTTCAGAGAAAAAGTCGAAAAAGAATCCTGGCATCCGTGCGCTTTTTAAGCATACGCTGGTCAAACCGTTAAAAATATCAATATACAATGAGTGTAAGAATTGTTCAGCATGAAAAGTTCTACAGAAACATACGCGAGGGCACATCTCTATATTGAATATATCGTCCACTATAAGTATATTAAATTGGACGGAAGGGGGATTTGTGTTTCATGCACCTCGCCATTCTTAAATTACGTCTGACAAGAACTTCTTGCACATGCATCTCCATGATAATATACACACATCAAAAAAAGTTTTGCATCACCTCGGTTCCAAGAGTTCCGGAACCGTTAAATACAAAGGGAATAGAGATCAACACAAACAACATTTCAGCTCGTTTTATTGCTCATGAGACCCACACATTGCATGTTGTACCATCATACAGCTAGACTTTCAGCATTTGTGGTCCAGATTGCAGTACACACCGCTACCTCTAATACCCAGTAGCACGTCCTCTTGCATTGATGCATGCCTGTATTCGCCGCGGCATACTATCCACAAGTTCATCAAGACACTGTTGGTCCAAATTGTCCCACTCCTCAACGACAATTCGGCGTAAATCTCTCAGAGTGGTTGGTGGGTCAAGACGTCCATAAACAGCCCTTTTCAACATATCCCAGGCATGTTCGATAGGGTTCATGTCTGGCGAACATGCTGGCCACTGTAGTCGAGCGATGTCGTTATCTTGAAGGAACGCATTCACAAGATGTGCACGATGAGGTCGAGAATTGTCGTCCATGAAGACAAATGCCTCTCCAATATTCTGCCGATATGGTTGCACTATGGGTCGGAGGATGTCATTCAGGTATCGTAAAGCCGTTTCGGAGCCTTCCATGACCACCAGTGGCGTACGTCGGCCCCACATAATGCCACCCCCAAAACATCAGGGAACCACCACCTTGCTGCACTCGCTGGACAGTGTGTCTAAGACGTTCAGCCTGACCAGGGTGCCTCCAAACACGTCTCCGACGATTGTCTGGTTGAAGGCATATGCGACACTCATCGGTGAAGAGAACGTGATGCCAATTCCGTGGGGTCCATTCAGCATGTTGTTGGGCCCATCTGTACCGCGCTGCATGGTGTCGGGGTTGCAAAGCTGGACCTCGCCATGGACGTCGGGAGTGAAGTTGCGCATCATGCAGCCTATTGCGCACAGTTTGAGTTGAAACACGACGTCCTGTGGCTGAACGAAACGCATTATTCAACATGGTGGCATTGCTGTCAGGGTTCCTCCGAGCGGCAATCCGTAAGTAGCGGTCATCCACTACAGTAGTAGCCCTTGGGCGGCCTGAGCGAGGCCTGTCATCGACAGTTCCTGTATCTCTGTACCTCCTCCATGTCCGAACAACATCGCTTTGGTTCACTCTGAGACGCCTGGAAACTTCCCTTGTTGAGAGCCCTTCTTGACACAAAGTAACAATGCGGACGCGATCGAACTGCGGTATTGACCTTCTAGGCATGGTAGAACTACAGACAACATGAGCAGCGTACCTTCGTCCTGGTGGAATGACTGGAACTGATCGCCTGTCGTACCCCCTCCGTCTAATAGGCCCTGCTCATGCATGGTTGTTTACATCTTTGAGCAGTTTTAGTGACATCTATGAACAGTCAAAGGGACTGTATCTTGGATACAATATACACAGTCAACGTCTATATGCCGGAGATCTGGGAACCGAGGTGATGCAAAACTTTTTTTGATGTGTGTAGTTAACTAGCAGTAGTACCCGGCTTCGCCCGGTGGAATGATGATAATGTTTTAAGGTCTCCTTAGAAATATAATGGACTTAAAATCTAAGTCATTTGCCCCCAAAGACAATGAGGGAGTAATATCTAGGTCATTTGCCCTTTTGATAAGGATGATAATAAAAACTATTGGTGAATTGACACGTCAAACTTACAAACTACCGTAATAGAAATACATATTTCAAAATTCACAGGCGAGGAAGACTTATTGTGTGTGGTGATTAATGGTGTAATGGGCGTAACATCTACTGTAGGTCATTTGCTCTTATGATGAGGATGATAAGGGAAACTACTACCGGTATTGAATTGACACTTCAACGTATAATGTACACAATGTACTGTAATAAAAATAACTATATGGCGGCTTCGGTGGCGTATTTGGTAGCATGCTGAGCTTCTATGCCCAAGATAGCGGGTTCAAACCCGGCCGAAGCCGTCGGATATTTTAAGAGCGTTAAAAATCCGTCAGTATGCCTTTCTTCGGAGGGGAAGTAAAGCCGGCGGTCCCATGTCAGATTTATGGCATGTTAAAGAACCTTCCACTAATTACACCTGTGTGAAGCTAAATTGGATAGGTAAACAACGCTCATAGATGTCTACGTCCGTTGCCAAGAGCCGACTGCAGTGGCGTCTAGTAGCTAAGTTCCGAACTTGGCCTAGTAGTCGTTGACGGTGGCGCTTGGCGGCAAAAGTACGAACTATTTGAAGAATTCTAAGTTGCAGTTTGTACTTAAATTAAAAAACAGATAACACACACTAATACAGTCATCACAATTTACACCGGTTATCAGACAGATTCTACACACACCCAAAGTACACGGGGCTACATGACCGCGTTGTCGCGGCCCCTAAACTTAAGAACCAACCAACCAAAAATAAATATTTTAAAAATCACAGTCGAGAAAGACTTTATGCGGCGGTGATTATTGGTATGATGCGCGTAACATCTAGGTCATTTGCACTTATGATGATAATAATAAGGTAATGAAAACATGACTACTAAACGAACATGGTGTTATTTTAAAACTGATATAGGTAATTCAGGTGTCTAGCTTCGATGTCTTCCAAAGTCTCAACCTTATTTTCTGGCTTAGGCCTGTACTGGATGCGTCTAGTGAAAGAGCGTACTGCTCGGCAAAGACAAAGAATATAGGTCCAAGTTGCACGAACCTGAGATGATCGCAGATGATGACGAAATATGATGACACACGTTCGGGGTTCCCAGTCCTATACAGATTGACCGGGAATCACTCACTGTTTCGCAACGGCCCTGTGCTGGCATCAGCATAGACAGCAGGAGATAACACGGCGGGCTCTGGAAAGAACTCTCAAATCACCCCGCGATGAATCAGCAAGCTATTCTCACAACTGACCCCTCCCCCCAGGGTCTCACAACTTGTGGGACGTCGGTTGGCGACCACGGAACCCCAGCTGAGTCTGACATCGCTTCTACTTCCTGGTGCCGGGTTCATTTCAGTTCTCTTTCCTGTCGGCCTCCCTTGGTCAACTCTTGTTCTCTTCCGACCCAGACTGTATTAGGGTATCCGAGGGCTAGGGAGTCTTTCAATTTCCCGCCTTAATTGGCTTTGTCTCATCTTTCCTGATACCCTCATTCTTCGAGGGGTCTGCCTTCTTTTCCTTTTCATAATATCTCCTGTCTTCTGCTCAAGGCCCTCAAAGAGGCAGGGCTCATGACTGGTGAGGAATTCCTGAGCTACATGCAGGGAATGGAGTGGTATGTCAGAAATTTCAAGTGGACAGTGTTACGCATCGGGTTCCAAAGGTTAAGTATACACACTTTGTTTTCGATCGGTGAACGATGTAGATTTGTACCAAAGGGCCTTAATGCGGGAAATGGAGTGGTCTGTCCGAAATTTCGAGTGGACAGTGTTACTCGTCGAGTTCCAAACGGTAATTATGTAAAATCTGGTTGAGATCGGTGAAACGGTGTAGTTTTGTGCCAAGGGCCAAAATGCAGGAAATGGAGTGGCCTGTCCAAATTATAAAGTGGACAGTGTTACTCATCGGGTTCGAAAGGGTAAGTATACACATTTTGTTTCCGATCGGTGAACGATGTAGATTTGTGCCAAAGGGCCTAAATGCGTGGAATGGAGTGGTCTGTCCGAAATTTCGAGTGGACAGTGTTACTCGTCGAGTTCCAAAGGGTAATTATGTAAAATCTGGCTGAGATCAGTGAAACGGTGTAGTTTTCTGCCAAAAGGTCAAAAAGCAGGGAATAGTGTGGTCTGTCCGAAATTTAAAGTGAACAGTGTTACTTGTCGGGTTCTACGGGTAAGTATATAAAATTGGGGTCAGATCGGTGAAACGGTGTAGATTTGTGCCAAACAGCCTAAATGCAAGGGATGGAGTGGCCTCGCCGCAATTTCAAGCAGACAGTGTTAGTCGCAGTGTTCCAATGGGTAAATATACAAATTTTGGTTGAGATCGGTGAAACTGTGTAGATTTGGGACAAAGGGCCTAAATGCAGGGAATGGAGTGGTCTGTCCGCAATTTCAAGCAGACAGTGTTACTCGCAGGGTTCCAAAGGGTAAGTATACACATTTTGGTTCAGATCGGTGAAACGGTGTAGATTTGTGCAAAAAGGACCTAAATGCAGGGAATGGGGTGGTCTGTCCGAAATTTTAAGTGGACAGTGTTACTCGCAGGGTTCCAAAGGGTAAGTATAAAAAGTTTGGTTCAGATCGGTGAAACGGTGTGGATTTGTGCCAAAGGGCCTAAATGCAGGGGATGGAGTAGCCTCTCCGCAATTTCAAGCAGACAGTGTTAGTCGCAGTGTTCCAAAGGGTAAATATACACATTTTGGTTGAGATCGGTGGAACGGTGTAGATTTGGGCCAAGGGGCCTAAATGCAGGGAATGGAGTGGTCTGTCTGCAATTTCAAGCAGACAGTGTTACTCGCAGGATTCCAAAGGGCAAGTATACACATTTTGGTTCAGATCGATGAAACGGTGTAGATTTGTGCAAAAAGGACCTAAATGCAGGGAATGGCGTGGTCTGTCCGAAATTTCAAGCAGACAGTGTTAGTCGCAGTGTTCCATAGGGTAAATATACAAATTTTGGTTGAGATCGGTGAAACGGTGTAGATTTGGGCCAAAGGGCCTAAATGCAGGGGATGGAGTAGCCTCTCCGCAATTTCATGCAGACAGTGTTACTCGCAGGGCACCAAAGGGTAAGAATACGAATTTTGGTTCTGATCGGTGAAACGGTGTAGATTTGGACCAAAGGGCCTAAATGCAGGGAATGGGGTGGTCTGTCCGAAATTTTAAGTGGTCAGTGTTACTCGCAGGGTTCCAAAGGGTAAATATACAAATTTTGGTTGAGATCGGTGAAACGGTGTGGATTTGGACCAAAGGGCCTAAATGCAGGGAATGGGGTGGTCTGTCCGAAATTTCAAGTGGACAGTGTTACTCGCAGGGTTCCAAAGGTTAAATATACAACTTTTGGTTCAGATCGGTGAAACGGTGTAGATTTGTGCAAAAGGGCCTAAATGCAGGGCATGGGGTGGTCTGTCCGAATTTTAATGTTGACAGGGTTACCCGCAGGGTTCCAAAGGGTAAGTATACAAATTTTGGTTCAGATCGGTGAAACGGTGTAGATTTGTATACATAACAGACAGACAGACAGACAGACAGACAAACTTTGTGCTTTATATATATAGATAGATAGAAGAAGAAGATAGTCCAGTCAGTGATTTTAACCCATCATGCCGAGACGTAAAACGGATATAGGTCGTAGTTCATTGAAATCGTAAAGAAGAGCTTACCACGTCATGCATTCACAACTGTTCCCGGGCGAAGCCTTGCCGGGTTGCTAGTCGTTAACCTCCAGGTGCTCAGGCACGCGGCATTTGGACCGCACAGTTATAATTTTCGATACTGCTGCTTCACGGCGAGAGGGAGACCAACGAGACCCACTGCTAATCCTCAACTACGATGTGGGCCGACAAATGGCACTAGCAGCGAATCTCTATATTCACGGCAACCAGTGTGAATGTTAGTGAACTCACGAGTGGATGTTAGGTGTGGTCCGGAAGCCGCTGCGCGAGTACAATTGTTTTACAAACAGCAGTGCGAGTGACAATGTAAGTACATATCTCTTGCTTAGTAATTCCTTTTTCCTCAGGACTTTTGTGCTGACTTTGCTGTTTAGATGGTAATTACATTAGGGTGAGGGCAGGGAGAGCTGTGGGGAGATTAGGATTAGTATGTTATATTGAAAACACTGTTTTGGTAGCCTAAATTTGTGTTTCCAAATGAATAGCGTTTCCTCATTTTTTATAGGGAAAGATTATCACATCCTGATGAAATTTTGCGAATACTCAATGATTTGTCAGAAGGGAGGGAAGAGGAAATATTGGACGATCCTCATGACATTGATTATGAACCAGAAGCAGTCTAAGAAGACATCCACAGAAGTTGTTCTGATCTTTCTGAAGAAAGCTATGAAATACACGGATGATAGTAACATGAGGGTCTATATAGGCAAGGATAAGGATACACTGTGGTGTAGTGAAGTTGTTACTAATACAATGCCAGAACGCAATCAAAAACATAGTGAAGACATTTCCGGTCCCAAAGGGACTCTCTCGACAAGCGTTTTACACGTATAATTTGGAGATATACTGTGGGAAACAGACTGTGGGGTCATACATCTCTTCAAACAAACCTTTCGATGTTGTCCACAGATTGATTGAACCAATTAAAAGATCAATTTACCCAAATTACACGATAATGAAACGTTAAATACAGAAAGAAAAAAAGTTTTCTTAAGCGGTCCGGTTGCCGCAGCGCGAGCGCTAACGAGAAATTTATAGGCGCGAGCGCCTGGAGGTTAAATAAAAACAGATAATTTTCATTTACTTACATTTATATTTACTTACATTCAAAATAAGCTATGCCGTGCTGGATTGATTTTGGTTGTGCTTGTGCTGTCCTACTTGGTGTGGTTTTGCTCTGGCAGCAACAGCAGGGACCGGAAAAGCAGATGGTGTTAGGAGATAGAAAGAGTCTATTCCAGCATAGAGGCCATAATGCTACTGTCGACCAAAGTATTATGTGCACTCGAGTTTGAAGGTTGTTTGTGAAGTAACCAATATACCTACATAAAATCCAATAACATCATCATTTTCATCGTTCTACTTTACGTTAGGTCATGTAGGTTTGGAATTTTTAATTTATATTTTAATATTTTTTATCGCAGTTGGAACACAAAAAGTGCACGTTTTTGAGCGTGTTTCAACCATGCGTCACATTTAAGAATTGTTATCTCACAAACCCGTCATCAGATCGAATCCAAATTTTAACACAATATACATTGGAATGTTGTTTAACTGGTTTATTAATTTCAAAATTGTGTGTGTCCAAGAAACAAAGTTGATATCATTTTTGTAAGGTAACTTTTTCTCGGCTCGGGGTGGTTGGAAAATGTAGTTCTTGGTTGCATTGTAATCGTTATACATCAAAACGTTATGCTGTATGACTGTGAAATACGTAAATTAATTCACTTATTTTATATCGGTTTGTATTTCTGCGGGGAAATAACACATGTTTCACCAGCTAGCCGCTCAGGGAACAGCTGTACAGCGTTGCCGAAATGGTGCCCACATGCATCATGGCGCGTCTCGCTCGGAAGTGATGGGCTCCTTCTCAGCAACGCTGTACAGCTTTTCCCGAAGCGGCTAAATGGTAACCATGTGTTATTTCCTCGTACAAATACAAACCGATATAAAATAAGTGAATTAATTTACGTATTTCACAGTCATACAGGATACCTTTTTGATGTATAACGATTACAACGCAACCAAGAACTACATTTTCCAACCACCCCGAGCCGAGAAAAAGTTACCTTACAACAATGATAACAACTTTGTTTCTTGGAAGTGAGACCAATGTTTCTTGTTTAAGAGCTCTGAGAAGAGCTGTTTCCAAATCGTGTATTTGACATAATTTGATAGCCAGGAGATCCTAGGATAGACTGGCTGCCTATTGCCGTTGCTCGCTTAGCACCACCCGGGGGACACGTGCAGGGCAATGAGAAGGTAAATCCTGCGGACGTGAGCAACGTTCAGTAGAGCAAAGTGAGATTATCTCTCAAAAATGCTCAGAGAGAACAACATAGATGTTGTTGTCCTTCAATAGACGCATGCTGCTAATGAAGAACAACTCCGTACTAGGGGTCGTATTGCTGGGTACACGGCACTAGGAGCAACTTACCATGAAGCATATGGAGTGGCCACATATGTCCGTAATAACATCAAAGAAGCTGAGCAACTATCTCAAAGCACAGAAGAAAACGTTCATCAGGTTGTCATTCGACTGAATAATGTCTCAATCGCCAACATCTACAAGCCACCGTGCATTTTATGGCCTCAATATGTTGTACCAACTGCAGAACATCCTGCAATTTATGTGGGGGTTTTCAATAGTCATCATGAACTCTGGAAGTATTCTAAAACAGATGATTGTGGACTTAAATTAATGGACTGGTGCGAAAGTAACAACCTCCATCTAGTATTTGACGCTAAAGATCAAGGAACTTTTCGGTCAGCTGCATGGGGTTGAGATTCGAATCCAGATTTATGCTTTGTCAGCTCCAATATAAATGGAAATCCATTACACACTACACGCAAAGTGATGGGAGATTTCCCTCATAGCCAGCATAGACCAGTAATACTCGAATTTGGTATCACAGTTCCCATTATACGATCAACGCCACGTCCCCGGTGGAATTTCCAGAAAGCCGATTGGTCTGCATTCTCTGTGGAGCTTGATAAATGCATTCGTTGGATTCCCCCAAATCACCAAAGCTATCAACGTCTTGTTGGCGCAGTTATATCTACTGCTAAGAAATGTATGCCCAGGGGCTATCGGAAAGAATATATTCCTGGCTGGAATACCGAGAGTGAGGAATTGTTTAAGAATTTCGAACAAAACAGAGATGCAGAAACGGCTGACAAACTTCTGGCTAGCTTGGATGACTGCCGAAGACAAAGATGGGTTGAAACAGTCGAAAGCTTAGATTTCACTCATTCTAGCAGAAAAGCCTGGGGTCTTCTTAGAAGGCTAGGAGGAGGTACACCAGTAGTAAAGAGTCAACCTCAGGTGACACCAGACCAAATAGCTTCCCATATTGTAACAACTTCCCGAGCTCCATCTGACAAGAAGCATACGAAGTATGTTAGATACCAGCTTCGTGCTCTGAAATCATCAACACCTCGCATGTCTAGCTATTCACGTCCCTTTACAGCCTTTGATGTTCAAGAGGCCCTCAAAGAACTAAAACCTGGCAAGCCACCTGGTTTCGATGGAATTCATCCAGAATTCCTCATACATATGGGAAACAATGCAAAGAGATGGATGGCACAGTTCTTCACAGATATTCTCCAGACTGGACAAATCCCACCCGACTTCAAGAAAGCTAAAATCATTTCCATATTGAAGCCTGGAAAACCTGCAAATATACCTGAAAGTTACAGATCTATAGCCCTCCTTAGCTGTTGCTACAAACTCTTTGAAAGGCTTATCTACAACAGAATTGGGCCAACCATTTTAGAACTCATTCCTGTGGATCAGGCAGGCTTCAGACCTAACCGAGACTCCTGTGATCAAGTACTTTCATTAACATCTTACATTGAGGCCGGATTCCAGCAAAAGCTTAAAACATCTGCTGTCTTTGTGGATCTCACTGCTGCCTTTGATACCGTATGGAAGGAAGGATTGATTTATACATTACTCAGAGCTATACCCTGCAGAACAATTGCACAGCTTATCAACAACCTGCTCAGTGACAGAAAATTTCAGGTCTGTTTAGGTGAAAAGAAAAGCTCAGTGAGAAAACTGCATAATGGTTTGCCCCAGGGATCAGTTTTGTCGCCACTACTGTTTAATCTATACATCTCTGATCTTCCAGAAACAATATCCAGAAAGTTCTGCTATGCTGATGACTTGACCCTGGCCACACAACACAAGATCATTGAGAAAACTGAAGACATTTTGATTAAGGACTTATCCACCTTGACAGAATATTTCAGGAACTGGAGACTCAGACCCAGTGCAGCCAAGACGGCGGTCTCTTGCTTCCATTTGAGTAACCGGCTTGCTAACTTCAAACTAAATATTACCTTTTCCAATAGAGTACTTAATCACAATAGGTTTCCGAAATATCTTGGTGATACCTTGGATCGGACTTGATCCTTCAAGCAACATATTTTGAACTTGTCGAAGAAACTGAAAACCCGAAACAATATTATTCAGAAGCTAACTGGTACTACTTGGGGATCTGCTGCGAACATCCTGCGCTCTTCAGCCTTAGCACTGGTTTTCTCTACTACCGACTACTGTGCTCCAGTGTGGCTTAATAGCCCGTATACGAAGTATATTGACCCACAATTGAATACCAGCATGCGTCTTATATCTGTCACCATCAGACCAACTCCAGTCCACTGGCTCCCACTATTGTCTGGTATAATGCCACCTGACTTACGAAGATCCAGTGCTCTTGTTCGAGAGTACAACAAGATCTGCAAAAATCCTCTGCTACCTGTTCTAGGCGACATACCAGCTCTTAGTCTCCAAAGATTGAAATCACGACATCCACCTCTTTGTGATGCAGCTCTGAAGACATCCACCAACTTCGATGCTTTGGAGGAATGGAAAGGCCGCTGGAATAACTCCACTGACTTGCCCCTACATAACATCTTCAGAGGTGAAAAAATTGCTAACGGATTCCAACTACCGCGTGCAACTTGGTCCAGACTGAACAGGATCAGGACAGGTCATGGAAGGTGCAGGGATTCCCTTTATAAGTGGAACTTTGTACCTTCTCCAGAATGTGATTGTGGAGCCCCTCGCCAGACCATTCCCCACATTTTAAGCGAGTGTCAACTACGGGCTTATCGAGGTAGATTGGAAGACTTTGTTTCACCAACAGCGGAGGCACTGCAGTGGGTTCAAAAGTAGGACATTCACTTATAATGGATAACTCTAATGCCTGACGTTAATCAATGTTTTTTGTTATTGTGTATATATTGTATATATTATGTATATAATTTCCTTGCCATACGCTAATAATAATAATAATGTTTCTTGGACACACAAAATTGTGAAATTAATAAAACAGTTATACAACATTCCAATGTATATTGTGTTAAAATTTGGATTCGATCTGATGACGGGCTTTTGAGATAATAATTCTTAAATGTGACGCATGGTTGAAACACGCTTAAAAACGTGCACTTTTTGTGTTCCAACTGCGATAAAAAATATTAAAATATAAATTTAAAATGCAAACATACATGAACTAACGTAAATTAGAACGATCAAAATGTTGATGGTATTGGATTTTATATAGGTCTATTGGTTACTTCACAAACAACCTTCAAACTCGAGTACACATAATAATTTGGTCGACAGTAGGTTTGATGTCTGGCAGCCAAGGGTAGGGGAGTAAACTCGTCGCTTTTGCCATACTTTGTACTAGTTCTTTTTCTCTAGTCCGATTCGTAAATTTTGTAATGCATTAATCTGTGTGTAAGGATATACTTTCGAGTGTACGCTACAGCATTTATAAGTTGTCGATTTTTTTTTAATGGTGATTGGAAAGTTCAGACCAAGTCATTCGTGCGGCTAAGACATGAATTAAATACCATATGTTTGTTGGAATAACGCAGTTCATATTTGAGCGCTACTGTATTTTCGATATCACGGCTGTTTAATGACATATTTTCTGGAAATTTATTGTAGGTGAAATGATAAGATTCTGATGTTAACTTTTAATACGCGGTGGTGACACTGGTATCTTTTATCAGACATTTCTGAATTTCTTTCATTTCACTGTTAAATATTAAGATTTCTTTTGCCATGATATTCATAATTTAATAATTAATTAATTTTATCACTAAATGAGTACCGGTATATATTTTGCTTGTCAGTGCAATATGGCATCAGATTTAAAACTCGACAAGATGCAGCGTGCTTTTGCGTTATTCTCTGTCTACTGGCCTACATGACCTGATGTTCTGTGTATTATATTTGGAACATTGGCCATCCTAAGTTCTAGATCACGTTACAGGTCCTGCTAGCTATTCAATTTTCGAAAGCAGATTCATCATACAGTTACGAATTTTGCTATTTACATTATTTGAAACAGAATTCTGTTCATTAGCAATTACTGAAATCCAATAGTCAAGTCATTCAACCATATGATGGAATTACTTGCGATAAACTCATCGTAATCCGCGGGACTGGCAATCGAACGTTGAAACAATATGCGGAAAAAAACATTTAAATTCAGCGAAGTATTTATGATGGCGTAATATCCAGCGTTAACACTAATACATTCATGCACCCTCTACAACATTTCCCTTTTCTCCCTCAAGTGGGAAGAATAAGAGCCATCTTCGGTTTGCCTCTGTCACCTGAGACACCCGGAAGGGTCCAGAAAATCTATAAACGAGGGACTCAACACTTGTGTGCATGAAGCTGCCTTCTGTGGTCTCGGGATACGTGTATTGTTGTTAATTCTGTTCAGGTGATTGGAGTATCCTGGTCATCAGCCCGTGTACGTGGTTGTGAGTTCCATTAGTCTGATAACCTGTGTTGCTGTAGTGTAGTGTTACAGTGTGTGTAGCTGTAATTATTAGGATCGAGAATAAGGTAAGTGCCTCGGGACTTGAAATACGGGACAATCCCGGGATTTTCTTGGAGAAATTGAGGAAAATCTGAAGAAGAACTACACTCAGGATTACCACTGTCAGGGCTGGGATTCGAACATCCAATCGCCGGATTTTTGCAGTTCCCCGTCACGGCAGGGGCGTATATTTTTTTCGGGGGGCGGGGGGGGGGGGGGGACTGTCCTGGAAAATTGTGAGTATTCTCAGGGGATTGTCACCGCAAAATACCCAGAAATATCAACCAATATCTTAGAGCATATAACTTTGTGAAATTATTTTTAGATAAGCGTTAATTGTAAAATTCTAAGTTTATATAGCCTACAATTAGCGGCAATACAAAAAGAGTTGTAAAATACTACACTACACAAAATAAAATGTTATACTTAATGAATTTTCTATTATGACAAATATCTAAATATTTTTCAATTCATTAAGCACAAAGGTAAACATTTCTTTTTAATACAAATTGATAATTTATTTCTCAAAAGTACCGTACTGTGGAATTCCCAGTTTGGCCTCACAAGGCTGAGTGTACCGCGTTCCAGCCCTCAGACCAGAATTAGAATTTCTTGGCATAGCCGGGAATCGAATTTGAACCTCCGGGGTGGCAGCCAAGAATGCTAGCCACTATACCATGGGGTAGTCTAATTTCAATCTTAATATTGTTTATAACTTAGCCAACAAGTTACAATTATTTTATGCTTTCACCAAAACAACACTTTCTCAATTTTTATTGTTTTTTTTTTCGGGGGGTGGGGGTGGAGCCCCCCACAGCTTCCCTCCCCCCCCCCCCTTACATACGCCCCTGCGTCACGGTTATTTTGAACGATTTAACGCACATGGCTAAGCCGCATGGTAAAATGGAAAAGTCCAGCGGATTTAGTTCTTCACGGAACAACACTGATTTTTGTCCACATTTTGTTCGAAATCCCATCCACGGAGTCTGCGAAGTGCAAGTGTTAAAACCACGCGGTATGCGCGATGAGGTGCGAGGCCACGGAACTACCTGTGGGAGGGGGCGGCGGAATCTTGGCTGGCTTTGTTTACCGCATTCGGTGAATAGTGTTCATATTGAGCTGCAGTGAGCATGGTAAACTGCAAGGTTGGATTAGTGTTGCGATCAGGATATTGCCGAATTATTCTGACTGTAGGCCTATATGAGAACCCTTTCGCACGTTGTGGTAAAACTTTATCCGAGTGTGTTGCGGAGAACTCTGCCCTTACAGGATTTGGCAATACTTCCATACGTTATCGGGAGAAAGTAAAAATGATGCTAAAGAAGGACGAGCAATTTCATTTCGATATACAGTGTAAGAAAATCCAAATCGAGTCCCACCATTTGCAGTGTGAAGAATCATTCATCAGCAGATTTTCATGAAGTGGCTTATCCATACTCGACGGAAGTAGGGTTGGTCCGTCGTGACGGGCGAAACTTGTATTATTACCCATTTTAAGATTTGATTGCCGCTGAGCGTGGCTGCGCCAGTGTTTGTTGTTTATTGCAGCAGCTGCCCCGTGAGGCGAAGCGGGGAACACAGCGATGACAGAGTGCATTCTGCACGTAAGTCAAGCAGCATTGCGCATCACAGGAGCTCGTGTTACCACGGACAGTTAAACGATGTCTGAGGCTACAGGAGCTCAGTCATATCCTACTCACGGAACTGTACCTGTCAACGAAGCAGGCTGACGTGTGACACAAGTAAACAAAGAACGGTTCCCATCTCCACCGCCGACAAGCAATTCGTGAAAAGGTAATATCTAGATGAGTCATGGGTCAATGCCAGACACACAGTTCCGTGAGTGTGGACAGATAACACTGTTGAAAGTAGCAAGGAGGCCTGGAGAAGAGGCCTTGTGACCGCTTTGCCAAACATAAGGACAATAGTTATGTTGCTGTTTTATTTTAGCGTGTTCGTATTAGGTTACGCTACTGGAAACATGGACGTAGAGTTGTAGCACATTTGTGGGTTCTTAAAACTATTATTATTAGTCTATGTATGTCTGTCCTAGAGCCCTTAATTATTTAATTCCAGCAGCAAACTGCAAACCATATCGGAATATTTTTTTTAATTATAAGATATTAAGACCATGAAGAATGAGAAGAGTGCTTTTATTGGCGGCGCAGAAATAATGCGCAGTACATCGTAGTTTACTTGAAGGCGAATAAGTAGGAAACAACTTAGTCGGATTCTGTGAAACAAACGTTGAATTAAAGCTCATTTCATATTTAGCAATTTGGAAATATTTCTCACTGAGATGAGGTACCGTAACTCAGTGATATTTTGCCGAGAAGAACAAGATAAAAAAAACGTCCATATTGCGCATTTCCAGTAATGCTCCACATTGGAAGACGATTACGGCAGAACAGCTGGTGTGATTACGGCCAAATTATACAGGGTCTTTTTTTTTTTTTTTTGCTTGGCTAGGCGATTCCGCTCGACCTTGGCCGGTGGTCCTCGGCCAATAGCCGGCCGGCTGTTACAGGTTGGCGCGCGCGGTCCCCGGCCGTATTCCCACGCTCTTGCTGCGGTAGACGGGTGAGCTCCGAGCTAATTGGGTGTTTTATATAGCTACTGTGTACTGTATATCGTATTGTATAGTGTTTTATTGTGATTGTGTATAGTGCTGTAATGCCTTATGTGAAGTATTCGTTACGTGAACTTGTATATCTGCACAATACGTACATATAAAGACCGGGAAATCGTACACTGAAGCAAGACAAAAGTTTCGAGTGAAATTTCCAGGGAGTACCAATCCTATAAATAGGAAAATAAAACAACTGGCTAAGAGATTCAAACGTACAGGTTCAGTAAACAATAAACATAGACGTAAAGGTCGTTATTTCCTTACTGAAGCTAAATTAACCGGAGTAACCGGAAGCTTCATAAGGAGATGCCGATTATGCTTGGCAGCGGATGGGGAACATTTTCAGCATCTACTGTAAACATGGTGAGTAAAAATACATGATACTGATTTTAAGCACCGTACTCTGCACAATATGCGCGTGCGGTCACTGGCAACTGAGCCATCACTGGCGGAGCATGTGAGCGAGAATATCCTTGCCAAGCAAATATAAAGACCCTGTAGAACAATGTGGATAGAACCTTCCTTAGGCCAGTATTCCCTACAAATATCAATTTTTACATGTAACTTCTACGAGAAGGTGTTGTGAATTGTTACAGATCTGCCGGTCTCTGCACAGAATGGTCCAAACAAGTTCATATCACTGAAGTGTGTTTGTCTCTAGTTCAGAAGTAACATTTAAGATTTGCTTCAGTTATAACTGATGAGATTCCGGTTGATATTTGTGCAACAAAATTTAATTGCGCGACTTAGTAACCGCTGCGAGAGTGAGCTGCTCTACTCCCTGAGTTGTTCACATGGAGGAAGGAACGGAAGGAGATGCCTTCGCTGTGTAGCCTACTGTCGACCAAAATATTATGTGCACTCGAGTTTGAAGGTTGTTTGCGAAATAACCAATAGACCTACACATAATCCAATAACATCATCACTTTCATCGTTCTATTTTACGTTAGTTCATGTAGGTTTGGAATTTTTAATTTATATTTTAATATTTTTTATCGCAACAGAAGCACCAAAAATGCCCGTTTTTAAGCGTGTTCCAAACATGCGTCACATTTAAGAATTAATATCTCACAAACCCTTCAATAGATCGAATCCAAATTTTAACACAATATACATTGGAATGTTGTATAACTGGTTTATTAATTTCAAAATTTTGTGTGTTCAAGAACGAAAGTTGTTATCATTTTTGTAAGGTAACTTTTTCTCGGCTCGTGGTCGTTGGAAAATGTAGTTCTTGGTTGCGTTGCAATCCTTATACATCAAAAGGTTATGCTGTATGACTGTGAAATACGTAAACTAATTCACTTATTTTATATCGGTTTGTATTTGTACGGGGAATTAAGACATGTTTCACCAGCTAGCCGCTCCGGGAAATGCTGTACAGCGTTGCTGATATGGAGGCCATCACTTCCGAGAGAGGCGCACCATGACGCGTGATGGAGCCCATCTTGGCAACGTTGTACGGCTTTCACCGGAGCGGCTAACTGGTGAACCATGTCTTAATTCCCCGTACAAATACAAACCGATATAAAATAAGTGAATTAATGTACGTATTTCACAATCATACAGCATAACTTTTTGATGTATAAGGATTAAAACGCAGCCAAGAACTACATTTTCCAACCACCCCGAGCCGAGAAAAAGTTACCTTACAAAAATGATAACAACTTTGTCTCTTGGACACACAAAATTTTGAAATTAATAAACCAGTTATACAACATTCCAATGAATATTGTGTTAAAATTTGGATTTGATCTGATGACGGGTTTGTGAGATAATAATTCTTAAATGTGACGCATGGTTGAAATACGCTTAAAAACGGGCACTTTTTGTGTTCGATAAAAATATTAAAATATAAATTAAAAATTCCAAACCTACATGAACTAACGTAAAATAGAACGACGAAAATGTTATGTTATTGGATTTTATGTAGGTCTATTGGTTACTTCACAAACAACCTTCAAACTCGAGTAGGCTACACATAATATTTTGGTCGAAAGTAGTGCAAGCTGCTGAAGTCAAACGGCACGCCCACTTTGGGTAGCAAGAAAATGGCTGTTCCTATGCTTAAAGCTGTTAACCTCTCCAACTAGTCTTGGAGTTTAGTGACATAAAACTGCAATGACAAGTCAAGATTTTTTCTTGGATAGGCAGAATGCACTCTGTACATCACGGTACTTGGCACAAATAAGCTGCGTTGTCGTTTTAAAAGCCAAATTAAATAGAAATATGAGAGCACCTATGCAAGGCTAGTTTTGTAAGAAAGACGCGGCAAAACGTAATCATACGCTGAAACACTTATTAAATTGAATACAGGTGTCTGAAGGTGCGAGTTATGCCAAAGAAGGGACATCTTGGGAACTATCATAATGATGCCGAACTAATCACGGTATTTACACCAAATTGATTTTAAGTTCTTATTGGTGTTGAGGCTTTCATAGGCCTAATTTCGAGCACAGCCACTTTCACTCATTGTTCGTACACATTTTGATATTCAAGAATACGAACCTTAAAATTAATAAACAGAACACTTATTCGATTCGTGCAACCATACAGTATGCAAGTCACGGGACACCGAATACAAGCTTAGGTTACGCCCACTTTGAACGCAGCGCTTGGCTTTACTCAAACGAGCTCAGGGCATCTCCTCTTACTCTTTCCTCCATGGTTGTTCAGCTGCCATGCTCCACCCCCTCACTTCCTCCGTGTGGCAACATGCGCGAACCTATTTCGCTGACTCCGCGGATGAGGTAAGTAATAAGTAATAGTAATAAGCGACAGTAACGCCAATTATTAGTGACAAAGTAGGATCGTATATATGGCCAAGGCAAAAAAGAACAGACTCTCCACATATTCATGATGGTGGCTGCGCAAACTATTAGAACATAAAAATCCACAACTCAGAATGAAATTGGGTAATTATGACGAATCTTGCCAAGAAGTGAGCATCATGTAAGAGCTCTCACTAACGTTAGTCAAAATATTATCACACTGAATATAGCGCACAGCGGTCATCTTGAAATTTCTATATAAATTAATAACTCGCAGCATTTCTGAGTTATAAAATCATAATTTAGTATTAAAATAGAAGCTCATAAGTCGCTCCGTATGTCCAAAGCAAAAGACCAGTGACTCTAAAGATTCAACATGGCGGCTAGGCGTACACTAAAGAATACACATTAGCATCTCAGGAATAATTGCAAATTAAGGCGAAACTATGCAGAAGAGGTGTATTATGTAAGAAATGCCAATAGCATTAGTGAAAAGTTTATCACACTGAATAGGTTACTGCGAGTAGTGGCCATCCTGAAATGTTAGTTTTAAAATAAATAACACTCTATGTTTTAGAACAACAGTAATGATAATTCGTGATAAAGTAGAAACTTGTATGGAGTATCATATGCCTAAAACAAAATAACAGCGACTCTACAATTTCAAGAAGGCAGTTGAGCGTAATATTTAAACGTAATAATGAATAAATCAGAATGTACTTGCGCAATTAAAACGAAGTACCGTATAATAGATCTTTCTGAAATAAACCATATGAATAATACAGTACACTGAATACAATGCGCGGTGGCCATCTTCAAAGTATAGAATATGACAATGAATAATTCAATGTATTTTTATGATACAACAACAAAAATTAGCAGCAACGTACAGTAAAACCTTGTCAGTGCGTTGCTATCACCAAATCAAAAGAAATAACACCGACTGCATAATATGTTCACGATGGCGACTGGGTATATTCTTAAGACTTGAATACTATTAACTCACGATATACTAGCACAATTAACGAGAAATTAAATTTAGCGAGAGAGGAGTGTCATACAAAAGATCTTGCCATCATTAATCATCGGAATATAGCACGCAGTGGCCATCTTGAAATTATAAAATATACAAACAAATAACTATACATTTTAGAGATACAACGCCTCAAATATTCATTAATGTAGAACTGTATATGGGTTGTGTATGTCAAGGGGAAAAGACCCCCCCCCCCGCCTATTTATTCAAAATAGTGATTGAGCACACTAAAACTTCAAAACCAATAACTCGAGACCTAACTGCGCAATTAACGCGAAACTCTGTAAGAGGAGAGAAATAAGTAAAATATCTGGCTTGAATTAGTCATAAGACTATCACACTGCATATAGCACTCAGTCACCTTTTTAATATATAAGGCACATTAATATCGACAATCCACTATTTATTACAGTTACAATGACGAAACGGAGCAGATATGTAAGAAACTTAGTAACAGGGTCTCTTATGTAGGGTACAACACTTAACGTTCATCACAAGAACATTTAATTTTACTCCTTGATACGGAAAAAGTGTTATAACTATACCCATACATTTAAGAGAAAGTAGGCTACATGTTCTTTACTGAACATCTTGCTTCAAATTCATTAATGGCTTTAGGCCAAGAGTGGCCTTGCAACCAGTTATATACAACATGACACTTATCATAATGGTATAGGCCAACTTTGAACTTGATAAACAATACACAGAAACTGAGGAATGATCATATAAATGTTCTCTGTCACAAAATAAACGCGAAAGGAGGAAAAGCAATACGGCTTAAAATGCATGGTCCTTCAGTAAGCACTATGATATGGGAAAACTCTTACAACGAAATAATGTGAATGACATTACAGATCAAAGAAAAGGAAAGAATAAAGAAACCCTTTCACAAAAAATTCTAGCAGTAATATGATCAGAGAATCAAAGATACAAACGTCATATTTGTAACTTAGTGTTAAGTAAAAACATACTGTTGGCTTTGTACACACATGTGTTCGAGGAAGTCAACAGACACTGAATGTTTAGGGGGTTGCTCTTTTAGGTGTAGAAGAGCCTTCAGAAGAGTCGCTTGGTGAGCGTGTTATTGATGACAGGCGAGGAAGAGGAGATTCAAGCCACCTATTGACAGTCTATCACAAGAGCAGTATGGAGAATCCAGAACACTAATCCTAAAGACAGTCCATCACAGGAGCCGTATGGAGAATCCAGGACACTAATCCTATTGACAGTCTATCACAAGAGCAGTATGGAGAATCCAGGACACAAACCCTATTGACTTCCCATTACAAGAGTAGTATGGAGAATCCAGGACACCAATCCTATTGACTGTCCATCACAAGAACAGTATGGAGAATCCAGGACACCAATCCTATTGACTGTCCATCACAAGAACAGTATGGAGAATCCAGAACACTAATCTTATTGACTTTCCATCACAAGAGCCGTATGGAGAATCCAGGACACTAATCTTATTGACTAGTAAGAGATTGTTAATTTTGCTAATGATGATATGATGGGTGTTCACGTGTTTACAAGCAACGGGTATTTGTAATACTGTGAGAACACTAAGCGAGTCGGAGATTATTAGAGCTTCCGAGGGGTTTGTGTTTTCGGTGAAGCGAGGTCTTAAAAGATGACAACAGCTTCTGTAGTGAAGATCGAAAGATATGGTGAGAAGGAAACTTGATGATCCTCAGACTTGTCCGGGCAGTAATATGCGCAACCCACTCAAGGCGGAGAACAAATCCTTGAGTTATCAGTAAATATTTGCAGGGCATTCGGCCACCAAGTTGGTGCATTATTGGCAAAACATGCTGGAATGACAGTCAAAGAGATAGACCGCAGCAATATATCCACAGAGTTCACATTGCAGTACATCATCATCGTTCGACTAAATACAAGGAATAGTTAATATGTAGTACATAAAAAGCATGTAATTTGTTTAATGTGAATGCTAATGAGAAGTCAAGTAGCTCAGTAGCCTACTCAGGAAACACTTTATCAACTTATTATTGGCTGGATAACAGTAGTAATTAAAATGTCAACAAAATTTTAGATAGAGATACATTTCCCAGTTTATTGATTCGTTAGTTTATGTATAGTTTGGTAGATCACAAAATTATTGTAAAATATTACCTTCGGATAGGCAGTGGATTAAATGCACAAAAAGGGGACATTTGAGTCTTATGAATGTAATTCTTAAAATAAAGATTAAAATAATCAATGAATCTCTCACTATCTTTAACCGATAAAAGTTCAGTGCCAGTACATCTCCATCGTACTCCTAAACCAAATCGGGTATTTGTAGCTCATCGCACCCAAATAGACTAGTTTGTATTACCTGCATGCGCATAAGAATTTACATCCTTCCTTAAGTGCTTGGGAGAAACCTTACCTACGGATTATTGGCTGACTATAAGTGATAAATGCAAAAACATCATGAGATTACATACTAAGTTTCAAAGGTATTTCATAATTTTCAGTGAGTTTTGTTAACTTAAATTATAGTAATGATGGCTAAATATACTGTTTTTGTTGTAAGAGATTGGATTATTTGCTCCTTAGCTCCATCTATGTGATCTTGAAGGTAAACAATAAACCAATCTCTCTCACATACAACGCAGCTTGCACACGGCTTCCAAATGTACAGGATTCTTGTAGATTGTTGTTCCATGATGAAACTGTTTGTTTAACTGATATAATATTCCTGCAATTTCTATGAATCACCCCGCGGCGAAGCCGTGCGCACCGCAACCCCGTTTGGCCCTGCCCATGCCTTTCAAATTTCAAATTTAATTCTTGCGGCCGCACGGAATATTTCATCAGTATTCAACACCTTCAAAACTAGTGCAGCAATCAATGTTAGATTATATGTAGCAATAGATAAAAGAAGCTAGAAAGGAAGTTCCCGTAAGTTTACTGTCCCAAACATGGTAAGCACACTCAAAGTACACGGGGGTACATGACCGCATTGCCGCAGCCCCTAAACTAAGGAACCAAAGAAATACTTTGTGATAAACGAAACATCATTCTTAAAGAGAAGGCGTGATTTTAATTGAAGGACAGTAATTGAAAATTGTGATATGCATAAGTTTGCGAAGCCAAACAAAAATTATATTAGCCAAAAGCACAGGTAGCGTGATTCGATCCCTTAAACGTCTGGCTACAAATCCGGACAGCTACCAACCAATTGAAAGGCCATATCAAGTATCTTAAGACTCGCGACAAATGTTTCAGCGTCGTCTTTCTCGCAACTGACCGAATATTGAGCTGTAACTCTTTGGCAATTTTACATTGCAGTAATAACTTCTCGTTAGGAACATTATGAATCCTAACCACAACAGAAATCATCTACGTCTGGTGGACTCCACGTCAGTGGACTTAATGGACTTGGACTGAAACGTTCTGGTATATAATTTTCTAACCGGCTGTCACCGCGGAGGCCCGGGATTAATTCCCGGCTCTGCCAAGACATTTCATTCTTGTCTGAGGGCTGGAACGGGGTACACTCAGCTTCGCGAGGCAAAACTGTGGTGAGGCGGGTTCGATTCCTACCTCAGCCCCTCTGAAAGTAGTTATCCGTGGTTGCCCACTTCTACTCCAGGGAAATGCCGGGAATGGTACCTATCTGAAGGCCACGGCCACTTCCTACCCAAATCCTACCTTAGTTACAAATACACACTCTAGTGCAGACTTCACAGTGACACAGGTTATCAGAAAAATTCCACACAGACACCCAAATACACTGTGCTACATGACCACGATAAATCGCAAAGCCCCAATAAGAATCAACAACAACAACAATATGTGGATATTCAGTTATGAGTTGGAAGTGATAATCCACAGCCTGCTTCCAGTCGACCAACCGTGTCAGGGATGGAATGAATGAAGCCCCATCTAGCGGCAAGGATATGAACTGTGCCGGCTGCCGAAGCCTGTCGCACTCCTCTGAGGCAATGATTAAATATATGGCAGATGGAATGAAATGATAGTGGAGAGTGTTGCAGGAATGAAATTTTGACAGGGAAAACCAGAGTACCCGGGGAAAAACCTGTCTGCCTCCGTTTTGTCCAGCACAGATCTCACATGGAGTGACCGGGATTTGAACCATGGACCCAGCGGTGAGAGGCCGGCGTGCTGCCACCTAAGCCACGGAGTCTTAGAGTTGGAAATAGTTACCCTATATTATTTTACAGTGTAAAGCTAAATAGCTTTAATTCCATCACATGGATAATCTATTTAATTGGCAGAAGAGTTTCATAGTAAAATCTATGAAAATGGGCTATGTGAGTGAGTTCTTTATAGAACTACTTTCTTTGAACATTTCGATGATATTCAAGGTATTGCTATTCCATTTAGTTACCTCCTTGTGGGAGCCGACGAACTGTTGCGAGTACCATTGACTGACGTACAGAGTGGGAACACTCGACGCTACACGAGCGATCCTACAAAGGGGACATTCCAACAAAACGCAATCTTAAATCGTTTCATAACTTTGCAGCTGACACAATTGATTCTGCCTAAAGGTGAAAACGTTTCTCTCTTACTACAGTTAAGAAGTTTTTGATCTTCTTCTTATGACGCCGTCTCCCTCCGAATGTTGACGATCCAATTGATTATCATTACACACGAAACGGCAGCACGGAAGATTTCTATCGAAGTATGTCCATACCACCGCCGCAAGTCTTTTATCCAGGAATTTCTTCGTCTTTCCCATCAATCCTCCCTTGAATGATCACCTCTCATGATGTACCCGAGGTAGCTGAGCTTACGCTCCTTGATGTTTGTGAGAAGCTCTTTCTTCTTGTTCAAGATGTTGAGGACTTCTTCATTTGTTTTCCTTTCTACCCAAGATATAAGTACATCTCAAAAGATTCAATCCGCTTCTCCAGTAATGGGCTGAGCGTCCATCCTTCGAAACCATACAGTAGGACAGGAAAAACATAGCAACGTAACATTCTAACTCTGAGCTGAAGGTTGAGTTCTCGGCTGGTGAATAAGGTCCTCATGGTATTGAACATATTTTTTGCTTGTCCAATCCTGGATAAGATTTCACTCTTTGATACAAAAAAAGATTAATGCACTAAGACCAAGTTAATGAGGGTCACGCTGCTCACGGATGCTGGGTGGCAGACGTCTGGAGCGTTGAAGTTCACAAGAATCGCAAACACACACACCCTATCTGAAATATCCGTCAGTAAAATTGGTTCTGACTGCTCAACTCTATCAACTTCACAAGTTAAAGACTTAATAGGGTTTACTCTGAAGGATCTAAGACACCCATTAAAAGCGTAACTGTGACTGTCTTCCTTAGTTCGTGAGAGGTTGAATGTCATCAAACTTGCACGCCTTCAAACAAAGACAACAGGGGAGGCGCACGGTTCCAATATCCACCTTATCCATTTTGGCAAATTTTTCAGGAGACGAAATTATCGTTTCTTGTTCAACTTCAGTAAAATTAATGTAATTATTCACGTTTGTTATATCGAGATACATGCCCTTATTCATATACCTGCAATCTGCATACAATTCGTGATATACAAGGAAGTATTAACAAATTAAGATTGGATACGGAGAGTTCTGGAACTGTCATGGTGGATAAGGGTGGATAATGATATCTTTCGTCATAAAGTGGTTTTATAATCGAAATTGTTTTATTGTTTATGTTCTTTAAAGTCATAAAATATGTTAAAATTTAAGAAATGTTTATCCAGAAAATAAGTAACGTGCGTGTCAAAAACTGGCACGAAATAATTGGGAACAGAATTGCCACCACTTTCAAAGAATACAAACTTACACAGTGTACATAGAACTTCATAAATACCTTGCTGACGTCTTCTCCATAGAGTATTCTTTGAGATACGTTCCATTTTCGGTGCCACATATATGGATAAGGCGGATTTTGGGAACATCATTTTAGGGTCAGGCAGGTTTTGGAAACGACAACTGAATTCATGTTACATTTAAGTTACATGGGATAAGGCGGGTTTAGGAACTATTTTCTTGTTGATAAAGATGCTAAATCATATGAGCTATGGAGATGAGCGAAAATGTCAATTTTCCTAAAAACTGGATAGGACGGATTTTGGAACCGTGCGCCTCAATTAAGTGTACACTGATGTTCAGATGTTTGCGATGAATATCGGAGCGTTTCATTATAGCTCAGGGACAAATGGATTAAATAGGTTGTTGTTGTTGTTGTTTCATTCAAGGGGCTTGGGCATCGTGGTGTGTGTGGGTATAATTTGTCGGAAAACCTGTGAATTCCTAGTGTTTGCAGTAGTGTATTTGTAATAATATTGAGGATTGAGAAGGAGGCGGCCGTGGCTCTAAGTTAGGAACCATTCCGGCATTTGCCTGGAGTAGACGTGGGAATCCACGGAAAACCACTTCCAAGATGGCTCAGAAGGAACGAACCCACCTCTTATCTCAGTTTTGCCTCACGATCAATAAAACATGCAACTATAATTTCGCACTGCTGTAATACTCCGCTTATGTTCCTTGTTCTTCGCACCGGCCGCTACTTATTCAGCAGTCGAGGTAGGCTACTTTACCCTAGCTGATTCACTCCATGAACAGTAATTCCCCGAATCAGAGAAAGAAATGAAAGTTATTCATTTAGCACATTGAGAGGTTTGAGCCTGTGTACAACTGATGACTGATATTATGCTAATACAGGGAAGAAGGATGTTTGCAGACTTCCATTAAATGATATGATGACGATGATGTTTTTCGAGTCCAGCTCCGTGGCTAATTGGTTATCGCGTTAGGCTTTGGCCCGAAGTGCCCCAGGTTTGATTCCCAGCCGAGCCATTAGGGATTTTAATCTCCTGGGTTTAATTCCCGTGGCTCGGGGACTGGGTGTATGTGACGTCTTCATCATCACTTCATCCCCATGACGACGCGCAGGTCGCCCACGGGCGTCAACTAGAATGACCTGCACTCGGCCTCTGTGGAGGCTGCACGATCATTATTATTATGTTTTTAGGGGCTCTTTGAGACATCGTGGTCATTTAGCCCCGTGTACTTGGGTGTGTGTGTAGAATTTGTCTGATAACCTGTGTCACTGTGATGTCTGTACTAGTGTGTGCATTTGTAATTGAGGTAGGATTTGGGTAAGAAACGGCCGTAGCTTGAAGTTACGTACCATCGCGACATTTGCCTGAAGTAGAAGTGGGAAACCACGGAAACAATTTCTGGATGGCTGAGGTAGGAATTGAATCCGCCTCTTCTCAGTTTTGCCTCACGAGGCTGAGTGTACCCAGTTCCAGCCCTCAGACCAGACTTATTTTTGTGCCAGGCTCTGCTCCCAGCTTGGGAATCGAATCCGGGATTCCGCGGTGACAGCCAAGAGTGACAGCCACTATGCAACGAGGCGGACTCAATTAAGAAATACACACACTAATATAGACACTACAATTACAAAAGTTATGAGACAAATTCTACACACGCCCAAGTTTACGGGGCTGGTGACCTCGATGTCCAAGCCCCTAAATGAAACAACAGTGAGATAACAGCAACCTCTACGGTTTCCTTGGATTTCGTTTTTGTTAACTCTTTGGCTGGCATATCTCCTAAGAGAGGGAAGAGTGCTTTGAACAGAGACAGGTAGATTGCTAGTGACTAGGCTACTTATTGTTCGCAGCTAAGTCTTTGTTATATTCTACTACTTCTTCTTTCCTCTTCTTCCTATCAAGTGTTACGGTCTCGTTCCATCTCTTCGTAGGTCGACCTACGTCTCTTCTGCCTCTAGCTTGGTATTTGAGGACTCGTCTGGTGATCCGGCCGGTCTTCATGCGCAGTACACGGTCCTTCCAAGCTAATCTGTAATTCTGCACTGTATTGATAATTGGCTTTACTTTTAGTTCTTAAAGGATATCTTCAGATATTTTCCTATCCAGCTGTTCTCCTCATGAACCGCATCTCGGCACTCGTTAGTCTCCGTTCATCCCCTTTGCGAAAGGTCGAAGTTTCGCTGCCAAATAGAAGGGTAGGATTGGCTAGGATGTTGTACAGTTTGAGTCGTGTGTGCCTCGGGACTAAAGATGGCCTGAAGATGTAATTCATTAGTCCTGTGACCTTAGTGAAGTTGATGATTTTGTGCTGCATATCGGTTTCTTGGATGTAACTGATTGTGAGGTTATAGCCGAGATATTTGAATGTTGATACCTGCTCAAGGGTTGTATTTTCTATTGCAATTCTTGCTTCCTCATGGTATTTCCCGACGAAGGCCATAACTTTAGTTTTGGTAAGGGAAATCTCCATGTTGTAATTTCTTGCTCTTGTGTGAAAATCTCTGTAAATCATCTTCAGATTCTGCAAAAAGTACCAAGTCATCTGCAAACAGAAGAGAGTCTATATCAGGTTGTCTAACTTAATGTGGCCATGTTTTTGTTTGTTTGTTTGTTTGTTTGTTTGTTTGTTTGTTGTTGTTGTTGTTGTTGTTGTCTCCATTCACTGATGATTTTATTTATGTATATGTTGAACAGAAGTGGTGATAGACAACAGCCTTGTCTAACTCCCTGATCAATGTGTTTCCATTCCGTCTGCTATTGTCCAATTCTGACAGCAATCACAATTTTACTGTAGATATTTTGAATTGCTTTTATTATATGTGATGGGGTATTATTTTCAGCTAAAATGTTCCAAATTTTATTTTTATTTTAACGAAATCCTTCACAAAATCAATCTTTGTTATTATTATTATTATTATTATTATTATTATTATTATTATTATTATCATCATTACGATTATTATGAAGAACTTGATATGATGGAGTTTCCAAACACTAAGCACACGGACACGTCAACATACCTGTGCGGATATTACATTACTCAGCTTGATATTATGCTCTCTGTCACCACCAGTTATGTTTACAACTCCTGCCATGTCAAAGGCTGTAATGTCATTTTAAGTTAAATTGTTTTGGCGCAGACAATTGAACCTGGCGTGACAGGCATTTCAGGCTGATCAGTGCATCAATAAACAAGCAGTCCGATTCCCACTGAGGCTTAAAGCGCAGATCACCTGTCGATGTGCTCCTGTACCGAATACCTGCTCCATTGGTAATTGAAACTCTAGTGTAAATGAGTGAGCTAGTACAAGGTGAGGAAATTTGGAATTGGCTAAGTGTACATAATACTTGTTTTTGATGGGACTCGATTTCCGGCCGGATCGTGCAATTTTATCTTCGTATTGCTTGCTCGGGGATTGTGTCTTTCTGACTTCCTCGCCATTCCATTCGCATCACGACGCGTAGGTCAACTCCCGCACCAGGCCTCTATGAAGGACACATGGTATTTTTATTTGACGACATCATTAAATAGGAAGGATTCATGTTGTTGTTGATTGATTTAGGGGCATTGCGTCATCGTGGTCATGTAACCTGAAATACTTGGGTGTGTGTTGAATCTGTCTGATAACCTTTGTTATTGTGATGGCTGCATTAAAGTGTATTTGTAATTCAGATGAGGATTGGGAATCAGCCGACCGTTGCCTAAAGTTAGAAACAATCCCGGCATTCAACTGGAGTAGAAGTGGGAAACCACGGAAAACCACTTCCAGTATGGCTAAGTTAGGAATCGACCCACTTTTCCTCAGTTTAGCCTCACGAGGCTGAGTATAGCCCATTCCAGTCCTTAGACCAGAATTACATTTATTGTCAGAACCGAGAATCGAATGTGGGCTTCCGCTGTGACAGCCAAGAATGCTAACCACTACGCAACGAGGCGGGCTGTACTGAAACACAGGTTTCAATCACACGAGCGAAGTGAAAGGTGTTCAAATAATTATTGAACTACAGAGAATAGGTCTATCAAAGTGACGTAGTGACCCAACTCACGTGGTGAAATCACTCGAAAGAGCTATTTCCTTCGGGGAGGACAGTATAGGCTTTGATAATTATTTCATTTACCATTTGTTTCCTCCCAGGTGCTCACAACTAGTGGGACGTGGGTTGGCGACCACGGGACCCCAGCTGAGTCCGGCATTGCTTCCACTTACTTGTGCCGGGCTCTTCTCCGACTTCTTTCCTGTCGACCTCTCTTGGTGAACTCTTGTTCTCTTCCGACCCTGACAGTATTAGGGTATCCGGGGCCTAGGGATTCTCTTCCTTTCCCGTCTTAAATGGCACTTACCTCATTTTTCCTGAAACCCTCCTTCTGCGAGGGGTCAGCCTTCTTTTTCATTTTATGTTATATCCTGCCTTCTGCTCAAGGCCCTCAAGGAGGCAGGGTGTATGTAGCCCCACCACTTCTGGTGCACCCTGGATATTTCTACACCCTCAGTGGCTCACGGCTGGTGAGTTTGGGAGTTGGCGAACCCGAGGGATTACTGAGATGGGTCCGTTTTTACCTCTTTTTCCACTGACTTTGGGCGGGCCCTCTCCTCTTTCCCCTTTTCTATCTGCCTTGCATGGCTCTCTTTCCTTCCAAGTCCCTGAAACCTCATTCTTCGAGGGTTGAGGGCATTTCTTTTCTTCCTGTCCTTCATTTGCCTTATCCTTGGTTTGTTTACCATTTCTTCTTCTACTATGCAAATCTGTAGTTAGTAGTTGTCTGGCGGAAGATGCGCGCGCCCGGCAATCGGCCGCCGGCCCTGCTCCAGCGAAAGAAGCTCACTGTATTATAGTTTTCATTCTCATCTCATCTTTCACTATCATCCAAACCATTAGGGGCCGTTAATCTAGATGTTAGGCTCCTTCAAATAACAATGATCATCATCATCATCATCATTATATGTTAGCAAAGCAATTACCTCATGCGCACACCCATTGTACGGATATGAACCTGCCCATCGACGACTGAGGTCTAGGAGGAGTTTCCTGAGTACAACAGAAGATCTACATGAATCTGCTAAGTCCACAAGGTTAAGATTATGGAGATCTAGAAATACTCTACTTGATAGCTGGATGCTACCAATTGAACATCTCCCTCCAGGACATGAGGAACACCAGTCTACGTGGAAGTCATTGAACATGCTTCGCACTGGTGTTGGTAGATCAAGAACCAATATGCTAAAGTGGGCTTTTACTGGCACATCCAGGCTATGTGATTGTGGTGAAGTCCAAACCACAGTCCATTTCTTGAACTGCATTAAGTGTCCCTTAAGTTGCACAATGGAGGACTTGATGGCTGCTACACCTAATGCCCGTGACTTGGCAAAATTTTGGACAGAAACGATTTGATATGTGCATTGTTAAGTACCATATTTTAAATGTAAAATGTATACTTCTGATACGAATAAATAAATAAATAACTCATCATCATTTACCATTTGAGTCATTCACCGACACCGGTAGCTACGCTTGCTAATGCGCAGCGCTAGGCTATGGGGCCAAGCTCACTTTGGACTCCGTGGACGTGGGTTCGAGCCCAACCGTCAGACGCCCTTGAAATGGATTTCCATGGTCTCCCCATTTTCAACTCCAGGCAACAAATGCTGAGACAGTACCTTCTGACAGGCCACGGCCGCATCCTTCCACATCCATAATCAATTTCATTCATCTTCATTCATTTCATATCTCAATATCTCCTCTCATGAGGTACTTGCGTCTAGCTACAGAGATGTCAGCGGGGCTTCGGGTCCCTTCGCCTACAATCGGCAAACCTCGCGTTAGCTCGGATTATCCCTCCATTGTCAGCTAGACACGTGCTACTGAGCCATGCTTCACCATGCTAGTGGGATGCAATAAATCTGAAGTTCTGTTCTTTGAAGTATTTCAAGTTATTCGTGCTAAAGTACAGCTTTGTAATTCTTCTGTGATTAAATTGTTTAGTTAACGAACTACCATGTTGATTGATATAATGGAAAATTATTATTATTCATGTCTTTACAGAATGTTATGAATGTAGTTTTAATGTAGATATCTAAGCTCAATGCACAGTTACACAGCCTGCTGTTCATCTGCACGCTGAGCGCTGAGAGTACCAAGCTAACGCGAGGTTTGCCGATAGCAGGCGAAGGGCTCCGAAGCCCCGCTGACATCTCGTTAGCTATAACGCAAGTCTCATGAGGTTGGCATCAGGAGGACATAAAAGCTCTCCGCTACATAGAATTCAATCGCATCTCATCCCCAGCCCCGTTGAAACCGTGAATAATAAGAGGTAAACTTACATACACTTTATTTGAGTCATTCATCCATTACTTGCCAAAATATGAAAAGATGTGTTGAAACTGCCCGCCTTCATTCTAAACACCTTTTGGCACCTCTTTAGGGAATTAGTTCGAGGAACTACACTTAGTGATGAATTCTAAAAAAGGCGCTAAAAGTGTGGCGAATTTAGTAATTAATGAGCCTTTTAAAATTGTTTTGATTTACTGTGGTATGAAATAGTTGTTGTAAGTTCATTTGAGTGGCTTGGGACATCTTGGTCGTCAGCCACGTGTAGTTGGGTGTGTGTTGAACTTCTCTGATAACCTGTATTCCTGTGATGACTGTAGTAAGTGTATGTAACTCTGTTGAGGGCATTTGCCTGGAGGGAGTGTGGAAAAGAACGGGGAGCCGCTGTCAGGGCCGGGATTCAAACCTGCGACCTCCAAACATGCTGGAACTGCCGCGCGGTCGTGGTGTGATTTAGTGTCCAGCTACTGACCTCAACCTGCACGCAGTATATTTTCCATAATTTTTGTTTCATTCTTTTTCATTTCTTTTGTATTTTATTTTATATTATATTTTTTTTAAATTTTGTAAGTTTGTTTTATATTATTGTATTATTTGTACTTTTTTAAAATTTTGTTTTCTTATTTCAAACGAAAGTTTCATGCTTTTCGGTCGGTCAACACGAATGTACCCAAATGAGATGGGTTATTCCCTAATCCTGAAAGAAAAATTACATGAGATTAATAAATACACTTGGATGACCAGTATCGATCGTCAAGCGATCATCATCAGATCCATTACACTTCGGCTACAAAAGGTTTATGTCTGAAAGTATTTGCAACATGTACACTTCTTTACAGTAGTTGCAGTATTAGTTGCGATAGTTCAACTCGTCAATATTTGTTAGTTATAGTCTATGTGATGTTTTGTTACAATACTGAAAGTGGTGATTGATCTCCAAACTTGCTTGTTTACAGTGAATATGTGATTGTAGTTAAATGGTCAATTAGGTTGTATTGTACAGGCTACTTATCTGAATGAGTCTTGCGTGTCCTGTCCGTTCAGTACTTCTTGATACATATAAATGTTCCTCGATAGGCATTCTATCTATTGGAGAAAACTTGAATAAAATCCGTTCAATAATACCTGGGATTAGCGATTTCATACAGACAAAGAAAACGGACCCACTTTATTAGGCAGCGCCAATGGTCACATTCTGAACTATAGCACTTCCTTGACGTAAACCGTGACGGCTTAGATAATGTAAAACATAATATTGAGTTGGGGTTGTCATGGCAACGTTTGGATATTCCTTCATCAATTTCGCAGTCGGGGAATAGTTTTCTGGAAATATCCTTACTCGTTGTTTTAGGGCCTTAATTATACACATAAAATGATCCTCGAAGACTATCTATTGGTGAAAACTTGAATAAAATCCGTTCAGTAATTCCTGAGATTAGAGATTTCAGACAGACAGACAGAGAAAACGAACCGACTTCACTTTATACTATGTATAAATTATGTATCATTTATTATTAAACATTTACAGGATTAGGAATTAATGCCCACACTAACAACGTGGCTACCAAGGGGTAAGAAAAGACCCGTTAAACACATTTGCGTGCATATTAGTGCTTGCTTAAGGGATTTAAAAACATATGGGAAAATTGACCTTCTTTTGAATTGATCGTTCGTATTATGTTGGGGCTACCCTCCACCCACTGCATAACCCAGAATAGACAAAAATGTACACATTACAGAATAGAAATCACCACTAACAATCTATTTGAGTTCATCTACAGCATTTGTTTTCGTTGGTAATCAAGTTTGGAGGTTTGGGAATCTTTGACGTCAGCCCCAAATACTTGGGTGTGAATTGACTTTGTCTGTTTCCGTGGTGATTAGTAGCTGTTGTAATAAACTTGGTATGTGTGTGGGGAAGGTGCTATGGAACCGAGTAGCCGTGCACCACGACCATGATGTGTAGCTGCAACATGTCCAGAGCTGAGTGTTGACCTTCCCGGATTTTTCCATACTTTCTGCAGGAAAATGAGGGAATATCACCTTAATACAAGTCGCGGAGCGTCTACCTTATCCCCGACCAAAATCAATTAGGGATTCGCACACTATTGCAGTCACCACAGAAACACAGGTTATCGGACAAATACATCACACACCCAAGTACACGGGAATGAAAGACCCCAAAATGAATTCACGACAAGAAATTGATGGTAAAACTTGAAGAAAACCCACACTCAGGATGGCCATCCAGCTGCTCCTTACAGTAGTCCACTGGAGACTGAATTAACATACTCGGCTATGTTGCTGCACTTAACCCCATAAGCAACATTCGGATAGGACCAAATCACTGCAAGGTATAAATGACACGCTTAGTTCCAAAGTTCTATCTTCAAATTTCCCGGGAACAATGAAAATGCTTCTGGAATCCTGCACATCCCTAATCACTATTATCGTTATGATAAACATCAATGTCGTCATTACCGGTATCCATTGTTCTGACTTCCATTGACCTGAATAAACTGCGCTCCATTAACAATCGATCCAATTACCACAAGAATGGGTGACCGTTATAATAGGGTCAGATCGAGAGTGCAATTTAATTCACGTTAACTAGCCTGACAGCTCCGGATCCCTTCCCCAAACTTCTCCAATCTAGTCTTGCGACAGCTTTACGATACCACGTGAATTATCCAAACTTTACTTCCCCTCTTGATCCCATCTCAGAACAGTATCGAACTTTGGGAATCCTCGCTAGGTCATGTTGAATAATGCCTTTATTTAATCCACCAAGTTCTATGAGTAAGGCTCGTGTTTCTAACGTTGCGGGATCGAATCCAGAAATAATCGGTTATCATTTCACGTTATTAAAGATGCTGGCGAACCGAATATCCTCACCAGGTCAATATCCAGCTATCTGGTTTATCTAAAGCGACAGTAGTAAGAAGGGGATTTAGAACCATAACTTTATTTAGCTTACAGTATGCTGACTTGGAGCCACACCATAGCGCATCTAAAGGGACAGCAGTATGAAGGGTTTTAAAACCTTTATTTAGCTTACAGTATGCAGACTTGGAGCCTGGCCATAGCGCATCTAAAGCGACAGTAGTATGAAGGGTTTTAAATTTTTTATTTAGGTTACAGTACGCTGACTTGGAGACTCACCAGAGCGCATCTAAAGGGACAGTGGTATGGTGGGGTTTAAAACCTCACAATACTTATTCTTCTGTTCGTACGCATTTTCTCATACATAATAATGGTATTTATTTAAATTTGTTATATATGGACATGATTAATTAATTAATTACTCTACCACACTTTATTTCACAAAAATATAATGAATAAAATGGGGAATGTTCAAGTAATATCGTGTGAAATAATGCATATCATATTATATAAAAGTTAAATTAATATTAGTCTACATATTTTGCATGTTGATATTACATAAATATCCTAATCCTAGTTTATAACTTTCATGTTTGCATGCTTGTTTGTTTGTTTGTTTGTTTGTTTGTTTAAGGGCGTGGTGTTGCAGTGGTCAAGCTGTTTGCCTCTCACCAAGGCGGACCGGGTTCGATTCCCGGTCATTACATGTGAGATTTTCGAAGTGAAATATCACGTCCTGTGGTTCGTGTTCCACGTAAAAATGGAAGTCCCGTGACTCATGATAGTGAGATTGACGGGCACGTGAAACTACAAGCTTAGCTTCTAGTGTGTTTGTTTACTTGATTGCCCTATTAGTTCGGGAAAAAGCTCTGTATATTTCCACCGCACATCATAACATACAGATTGCCCTTTGACGGATGATTTTACGATACAAGTACTTTGAAAATCAATGCACGGACTGAGGGATTACAGGAAGATCAAAAACATGAATTTGCTAATATGTCCTTTAACTCTATTCTTTTCAAAGGAACGTTTTACAAGAAACCCCCTTTGCCTCTACAAGTCAAGTAACACCACACAATTCGTACTTGATGGAAGGATGGTTGTTGCGGACATTTTTACACCTGTAGCCAAGCTTTAACTGAAGAGTTGGCCTGGACTGTGGTGGTGGTGGAGAGAGGAACGTCAATTACACTGCGTGATGCCCCACTTCCGTATCACTTCACGGAGCAGCTGAGTGCACCATCGGAGTTTTAAGAGAAGATACTCTCCGTAATATAGGCTACTGTAAATCGACATTTTTGATTTTACCTCCTTTTTTTCCAAGCGTTGGTCCAGTTATTATTTCATTTAAGAGACGTGATATTATGGTTATCAGATCCGATGGGTGTGTGCCAAATCCACCTGATAACCTGTGTTATCGTGATGCCTGTACAATTGTGTTCTAGTAACTGGAGGCAGAATTTGGACGAATTAAGGTACCATTCCAGTATTTTCCAGGAGCGGAAATGGGAAATCAGAGAAAGCCATTTCTAGGATGGCTCAGGTGGGAAATGATCCCTTCTCATCTCAGTTATCCTCACAAGGCCGACTTTAACCCGTTACATCATTCATGTACCGATTTTGTAAATCAGTACATATTCATCTTTATCTTCGAGACGCAGTAAGAACTCCAGGTCTGACCGGATTATCATGGGAGCATACACCACGCCTCTTCTGGGAATTCCTTTCGCCCCTCCGGCACCTGACTGCTGGTGAAGTGGGTTCGCCAAGCCCTTTTCTGACAGGATTTCTACTCTTTGTGTGTCCTGCCACTTAAAGTATTATCGCTAATGGAAACTTGGCGAGGGAGATATATCAAGCTTTGTATCTATGAACATTGGAGATGTGAACACTCCCTGTCAGCTACATTTGGCCAAGCTCTTGTTCTAAGAAAATTTTTGTAAGATCATTGTGTAACATCTCAACTCCTGGGAAGATTCTACGCACTAACTGTGTGGGGTGATATTCGAGGTACCAATTGTAACCCTTGGACTCTGGCTTTGTTTTGGCCCGTTTGCACCACTAGTCACATTGGTATTACTGGAGTAGTGTGGTGGGGGTGCTTTAGGATCGAGGGTTGCGGCCTGTGACTGAAAGGACAGTGTGTGAAGAACCTTGCTGACAACGAGACTCATAAGCAATTGCCTCCGGGGAAACTCATAGTGCAGTTTCCTCGGAGGGCTAGAAGACACCAGTTGGTAAAATCATAACTTAATACTAAGGGGCAACTGAAAGAAATGAATACAAACTTTGACTGCAAAACATTTTGGTAATGTGATTTTAAGGCCATGTGTCGGTGGACCATAATTTTAACTAGATAAAGACTGACATTTTATTTTAGTATATTAGTATGTAATATTTTGGAAGGGCTTGTAAATTCTGTACTGCCTTTTAAATTTTAGGTTAAGCGGTTAAGGGTTTTAGTTGTAATTTAATTGTAATTTAATTGTATCATTTCTAGATTTTTATTATACTTTGACATTTGGATGTTGTTTTTTATTTAATGCTGGCAGTCAGCAGGAAGATTATTCCTGTTTCCTTCACCATGTGTGGCAAGATTAAAATTGTCGGCCTCTTTGGGTACGCATCAGGCCTTTCCTCTCAACAAGTTGGTCTTGACATTAGGTTCGTCCCGCCTGATCTCTTATCCTAAATTAAAATCAGGGTGTTCTTGAATATCACGAAAATAGGAACATTCACTCCTAGGTTTTTTGCTGTGAACTCAGCTGGCCTACCGAGTCACTTAAATTAGGGCTGTTTCGTTGTGTTCTAAATTATATTTTTTGATATGCTAATATTATTATTATTATTATTTTGGTTTATTTAAAGGGTAAGGGGGATAGAGCTGCTTCAGTGGTAGCAGAGCGTGGTTTGTTCTGTGATCTTGCCATTAGCAAATAATCTTTCCTGCTGACTGATTGCAGTATTTAATTAAAATTCAATTCAGTAACTTAATTAACGTAGATTGGGTCCTCCTTACTAATTTTTCTTCTTTCCAATAGGTAGGCTAGTTATTAGAGCAGAACCTAATACCTGTTGTGATTTGATTTCATGTAAAATAACTTGCTGTGTACACCGAGGACCAAATGAGCAATTCTATCGTCAGCTATTAGACGAGAAGATCGCTGGGTACTGTAAGTGACAGTCAAGAGTGCGCTGAACGAAATTCAGGACTGCTGGGATAGTAATGGCGGAGCTGCGTTGCCAGATTGACGGATTGCCGGCTGAAAGAATTTCGCACGTGGTGAGTTTTGATATGCTGTTTGTATGGTTTTGGGGTGGTTGTAAATTCATTCTGTTTCTTGTGAGTAATAGTCCAGCTCAATTTTACTGCGCCTGTGCTAAAAGTACACCTCGGGAAATGTTGTTTTGACTTATTGTGTCACGTGTTTGGAAAGAATAAAATGTTTGTCTGATTGGAAGTAGTTTTGGTAAAATTTAAATTATTGACGTTTTAAATTCTCTTGAAAATAGGCTGAAATTGATAAATTTGTATTTCCATTAAGAATAACTTAGTGTCTGTTTTGATGTGCGTTTAGTGCACGCCTGTTGAATCACGTAGTGATTTTGAACTATCATGGCCGGCGACTATGACAAGTTATTATTTTATGTAACTGATGTCAGTAAAAATGTGAATTGCGTGTGTGGATTTATCATCAGCAGGTTCCTTGGGGTAAATCTGTAATTGTTCTTCATAATTGTTAGTGACGTAAGGCTGAAGTTCTGCGATTCGCTGTGCATAATACGTGTAAGGTATAATTGGTAGTTGTCAGCTGTTCGTTAGGCCAAACATTTCAAGTTTTGTTGTCATTTCTTTAGCTGGAGGTTAGTTATCTCGCTGTTGGTAGTTCTGTCAAATTAAATTGGACCGTGAGAGTATTAAAATTTGGTGTTGTCAACTTATTCTGCGTTAAATTAATTCTGGGGAATGGTCGCATTGCTGTCTATATGTGCGTTCGGTAATTGTGTTTTGAAGGATGTTAAATGTCGAATTGCGTGTGTGCTAATTAAGTATAAATGAATCAGGTGAGTGTTTATGTATGTTTGATTGCTGTTTAAGTTTGCATAGTAATTGGGGGAGAGTAAATTGTCTTGTTGTGACATGGGATTTTAAGGTTAGGTTGTCATCTAAATTGGTCAAGTATTAAATTGCTTTAATATTCAGTATCTTAGTGTGTGTTTCGTTGAGTGACTTACTAAGTGGGATTGTTCTGGGAGGCTTTCACCTTCAGGTCCCATCTCATTTAGGGTGTAAATAAATAATTTTCTCCCGATTCGTGTCTGGCGTTTTAGGACGTACTTTTACGATGTAAGGGGAACTGTGATTTAAGGGCTACAACTACGGGTTGTTTTATTAGGTCCTCACGTGAGTTGATACTACGTTGACGTTATAGTGTCTTGACGATCCGAATACTAACATACTGGTGTAAATGGGGAATTTAGAATTGTTCAGGGAAGGGAGCACGTATGTCTGGTGGATGCATGAATGTATTTCTGTGGTTGATTGTGCTCAGGATGTATGAGTGTATGTGTGATGCGATTTTTATTGCTGTCCTGACTAGGGATCGAACTGGTTTTCCTTTGGTGTCAATTTTTTTTCTCTGTAGTCCTTCAATTTTTTTTGAGCCTGTTGATTGAATGAATTAATCATGTGTGAATGAATTGATGTAGGTTTGCAATTTGAATTTGGGTGGGAGTAATTGAGACCTAATTGCCAGTAACGTAAGGTGGATTGTTATTTATATTAGTTGTATTAGTTGCATTTTGAAAATGGACCTATTATGCAGATGTGCTTCGTACGGGGATCTACTGTCAGGAGTCCAGGTAATTTGGGGTGTGAGTACCATCTTGATTGGGCCCGGGCAGGGTGTATATAGTATTTGCCCGAGTCGAGTGACTGGAGGTATGGGACTTCGTTATCTCGGTGACAGGCAAGTTTTTTTTTGGGGTATTAGAGGCCACTCGTCCAGTTTGTATGGAGAGTCGAGCCACGATTGCTGAGCTGTCGGTAAGTGTTTCTATACCATAGGGTATTTTGTGTTCATGATATCTGTGCGACTGCTAATTTGCATAATTGAATGTAACGGGTTATTGTCGTGGGTGGTTAAATCTTATAATGAGATGTTTGAGAAGGATGTGTGATGGATGATGGATGAATGTTAGGAACTGGAGTCCTGTGTTCGAGTTCCAGTGATGAAGTTGCTAGCTCTGGGAATACTTGTTGATTTTTTTTGGTAGTAAAAGATTATTTGGTAGTTCGGTTGGTGAAAGTTTTCCTTTAGGGAGATGACCCTGCGGTGGCATGCTGAGCTGTCGTTGTATGTCAGTTGCTGTGTTCGCTAGTCTGATTTTGAGATTTTTTGAGGTTGCAGTGTTTCGTTTGCGATGGCATTGAGTAGGCTGGTTCGTTAGTTATTCATAACTTGCAGTTCTTGCTGTTAGGCGGCTAGGTTATTCTATTGTGGTCACATTTCTGAAGGGTTGTAGGTTCGTGAGATTTCATGTAGACTCCGTTAGCTTGGGTGTGTTCACTTCACACTCAGCTGTTGTAGGCGTTCGGGCATATTTTGATATTTTGATTCTGGAGTTTTCGCTTGAGGGTGCTTCAGTGCATTAGTTGGTTGGTTATTTATAACTTGCAGCCTTGATCTATTAGACCGCTAGCGTTTCTGTTGTAGTCTCAACTCTGAAAAGTTCTGGGTTCGTTAAAATGTTGTGTAGTCCCGTCATCTTGGGTGTGTGTGAGTTCGGCTGTTGCCACCAGATGTTCTGATCGATTGTGAGCCTTGGTGTAAGCCAGTGTACTTGGGAGGTACTGGAGTATTGTCATCTTTTGTGGTAAATAAATTTAAACTCTCTGAGTAATAGTGTGTTGGTAGCTTGGCAGTTTTTTTTTTTTTTTTTTTGGGGTGTGTGAGGTTCCAATGTGGTTGGTGCGAGCTGGATTTATGGACTTATTTTGAAGATTTTAATTGCTTCATGCCTTTTGAGATGTAACATCTGTCACTGCTGTGATTCGTAATTCTGAATAATTTAGTGTTGATATTCTGGGAGGGATTTTATTGGGGGTAGTATTTCGTGAGATACAGACACGCGTTGTTAGTCAAGGAGGTTGTGAATTTTGAGATTTTAAGTAGCTTCGTGGGGGTTAATGTTTTAAGAACGTTCCGATGACAGTGGTGCGTTGAAGCATCATGGGTTCGATTTGAGTGTGGTCATAAAGTGTCACCCAGTATTTGGATGGTGAACATTAATGGTAGGTGACACACGTTGTTAGAGATGTCTGTAGTCTGTGGTAACGCTAGTTAGAGAACTTTTCGGGGTTTTGATTGTCTGTGTTGTGTGATTGGAAGGTGAGCCACGTGCACTAGGGTTGTGTGTGACGCTTGGTGGGTGCCCTACCTTGTGTCGAAAGGTATATCTATGTGTATTTATGTGTTTGTAAAGTGTTGTACTTCATCTTCTGAGGCGGCCTGCCTTTGTGGAGAAGATGTCAAGTACCCTCCGTGGAGTCATGTGTTGATCCGGAGGGACAGCTCAGGTACCGAGCTGATTTACGTCTTGATGGCCAGGGGCCCAAGAGTAAATGTTCCTCCCGCGTTGGTAAGGGAGAGGACCTGTCGTATGAAGGACAGGGCGATATTTGTGTAGTGCGTGAATGACAGTGCATACTGTTTTAATAATTCACGTCAGGCTTATGAACTGCAGTCTCCGTGCTGTTTTTCTGGTTCGCGAGTTGCAGTATGAATGAGTAATTATGTCTTTGAGTAGTGGAGTGGTGACAGTTCCAAATAGTGTCATGGCCGCCGCGTGAGTCCAAGCCAATATATCGCGAACCCATAGTCCGATTTTGACAAATGAGGTGTCGTTGGACTCGGGCTAACGCCCTCTTTCCAATGGATTACTCATTTCAACCCCTAAATAAAACTTACCCCTACTAGGGGGTGAAATTGTAATTTTTAGTGAAAGTCTCTTTTCAAATACGACATGTATAAGGTGCGCTGCTAAAATGAACTTAAACGTTGTTGCTCATATCGCGCATGCGTTTTACGAGATGCCGCTATGGATGACCATTTTTGTTTTTTGTTTTTTACGCATGCGCACTGGGGATTTTTGTAAGAGGGCGAGCTCTTTGAAAAAAATGATTGATAAGAAGAGGTTTTGGTGGTGAGGAGAGAGCCAGATAGTCGCCTACTTTCCTACGAAGTTTGCCGATATGTCTCAAACGCAAGGTCGGATTTGGACGTGTGACGTGTCAAATCGCTTGTCTCGAAGCCCTATACATGTTATTAATAGGTTAGAGTTTTGAGAATGAGGGAAACAGGCTTTTTTAGGGTAAAACCATGATTTTAGACTTTTTCCGATATTTCACGAATGCATGGTCGGATTTGGTCCTATGACGTGTCAAATGGCTTGTCTCGAAACCCTGTGTATTTTGGTAATAGGTTAAAGTTTTTGAGAATGAGGGAAACAGAATTTTTTGTTGTAAAACCGTGATTTTAGACTTTCTGTTATATCTCACAAACCAATAACGCCAGAGACGTATACGAGGGGTCGTAGGACTCGGGGTGACGCCCCTTTCCTCTCACTTTTCGAATATAGTATTTATGTTTAAAAAATGCGAAAGGGTCTAACGACACTTTTGTTGAAAACATTTTAGTTTTTAAAACTTTTTCTTTTAATCTGTCTAAAATGTTCATGAAGAGTGGTTGCAGATAGAGACGATACCACTGGACACGTGTTTCAACGAAGCTATTACTGGCCACGGTGGTGATATACCAATACAGTATTCGCTATTTCGATGAGACGGCGGGTCGAGGGTTCGTTTTCCGATTTTTCCTATGATGGAATACCTAATACCTAAAGCCCCTGAAGGGGGTCTTTAACATGTAAACGATTATGAGTGACATGACAAATGATAATTCCTTGATCAGATGAAGTTAGCTTTAGATAGAACAAACAGAACTTGGTTATATGTTGCTTGAAGTGAGTATAGAAACTTGCTGGGGCAGACTGACAGGATGTGGATGTTATTTGAGCTTATTGGAATGCATTGACTTGACTTGACAACAGGGCAATGAAAAAAGCACAGAGATGCTGAGGACACTTGAAGGTCAAACGATATGGCAACTATGGTGGGAGGGGGAAGCGAGGATGATGTCGCCGATCATGTTCAATGTTCAATGGATGAATTTAAATTTTGCGAAGCATTGTTCGGAGAGGGTCATGTGACGACTTGTTTTAAGGATATTTATTTTTCCGATCTTTCTTATGGTGGTCTCATTGATTGAAATCATTCAAAACTGCTAGGGCATGGCCTTGAGATTTTATAAACTGATAATGGGATTTTGACATACAAGGTCCACTCAGAACTTGACATGATGTCATTCTTTTTATGGCTTATGAATTTCCCCAAAAAAGACCCAAAACAACAAGATCATAGACTTTTGCTTTTCTTAATATATTGCAAACCCATAATGTTAGATGTTTACTGTGAGTGACGAAACCTAGCTAGGTAAAGAAAGAATTATTGTGGGCTACATGTATGGTGACTGACACGTCTTTGAACATTGGAACTTGTTTTCAGATCTGAGTGTAGTACATAGGGAGTATAGGTTGTAGGCATGGCTTGACAAACGGTGTACACAAAATTCAATTTATCGATTCAAGAATTATGAGTAGACTATCATTAATTAATTCGTTAAAGAGTGTAGCTAAAAATAAAAAAAAGTGACTACATTAAACTAAACTGAACCAAGTCGAATCAAACCCAACTGAACCAAACCAAGCCTAAAGCAAACCAAACCTAATCAAGAACAAGCCAAGGGCTTAAGTGTAAAACTTGTGGGGGAATGCAGTCATTGGCAATGTCCAAAGAAAGGGATAACGCTCTACCTTTAGAGGGTGAGGTAAAGCTAGCGCATGGTGCTAATGCATATTCCCAAGTACATGAACCACACACACACACAACTATCCTATGCTGTTTTTATGAGTTGACTGTTAAAACTTACTCAGTGGTTACTGAGCAAGATGGTCGCTACACACAACAAGCTTTAAATACTTGAGGCTAATAATCTATACACACACACGCACTCGCTTGTTCTAAACTAAACTGTCTCGCTGGCAGTGCTCACACAGTAGGCAAATGACAGAAATGCTTGGCTAACCGAAATACAATCATTTTCGGTTGTCTAATGATACCAGCTAGCCATTACATGCTATAGTGGTGAGCACATGTGCCTCTTGCACTGGAGATCGTAACTCGATTTCTAGCTCTAAGGCCTAGAACGAATCAAACTAAGAAAGAATGGTATGGTGACGCAGTAGTTAAACTGTTAGCCTTTCAATAAGGTAGACTAGGGTTTGATTTTGGGTTAATATACATGTCATAAACAAACAAACAAAAAAAAGCGGAGATAATGTTTAAAACTGATTACACTTGTCTCTTTTCAAATTATTACTTAGATTACAAATACAAAGGTGGACTGGGTTTGATATACAGTTAATGCTGCCTATCGCATACTAGCCTGTAAGAAAGCCAAACAAGCAAAAGGCGTAGGTAGAGCAGTGGTAAAATCACTATGTGTAGAGAACTACCTAACGGTTTTATGAACTGGCAATGCTATGTCGCATAAACAGTGCAGGATACAATCCGGCAACCATAATTTTTATCTTGTGGAACAGAGAAAATGCAATTTTACCTTGATGGATAGCAAATGAGTGCAGATGAATGACCTATGCATTAGCCTACCATAGGGTTATAACCACGAGGTGGAGGTGTGACTTTTATATTTTATTGTTTAGAGACATGGCTTTTTTGTAACCAGTAGATTTAGTATTTTGTAAATATTCATTTTTGTAATTGTAAATAGTGGAAACATTTTTTTTGTAATAGTAAATGTTAAATGTATAACTAAAAGTTATTTGGGATAAGTGTGCATGTCAAGGATAAATAGCGTGGTTGTATTTGTTTTCAAAGACAGGTATGGTTGTGTGAATGTATGACTACAAATAGAATGATAGAGAGAGAGAGAGAAAGCTTGTGTATGTGTGTGTGTGTGTGTGTGTGTGTGTGTGTGGGTAGCATTGATTTTTCAACCAAAGCAAACACGGCAAGGTAGGATGGTGGGGTAATTAATGTATATAGCAAATGGTAAATAGTATACTATATTTTTTTAACACTTGTGTTTTTTTAATGCAGCAGTAGATAGGTGTTATTTTGTAAAACAGTCTTACCTACAGTAGTAGTAGTAGTAGTAGTAGTAGTAGTAGGCCTATATGTTTTTGGAAACAAACAGAAAGAGAATGCACTATTGCCATGGCCAAGCACTTCCATTAAAGTGATTTCAAGAAAATTTAAATCAGCAAATGTGTGTTTTACAAAACTAAACATTCAGCATGGACTAAATCATAAACGTGTCTTCTGTGATATGGAAAAAATAGGAAATCCATGTTTCCATATCAACACAATTTAAAAACTTAAAACTGACATTTAAAAAATGTAAATGGGAAATTGGCAAATGTGTAAACAACAAAATGGAAAATTCTTGTTTCCATATCATGAAATCCAAAAACTTTAAACTGACATTTTCAAATCGTGTACATGGAAAATTGACAAATGGAAATGTGTGAAATGTGAAAATGAAAAAATATGAACAAATGGCTATCATTATTTAAAAAAAATAAAAAACCGTCGTGTTCTATCGTTAAAGTGTGAATCAAACCACATCTACTTATTTGGATCACCCGAGACTGAGTAGACCTGTTTTAGTCCTAATATACTTTTAAAATTTTATGTTAAAGCTCAATTTGAACTCAAGAGCTTTAGAGTGCCAGCTAACTATTATAACCGTTACGTCACAAAGACAACTTTACACTACTCTTAATAAACAATAATAAGAAAAAGAATAATAAATGTTGAATTTTTTTTAAGGATGAACATGGTGACACTGTTTCTGTTGCACAGTCTGCTAGCTACTAGCCAGCAGCTGGGGTCTTAGAAAACGATACAGTTGACATTTTGTAATGAGATGTGACATGTTTCAAAGTACAGTATTATGGGTTGCTGTTGAGTAAAAACTAATCCTGTACAAGGAAGCAAGGGTTCGAACCCCTTACCTAACATTACTATTGCCTGAACATGGCTTGACGACACTGTATTATTATGATACTCGGTACACAAACCATAGATAGAGTGTATTGTTTAAGATCACTTTCTTTCTGAACATAGGTGGAGACTGTTGATGGTTAACAATGGCATTAATATAGTAGAACGTGGGTATAGCAATTAAGAAAAAACAGACAATACCCATACAATATTTTTATTTATTTAATATAAGTACTTGTACAATAGTTACATTCAAAATACATTTCTTTTTTCTCTATTACTATTTAGTCCTTTTTGATTCTCTTGCATATGAAGGGTAGATAACCTTGTAGTTCAGCCCCTTAAAACAACAACAACACAACCTTTTGCATAGTCTGTGATGTTGACGACTCTTGAGATGTGGAAGATGGATTAAACATAACTTTTACAGCAGGGGTTAAATGTTGCTCAATAAACACTGCACTATTTTGAGTAGCAACATTTTTTTCTTGTACTAGCTTTTTAGCATTGTCATGATTATTTGTTGACACCAACAGTGTTACATCTGGTACACCACATTGATGATCACTCACACTTAAAACCTTACCATTTCTACTTTTTAGATTGCCTCGACATTTTTTTGACCTCTCTTTTGAGCATTGCCAAAATATTATTCCTTTTACATTTTGACGATTATAGTTATAAGAGTAGCCTTTATAGAGTACACGTTGTTTACCTTTGTTAGTTGTAGTAAGTTCCATAGTAGCAACTAACCTGTTAGTATGATTTGCTCACTACAAAGGTTATAACTGTTCTGATAATAAAATCATTTAGCGTTGGCTTTTATATTTAATATGTACAGTTTGAAGTGATAGCAAAAGTGAGAGCAAAATGGTAGCAGAGTGGTAGAAAATATAACATGTATTGTTAAGAAATAGTTTAAGCTGTTATGTGGATCCATTACATAATAATTTTAGCACGACGAAGCTCATTTTCTATATCCAATAGTTCTTCCTCATATTCAGTATAACCAGCCTGTTTATAGACATGCAGTTGCTGAAGCCGCCGGATTAGCTTACTTGGATTGTTCCAGTAGACAAATTTAACAAATGATTTTTTAGTTGTAAACAAAGCATTACCATTATCATTATTATCTTCATCATCAACATCATCATCATCATAACCATTATCATTATCATCATCATCATTATCATCATCATCATGATCATTATAATCCTCATCACTATTACTATATAGTCCTTTTTGATCCTTTTGCAATACCACATTTTGCACAGTCTGTGTTGCCCTTGATAATGTTGGGAGTTTTTCAGACATTGACAACTGTCCTAACACGACTTTCTGAGGAGATGATACATGCTTGTTAACAAACAATGCACTATCTTGAGCTGCAATATCTTTTTCTGGGACAAGTGTTTTAGCATTTTGAAAAGTTTTTTTAAACAGCAACGATGTTTTATCTGGTACACTACATTGATGATCACTCATACTTAAGACATCACTATTTTTACTTTTCAGCTCACCTCGACACTGTTTTGAACGATGTTTTGAACAACGCCAAATAACAGTTCCATTTTTATTGGTTCGTTTTACAATATATTTATATCCTTTATAGAATGCGTATGGCATACCATTGCTATTTGTTGATACTTTCATGTCAATTGTCAAGCATGAACTAATCTCTAGCAAAGTTCACTCGATAATATAAATAATTTCTAAACCCCAGTAGTGAATAGTCAGTTGTTTTTGATCTATGCAAGCGTAAACATGTCACATACACTGGTGATGGATACTCAAGGCTTTAAGGTCAATGAAAACAAGTACAGTATATATTTAAATAGGTGGCTATCATTGATTGCACAACACGCGGGTCACTATATCTTTTTTTCTTTCGGACTAGTGTTTTAACATTTGAAGAGTGTTTTAAACAGCAACGATGTCTTATCAGTCACACTACATTGATGATCACTCACACTTAAGACCTCGCTATTTTTACTTTTTAACTCACTTTGACACTGTTTTGAACGATGTTTTGAACAACGCCAAATAACAGTTCCATTTTTATTGGTTCGTTTTACAATATACGTATAACCTTTATAGTATGCATATGGCTTACCATAACTATTCGTTGATACTTTCATATCAATTTTCAAGCATGAAATAATCTCCAATAAATTTCGCTCGATAATAGAAATAATAGTTTAAAGTGGGTGCGAAGGTGGGTGCAAAAGTGGGTGCAAAAGTGAGTGTAAAAGTGGGTGTAAAAGTGGGTGCAAAAGTGGGTGCAAAAGTGAGTGCAAAAGTGGGTGCGAAAGTGGGTGCGAAAGTGGATGCAGTTTATAGTAGGCACTATTTTTACTAGAATGTGATTTGAGTAAATGTAATTTCTAAACCCAAGTAGTGAATAGTCAGTTGGTTTTGATTTATGCAAGCGTAAACATGTCTCATACACTGATGATGGATACTCAAGGCTTCTTGGTCAACAAAAACAAGTATATAGTTAAAGAGGTAGCTATTATTGATTGCACAACACTGAATCTATTTTTGGAATTTTGACAAAGGGTCTAAGTGCACTTTTGTTAATATCTCGCGAACCAATAAGACTACGGCATTGTATGAGGTATTGTTGGACTTTTTGCCGAAGACTGCTGGTAAACACTTATGTTCCCACGACCTTTTTAAAGATGGCGGCTGACCCACGAGGGGTGATTAAAACGTATTCCAAGCGACGCTTGTCGATAAGCAAACCAATAATCAAAGGGGGGTGTGACAGAGCTTGAGGCGATAACCCCTTTTGATTGATCCCTGTTGATTTGCCCCTTTGGACTGGTCCCCGTTGACAAGTCCCTCTGAACGGGTCCTTTTTGAAGGGAGTCATTTATGACGGGCCCCTGCTGACGGGTCACTGTGGACGGATCCCTGTGGACAGGTCCCTGTTGACAGGTCCAAAGGGATTAGTCAAAAGGACCTGTCAACAGGGACCTGTCCACAGGGATCCGTCCACAGTGACCCGTCAGCAGGGGCCCGTCATAAATGACTCCCTTCAAAAAGGACCCGTTCAGAGGGACTTGTCAACGGGGACCAGTCCAAAGGGGCAAATCAACAGGGATCAATCAAAAGGGGTTATCGCCTCAAGCTCTGTCACACCCCCCTTTGATTATTGGTTTGCTTATCGACAAGCGTCGCTTGGAATACGTTTTAATCACCCCTCGTGGGTCAGCCGCCATCTTTAAAAAGGTCGTGGGAACATAAGTGTTTACCAGCAGTCTTCGGCAAAAAGTCCAACAATACCTCATACAATGCCGTAGTCTTATTGGTTCGCGAGATATTAACAAAAGTGCACTTAGACCCTTTGTCAAAATTCCAAAAATAGATTCAGTGTTGTGCAATCAATAATAGCTACCTCTTTAACTATATACTTGTTTTTGTTGACCAAGAAGCCTTGAGTATCCATCATCAGTGTATGAGACATGTTTACGCTTGCATAAATCAAAACCAACTGACTATTCACTACTTGGGTTTAGAAATTACATTTACTCAAATCACATTCTAGTAAAAATAGTGCCTACTATAAACTGCATCCACTTTCGCACCCACTTTCGCACCCACTTTTGCACTCACTTTTGCACCCACTTTTGCACCCACTTTTACACCCACTTTTACACTCACTTTTGCACCCACTTTTGCACCCACCTTCGCACCCACTTTAAACTATTATTTCTATTATCGAGCGAAATTTATTGGAGATTATTTCATGCTTGAAAATTGATATGAAAGTATCAACGAATAGTTATGGTAAGCCATATGCATACTATAAAGGTTATACGTATATTGTAAAACGAACCAATAAAAATGGAACTGTTATTTGGCGTTGTTCAAAACATCGTTCAAAACAGTGTCAAAGTGAGTTAAAAAGTAAAAATAGCGAGGTCTTAAGTGTGAGTGATCATCAATGTAGTGTGACTGATAAGACATCGTTGCTGTTTAAAACACTCTTCAAATGTTAAAACACTAGTCCGAAAGAAAAAAAAGATATAGTGACCCGCGTGTTGTGCAATCAATGATAGCCACCTATTTAAATATATACTGTACTTGTTTTCATTGACCTTAAAGCCTTGAGTATCCATCACCAGTGTATGTGACATGTTTACGCTTGCATAGATCAAAAACAACTGACTATTCACTACTGGGGTTTAGAAATTATTTATATTATCGAGTGAACTTTGCTAGAGATTAGTTCATGCTTGACAATTGACATGAAAGTATCAACAAATAGCAATGGTATGCCATACGCATTCTATAAAGGATATAAATATATTGTAAAACGAACCAATAAAAATGGAACTGTTATTTGGCGTTGTTCAAAACATCGTTCAAAACAGTGTCGAGGTGAGCTGAAAAGTAAAAATAGTGATGTCTTAAGTATGAGTGATCATCAATGTAGTGTACCAGATAAAACATCGTTGCTGTTTAAAAAAACTCTTCAAAATGCTAAAACACTTGTCCCAGAAAAAGATATTGCAGCTCAAGATAGTGCATTGTTTGTTAACAAGCATGTATCATCTCCTCAGAAAGTCGTGTTAGGACAGTTGTCAATGTCTGAAAAACTCCCAACATTATCAAGGGCAACACAGACTGTGCAAAATGTGGTATTGCAAAAGGATCAAAAAGGACTATATAGTAATAGTGATGAGGATTATAATGATCATGATGATGATGATAATGATGATGATGATAATGATAATGGTTATGATGATGATGATGTTGATGATGAAGATAATAATGATAATGGTAATGCTTTGTTTACAACTAAAAAATCATTTGTTAAATTTGTCTACTGGAACAATCCAAGTAAGCTAATCCGGCGGCTTCAGCAACTGCATGTCTATAAACAGGCTGGTTATACTGAATATGAGGAAGAACTATTGGATATAGAAAATGAGCTTCGTCGTGCTAAAATTATTATGTAATGGATCCACATAACAGCTTAAACTATTTCTTAACAATACATGTTATATTTTCTACCACTCTGCTACCATTTTGCTCTCACTTTTGCTATCACTTCAAACTGTACATATTAAATATAAAAGCCAACGCTAAATGATTTTATTATCAGAACAGTTATAACCTTTGTAGTGAGCAAATCATACTAACAGGTTAGTTGCTACTATGGAACTTACTACAACTAACAAAGGTAAACAACGTGTACTCTATAAAGGCTACTCTTATAACTATAATCGTCAAAATGTAAAAGGAATAATATTTTGGCAATGCTCAAAAGAGAGGTCAAAAAAATGTCGAGGCAATCTAAAAAGTAGAAATGGTAAGGTTTTAAGTGTGAGTGATCATCAATGTGGTGTACCAGATGAAACACTGTTGGTGTCAACAAATAATCATGACAATGCTAAAAAGCTAGTACAAGAAAAAAATGTTGCTACTCAAAATAGTGCAGTGTTTATTGAGCAACATTTAACCCCTGCTGTAAAAGTTATGTTTAATCCATCTTCCACATCTCAAGAGTCGTCAACATCACAGACTATGCAAAAGGTTGTGTTGTTGTTGTTTTAAGGGGCTGAACTACAAGGTTATCTACCCTTCATATGCAAGAGAATCAAAAAGGACTAAATAGTAATAGAGAAAAAAGAAATGTATTTTGAATGTAACTATTGTACAAGTACTTATATTAAATAAATAAAAATATTGTATGGGTATTGTCTGTTTTTTCTTAATTGCTATACCCACGTTCTACTATATTAATGCCATTGTTAACCATCAACAGTCTCCACCTATGTTCAGAAAGAAAGTGATCTTAATCAATACACTCTATCTATGGTTTGTGTACCGAGTATCATAATAATACAGTGTCGTCAAGCCATGTTCAGGCAATAGTAATGTTAGGTAAGGGGTTCGAACCCTTGCTTCCTTGTACAGGATTAGTTTTTACTCAACAGCAACCCATAATACTGTACTTTGAAACATGTCACATCTCATTACAAAATGTCAACTGTATCGTTTTCTAAGACCCCAGCTGCTGGCTAGTAGCTAGCAGACTGTGCAACAGAAACAGTGTCACCATGTTCATCCTTAAAAAAAATTCAACATTTATTATTCTTTTTCTTATTATTGTTTATTAAGAGTAGTGTAAAGTTGTCTTTGTGACGTAACGGTTATAATAGTTAGCTGACACTCTAAAGCTCTTGAGTTCAAATTGAGCTTTAACATAAAATTTTAAAAGTATATTAGGACTAAAACAGGTCTACTCAGTCTCGGGTGATCCAAATAAGTAGATGTGGTTTGATTCACACTTTAACGATAGAACACGACGGTTTTTTATTTTTTTTAAATAATGATAGCCATTTGTTCATATTTTTTCATTTTCACATTTCACACATTGCCATTTGTCAATTTTCCATGTACACGATTTGAAAATGTCAGTTTAAAGTTTTTGGATTTCATGATATGGAAACAAGAATTTTCCATTTTGTTGTTTACACATTTGCCAATTTCCCATTTACATTTTTTAAATGTCAGTTTTAAGTTTTTAAATTGTGTTGATATGGAAACATGGATTTCCTATTTTTTCCATATCACAGAAGACACGTTTATGATTTAGTCCATGCTGAATGTTTAGTTTTGTAAAACACACATTTGCTGATTTAAATTTTCTTGAAATCACTTTAATGGAAGTGCTTGGCCATGGCAATAGTGCATTCTCTTTCTGTTTTTTTTCCAAAAACATATAGGCCTACTACTACTACTACTACTACTACTACTGTAGGTAAGACTGTTTTACAAAATAACACCTATCTACTGCTGCATTAAAAAAACACAAGTGTTAAAAAATATAGTATACTATTTACCATTTGCTATATACATTAATTACCCCACCATCCTACCTTGCCGTGTTTGCTTTGGTTGAAAAATCAATGCTACCCACACACACACACACACACACACACACACACATACACAAGCTTTCTCTCTCTCTCTCTATCATTCTATTTGTAGTCATACATTCACACAACCATACCTGTCTTTGAAAACAAATACAACCACGCTATTTATCCTTGACATGCACACTTATCCCAAATAACTTTTAGTTATACATTTAACATTTACTATTACAAAAAAAATGTTTCCACTATTTACAATTACAAAAATGAATATTTACAAAATACTAAATCTACTGGTTACAAAAAAGCCATGTCTCTAAACAATAAAATATAAAAGTCACACCTCCACCTCGTGGTTATAACCCTATGGTAGGCTAATGCATAGGTCATTCATCTGCACTCATTTGCTATCCATCAAGGTAAAATTGCATTTTCTCTGTTCCACAAGATAAAAATTATGGTTGCCGGATTGTATCCTGCACTGTTTATGCGACATAGCATTGCCAGTTCATAAAACCGTTAGGTAGTTCTCTACACATAGTGATTTTACCACTGCTCTACCTACGCCTTTTGCTTGTTTGGCTTTCTTACAGGCTAGTATGCGATAGGCAGCATTAACTGTATATCAAACCCAGTCCACCTTTGTATTTGTAATCTAAGTAATAATTTGAAAAGAGACAAGTGTAATCAGTTTTAAACATTATCTCCGCTTTTTTTTGTTTGTTTATGACATGTATATTAACCCAAAATCAAACCCTAGTCTACCTTATTGAAAGGCTAACAGTTTAACTACTGCGTCACCATACCATTCTTTCTTAGTTTGATTCGTTCTAGGCCTTAGAGCTAGAAATCGAGTTACGATCTCCAGTGCAAGAGGCACATGTGCTCACCACTATAGCATGTAATGGCTAGCTGGTATCATTAGACAACCGAAAATGATTGTATTTCGGTTAGCCAAGCATTTCTGTCATTTGCCTACTGTGTGAGCACTGCCAGCGAGACAGTTTAGTTTAGAACAAGCGAGTGCGTGTGTGTGTATAGATTATTAGCCTCAAGTATTTAAAGCTTGTTGTGTGTAGCGACCATCTTGCTCAGTAACCACTGAGTAAGTTTTAACAGTCAACTCATAAAAACAGCATAGGATAGTTGTGTGTGTGTGTGGTTCATGTACTTGGGAATATGCATTAGCACCATGCGCTAGCTTTACCTCACCCTCTAAAGGTAGAGCGTTATCCCTTTCTTTGGACATTGCCAATGACTGCATTCCCCCACAAGTTTTACACTTAAGCCCTTGGCTTGTTCTTGATTAGGTTTGGTTTGCTTTAGGCTTGGTTTGGTTCAGTTGGGTTTGATTCGACTTGGTTCAGTTTAGTTTAATGTAGTCACTTTTTTTTATTTTTAGCTACACTCTTTAACCAATTAATTAATGATAGTCTACTCATAATTCTTGAATCGATAAATTGAATTTTGTGTACACCGTTTGTCAAGCCATGCCTACAACCTATACTCCCTATGTACTACACTCAGATCTGAAAACAAGTTCCAATGTTCAAAGACGTGTCAGTCACCATACATGTAGCCCACAATAATTCTTTCTTTACCTAGCTAGGTTTCGTCACTCACAGTAAACATCTAACATTATGGGTTTGCAATATATTAAGAAAAGCAAAAGTCTATGATCTTGTTGTTTTGGGTCTTTTTTGGGGAAATTCATAAGCCATAAAAAGAATGACATCATGTCAAGTTCTGAGTGGACCTTGTATGTCAAAATCCCATTATCAGTTTATAAAATCTCAAGGCCATGCCCTAGCAGTTTTGAATGATTTCAATCAATGAGACCACCATAAGAAAGATCGGAAAAATAAATATCCTTAAAACAAGTCGTCACATGACCCTCTCCGAACAATGCTTCGCAAAATTTAAATTCATCCATTGAACATTGAACATGATCGGCGACATCATCCTCGCTTCCCCCTCCCACCATTGTTGCCATATCGTTTGACCTTCAAGTGTCCTCAGCATCTCTGTGCTTTTTTCATTGCCCTGTTGTCAAGTCAAGTCAATGCATTCCAATAAGCTCAAATAACATCCACATCCTGTCAGTCTGCCCCAGCAAGTTTCTATACTCACTTCAAGCAACATATAACCAAGTTCTGTTTGTTCTATCTAAAGCTAACTTCATCTGATCAAGGAATTATCATTTGTCATGTCACTCATAATCGTTTACATGTTAAAGACCCCCTTCAGGGGCTTTAGGTATTAGGTATTCCATCATAGGAAAAATCGGAAAACGAACCCTCGACCCGCCGTCTCATCGAAATAGCGAATACTGTATTGGTATATCACCACCGTGGCCAGTAATAGCTTCGTTGAAACACGTGTCCAGTGGTATCGTCTCTATCTGCAACCACTCTTCATGAACATTTTAGACAGATTAAAAGAAAAAGTTTTAAAAACTAAAATGTTTTCAACAAAAGTGTCGTTAGACCCTTTCGCATTTTTTAAACATAAATACTATATTCGAAAAGTGAGAGGAAAGGGGCGTCACCCCGAGTCCTACGACCCCTCGTATACGTCTCTGGCGTTATTGGTTTGTGAGATATAACAGAAAGTCTAAAATCACGGTTTTACAACAAAAAATTCTGTTTCCCTCATTCTCAAAAACTTTAACCTATTACCAAAATACACAGGGTTTCGAGACAAGCCATTTGACACGTCATAGGACCAAATCCGACCATGCATTCGTGAAATATCGGAAAAAGTCTAAAATCATGGTTTTACCCCAAAAAAGCCTGTTTCCCTCATTCTCAAAACTCTAACCTATTAATAACATGTATAGGGCTTCGAGACAAGCGATTTGACACGTCACACGTCCAAATCCGACCTTGCGTTTGAGACATATCGGCAAACTTCGTAGGAAAGTAGGCGACTATCTGGCTCTCTCCTCACCACCAAAACCTCTTCTTATCAATCATTTTTTTTCAAAGAGCTCGCCCTCTTACAAAAATCCCCAGTGCGCATGCGTAAAAAACAAAAAACAAAAATGTTCATCCATAGCGGCATCTCGTAAAACGCATGCGCGATATGAGCAACAACGTTTAAGTTCATTTTAGCAGCGCACCTTATACATGTCGTATTTGAAAAGAGACTTTCACTAAAAATTACAATTTCACCCCCTAGTAGGGGTAAGTTTTATTTAGGGGTTGAAATGAGTAATCCATTGGAAAGAGGGCGTTAGCCCGAGTCCAACGACACCTCATTTGTCAAAATCGGACTATGGGTTCGCGATATATTGGCTTGGACTCACGCGGCGGCCATGACACTATTTGGAACTGTCACCACTCCACTACTTCTTTGTGTTGTCGCCGGGATCAGTGCCCGTAGGCAGTTATGGAGTGGGAGAAATATCGGGGTGACAGTCCGATGGAATTGAGGGTCTTATATTTTAGTGTGAATCGTTCTGCAGAGCCAGTCCTCCGCCTTGTATGAGTCCTTGGCCTTGGGTTCAGTTCTCAGCCCAGCTGCCGGGAGTGTGAATGTGTGTGAATTATGTGGGTGACGTGGTTTTTCCTTATTTTTTTTGTCTTGCTGCTAGTATGCTTGTGTGATAGGATGTTGTGGTCTCTGTTCCTCCTGTCCTTGGAGGCCACTGAGGGCAGTGCGGTTCAGGGGCATGTGAAATTGAGCAAGACATGTAATTGTGTTTGTGTGCATATCGAAACGAGATCTGTGTGATGCTTTCAGTGCGGTAGGTAATTTTGTAATGTATTTAACTTGAGCAATACCACGGGCGGTATAATAAATGTAGTTTTGATGGAATGCCCCGTGCGGCATGTTAATGTAATTGACATTGTGAATTTTGGGAATAGTTACGTGCAGTCCTGATTTCGTGAAGTCGCAGAAAAATGGTCCTTCGGTTTTGTTAAAGTAAATTCATTTTGAAAAATTGTTTAAATTTTTGGTGGGCAAGTTTGCAGGTACTTTCGATTTGCGTATGATGATAAAATTCTGGGTTCTGTATGTTTTAGACGAAAATTGGTTGATATAAGTTGATTTGGTTATTCTTGCTAAGTATTGTAGTGAACTTTCAATTAAGCTTGTTAACGTCAGTCTTATCGTGCAGTTGGTTGCCCTTTCGTGTGATTTTAATTCTTCAGCGGACCTTTCATTATGCCCTGGAAGCCATATCTCTGCGCAGAACCTTGTTTGAAGCCCTATGTATCCCTTGTGACTTGAAAGACTCTTAAGTGAACTTCGATGGCACACTAATGCTTCGTGTATTGTTTTTTTTTTATCCTTCCTGGGGTAACTTAAGTTGTTTAGGGCTGGTTGACTGACTTGGAACGCTCGTCCCCTCTAAGGGAACTGTATTTGGACCATACGCTGCTGTTCTGATGTGTGTTTCAGTTGTCACAATGTGGGACGTGTACTACCAATCTGGTCCCAGTTTGGAGGTACCATCTAGGTCCCATGGCATCATCCTACCCGAAGAGATCTACTTCAAGGTCTGCTGGCGGAGATTGGAGTAGCCTCTTCAGCTGCCAAGAGACCAGCTGGACACCATCACCCTGCCTTTCATCTCCCCATCGTCTTCCTTTGGAGGAGGAGGATGTACCGATTTTGTAAATCAGTACATATTCATCTTTATCTTCGAGACGCAGTAAGAACTCCAGGTCTGACCGGATTATCATGGGAGCATACACCAAGCCTCTTCTGGGAATTCCTTTCGCCCCTCTGGCACCTGACTGCTGGTGAAGTGGGTTCGCCAAGCCCTTATCTGACAGGATTTCTACCCTTTGTGTGTCCTGCCACTTAAAGTATTATCGCTAATGGAAACTTGGCGAGGAAGATATATCAAGCTTTGTATCTGTGAACATTGGAGATGTGAGCACTCCCTGTCAGCTACATTTGGCCAAGCTCTTGTTCTAAGAAACATTTTGCAAGAACATTGTGTAACATCTCAACTCCTGGGAAGATTCTACGCACTAACTGTGTGGGGTGATATTCGAGGTACCAATTGTAAACCTTGGACTCTGGCTTTGTTTTGGCCCGTTTGCACCACTAGTCACATTGGTATTACTGGAGTAGTGTGGTGGGGGTGCTTTAGGATCGAGGGTTGCGGCCTGTGACTGAAAGGACAGTGTGTGAAGAACCTTGCTGACAACGAGATTCATAAGCAATTGCCTCCGGGGAAACTCATAGTGCAGTTTCCTCGGAGGGCTGGAAGACACCAGGTGGTAAAATCATAACTTAATACTAAGGGGCAACTGAAAGAAATGAATACAAACTTTGACTGCAAAACATTTTGGTAATGTGATTTTAAGGCCATGTGTCGGTGGACCATAATTTTAACTAGATAAAGACTGACATTTTATTTTAGTATATTAGTATGTAATATTTTGGAAGGGCTTGTAAATTCTGTACTGCCTTTTAAATTTTAGGTTAAGCGGTTAAGGGTTTTAGTTGTAATTTAATTGTAATTTAATTGTATCATTTCTAGATTTTTATTATACTTTGACATTTGGATGTTGTTTTTTATTTAATGCTGGCAGTCAGCAGGAAGATTATTCCTGTTTCCTTCACCATGTGTGGCAAGATTAAAATTGTCGGCCTCTCTCGGTACGCATCAGGCCTCTCCTCTCAACAAGCTGGTCTTGACATTAGGTTCGTCCCGCCTGATCTCTTATCCTAAATTAAAATCAGGGTGTTCTTGAATATCACGAAAATAGGAACATTCACTCCCAGGTTTTTTGCTGTGAACTCAGCTGGCCTACCGAGTCACTTAAATTAGGGCTGTTTCGTTGTGTTCTAAATTATATTTTTTGATATGCTATTATTATTATTATTATTATTTTGGTTTATTTAAAGGGTAAGGGGGGATAGAGCTGCTTCAATTCATACCAGAATTAAATGTCTATGCTAAAATGCAAATCGCATCATGATTCAGGATCCAACAACGGTAACCATTACACCATGAGATATTCACCCTCCTTATTTGAAATGGTACATCTCTGATATTCAGGTTCTAAACCTACTGGGTGAAGGTGGCAATTAGCAAGTCTAGCAGCTTGCTGGAATTGAAAATCCGGAACTGCCTCTCCTGAATAGTTATTGGCAGATTTGCAGTATGATGGACTATTGTAACGATAGAATTGTCATATATTAGGCCATCAACGATAGCTACATAGGCTACTGTATATTGGTCTTTATCAGCATGCGTCGGTTCTTCTTTGTGCGTAAAGAAACAGACCAGGACCCAATTGTAACCCATCCGTATTTAAATCCAATCATGGAAAGTATTTCTGTGACATGGATGCAATTTGTGCATCTACGAACCAAAGACTGCTGCAAACGCTCTTGATCATCTATTGGTATTCAGCCAATATTGACAGCATCATCGGTGGCACTGCGTAGGTCTTGGATGGTTCCTTCAAAACTCCTACTTGGACTTTCGAGGGCAACATGCTGAATGGTCTGAGGTACTTTGGCACAGTCGCAGAAAGGGTTTGAGTTTTTCCCCACTTGTGCAGCCAGAAATTGCATCGTGATTTGTGCGGACTCTGTTCAATGATGTCCATACCTTTCTCGGTAAATTGAATTCCAGATAGTCTGCTTTTGATAAAGCTCATTCTTCATGCCAGGTCTTGTCACCAGACTTATTTAAAGAACGTCCAGAACTGAGGAATTGTTGAAGGGCCCACGGTTATCCAATTCCACGCTCAACCACCTTCACCTTGATGATCACACCTACTGAACGGCATTGGTTGAGCAAGAGCAACATTACATAAAATGAAATTATCAGACTGCCCGATGTGTGACTGTGAAACAAACAATTATTTACGCATATCGTTATGAAATTCACCAAATAGCTATTCGATGGCATTGGGAGTGAAATATTGAACATTTCTCCGGGAGCCTTCGATTAGGTGAACTCACTGGACATTGTGCTTTAATTGTTTATCTATTCTAGACTTGAAAATTGTTACTTGACCAATACTCCATCCGAGAAATAAATAAAAACTAGCGGACCCGTTTGAGAAATCTCGCATGTTCAGAAACCACACTTTCCCCAATAGGTTTATAATGTGAGACTTAAGGATAAAGGTTGATAGTTTTAAATTTTTAGATGACAACTCATAATTGCAGAATGTTACAGTAACAGTATTTGCAAATCGCACACTTCTTACAAAAATCGATATTAATGAAATTAGAAAGCAGAAGAAAGTCTTGTAAAAGAATTAACGTTTAATAGGTTTAAGTTTTTAGATGACAACTCATAATTGCAGCATATTACAGCAACAGTATTTGCAAATCGCACACTTCTTACAAAAATCGATATTTATGAAATTAGAATGCAATTCGTCACTGCTAATGTCATTTGTGTGCTGTGTCCATTGATTGACAGCTTAGCTGTAACACTCACCGGTTATTCGATATTTATGAAATTATACGATTTGAGTAGACTACTCATTTCTTTGATTTACTGTTTCTGAATTCCATGCAAAATGATAAAGGAAAGACCTCAGAATGTTAAAATGACATAAAACAGGCGTCACAGCGGCCAAAATGTGAAGTGGACAGCAATTATGGAGCGTATTTTCCTACAGCAACGGTATTTGCAAATCGCACACTTCGTACATTTTTCAACAGTCATCTTTAAAGAAATTATAGATATTTATGAACGTATAGTGCAATTCATCACTAATAATGTCTATTATCTTTCATTTGAATGCTCATTTATCACGATCGGTCGCTTGTGAGCGCCGAAGGAGGGATCTATACTATTGAAATAATATATATGATGGACGTAGGGAATTGTGATACTCAACAACTAGCATTGTGCAATTATTCATATAGGTTTTGAAATGGGAAAACAGCTCAGCTGGCTTTCAGCATCAGAGAATTTGTAATCAGAAAATCATTCCTTTTCTGCGCTCGCTGTCCATTAGCGCTGCCAGTTCCTCTGCAGCGGTACGTATTACCGATCTCATTTCTTTTTGCCCTGTGTCAGAAATGGAGTTCATCCCAATCCAGTTCTGCATACATCAGGGAATTCATAGCCATCCCTACATTATGCAGGAGATTTAATTGTGACTTTGAGAGACGTAACACCAAGTACTTCGTCAAAGTGACTGTGTGCATTAAACGAGAGAACTTTCCCATGGAAATTTATTCCTACTTTTAAAAGCTCTCTTCTACTTTCATTGGCACGAGCGAATATTTCTTCTAGTTCCGATCCTCCGATCCACAAGCATGTCTACTAGCCCTCGAGACCAGCAACCGATGTCCTTAAATTGAAGATCATTTGGAAAAGGGAAGTGGGATGTAATATTAGCTAACCGCTGATTCGCCTTTGATCTTTTATTACCTAGCCACAACGTTTTCATCAGTGCATCACTATTCTCCTTACTTCCTCGCTTACTCATAAATTTCCTTCGTTGACGCTATCCATTTTGTTGACCGTACACTGAAGGAAGTAATAAGCTATGAGAACAGTGTGAACTAAAGGCAAGATATATGCTTGACAATGTGTCATTTTAACCTTGAAATTGCTTAGAGGTACATGAAAATGACGGACTAAATGGCCTGTAGGACTGACCCTGAAGTCATCTGCGTACTTAAGACTGATGTCTTGTGACCATTGGCTGCCGCCTCAGTGGGAAACTATTTCACTGGTGAGTGAGCTGCATGTGATCCGTTGATTCACGGGTTCAAAGCCCTCCAAGGTGGGTAAGGTAAACTGTGACCCAATCAGGGAAGGAACAAAGATGTATAACTTAAAATATAGCTTGTCACCGAATGAAACCAGTATTCTCATGTATCTATAAAAATTCCACTCAAGTACGAACAACCAAACTAAAGCAGTGTAACACTTTATTTTGCCTGATTATCCTTTTAGCAAAATAGCATCACAGTTTTATGTTTAGCCTATTTTCATTTATGCAAGAAAAGGCTTTTTACATCACATTTTGCCCGTGTTTGTGTGTGTGTGTGTGTGTGTGTGTATGTATGTGTGCGTCCGTGTGTGTGTGTGTGGCACTAAACTTATAAATGGCTGGAGAGATTTGTACGAAACTCGGTAAGGTATTAGTACTATTTTGGCCGACCCCGACCGTGCCCTACAAATTTTATTACGTCTCACCAATCCAACATGGCGGCTGTACGAAATATTTCACTGGCATTCAATATCTCCTAAAATATTCCTGATATCACCCTGAAATTTCGTACGATCATAAAGGGTACCACTAGAAGTTCACGTATGAGATTTTCAAAAAAATTGTGAACTACGAAACGAACATAGTGGCCAAGCAAAGTTCAAACTTTTAAATAGACTTCTCTTGCGATTTAACCATCCAAACGCAATGAAACTTCGTACAGCACATGTGTTAACACATTATAATGCGCTGGTATCTAATTTAGTTCATTTGTTTGCATAACTTAAAGATGACGGCAATGCGAAATATTTCACGGGCATTCTATATCTCCAAAACTATTACCCATATCATCCTGACATTTTATACCTTGATAAAGGGCACTACAGCAAGTTCATCTATGTATCTTTCAAAAACCTGTTAAGTGCAAAACGAACATGGAGGCCAAGCGAAGTTGAAATATCTTAATACATTTTTCTCGCGATTTAACCATCTGAGGGCAGTGATATATGGCACAGTAAATGTTTATACACACTGTAATGCACTTCTATCTGATTTCGTTCAATTGTTTTCATAGCCTCAAGATGGCGGCTGTGCGAAATTACAAAATTAAGTTTTTTATTTCTTGTGTATTAATCATGCGATCGAAGTGAACGTTTGAATAACGAACCTACGAAATAATCGTCATCTAATAGTACATAACTCTATGGCCTACATATAGTAAAATCAAACATGGCGACCATCCAAAACATTTAGACGGTTCTCAATATCTATTAATCTATGACATCAATCAAACTGAACCTTTGTATATTGATAGAGGCTATAAACATAAGTTCACCTCTGGGATTCTCAATAACCTGTTGAGCACAAATCCAACATGGTGATGACGCGAAATATAAATATTTAAATGGACGTTTCTCACGATTCAACCATCCAAGCGCAGTAAAACGTGGTACGGTAAATGCTTATACCAATTCTAATCCACTGGCATCTAATTTATCAATTGTTTCCATAACCACAAGATGGCATCTGTGCGAAATGTTAAAATTTCGTTTTTATTTATTGTGTCGTAATCATGCGATTGAAGTTTGAATACTACACTTACACAATAATCTTCATGTAACTGTACATAACTCTAAGGCCTACATATATAAAAATCCAACATGGCGACCGTCTGAAATATTTAGACGGTTCTCAATATCTACGAATCTATTACAGCAATCAAACTGCAATTTTGTATGTTTATATATGCAATTAGCATAAGTAGGATATATGAAAATAGGCGGTATAGGTCTTCACGGAACTACTTGTTATTCAAGTGATCAAAACCGAAGAAAATATTATGTATGTGTATAACTTATAAGTCAGTTCTGTGGTGTAGGGGTAGCACGGGTTCGTTTCATCAAATCTTGCCGAAATTTGAAGTCACGACTGGAACGGGCTGCTCTCGCCCTCGCGAGGAGCAGAGTATCTGCTTGATATGAGACGTGGTGTCCTTTGACTTAAAATCTAAGTAAAGCGGCTGTGGGTATCATCACACTGGCCATGCGTCCCCCGTAGGTCGTAGGCTATGAACTGGAGGGCAGTCGTCTTTGTTTACGCGCAGGTCCGTGGGCCCAATTGTGGAATTAGTTGGTTCTTTCTAGGTGTTATAGCTATCATTTTCGTCTGTCATCATAGAGGTCAGGGTTCGATTTCTAACTCTGCCCAATTCTGGTCTGATGGTTGGAATGGGGTCCTCCAGCCTCGTGAGCCAAGCCTCCCTCAACCATCCTGGAAGTGGTTTCCCAATTCTACTCCAGAAAAATACCAGGACGATTTCATCCCAATCCTAGCATCAATTACGAAGTCACTCAATGCTGTATACACCTATATAACACAGATTATCATACTAATTCAAAACACACACCCAAGTACACGGAGCTAAAATGACCACGGTTTTCAAGCCCCTAGGCCTATCTGTGCATTAATTATTTAGTAAAAGGTTACTGATTACCATTCCTGGTGAAATAATGATCTGAAGGATTTTAATCACTAGTGTATGACTTTTGGGTTGTTGCCTAGCTCAGGAACTATGGAACTGAGTATGTATCTTCTGACAAGATTTGAAACTAACAAGGGAAAATTCCCCCAGGATGTTTTGTGGACCTTAAACTACTGAGTGAATGATTCCAGCAGTGCTTTTTGTTTGACAGGACATATTGTGGTGTTTGAAGCCATATTTTCAGTTCAGATGTGTACAATTTCGGCCTCTCTTGGCAAGGCCCGAATGAACTTGGGAATTAATTACTTTGACATACTGAGATCGATAGTCACTTGTCGATGTTTCGATCCACTGATATCGACTGTTGTAAGTCTATATTGGTATCCATGAAGCCATGCGAGTGCACATGTCATCGTACCATAACCTTCCATGAAGCTGGAACACAGGATAGAGTGAATCTAGAAGCCCATGGAATTCCTCACTTTGCTGTATTATCAAAATTTACTACGGACATTTAAACCATTTTACGCATTTCCAAAATGAATTAAGTGTAAAATAATAATCTACGGACTGTTTAAACTCTACGAACGCAATTTGTTTTTATCATTTTCGAAGTGAAGATTGATCAGATATAAAGTGATAACAGTTAGCACGTGGTTGCAGTATAATAACTTCACAAGCGATTTCGAGAATCTGTGAGCGGTTAGTGTATGGCCATTCTTTATTATAAATCCACTCGAGTGTTAATTCAGTGTTCATTATTTTGCGAGTAACATTTAAAGTAAAATCAGTGCATCAAAGATGACAGGAATGGTTACAGTACGAGCACATCAAATGGCGACGATATCGATGTTCCAAGACACCAGCCGAGACTCGAACCTGCAGAATGAAAATTATAACATATGAGTTCTATGCTCCCACTTTTGTATCATTTAGCTGTAACATGGGGACAGTGAATGTAGATTTATTGGATCGAATCAGGCATGGCTGCATAGGTAAGCAATTGTTCTTTACGTGTGTTTTTCGTATCATTTTTGGAGTGCTTTGTCCAGGCACCGTTTTATTTTCAAGCACTCTACACAGCAAGATGCTGGCCGGAGATAGGCTGTTTAATTTTCAGGTATGGCTTAGGTTATACAATGTTGAGAATTGTACAGCTCAATGAAGAGCAGGCTACATGATTTAGTTTGATTTGGAAGGCAGTCAAGCTTATTCTTGTCAATATCACGACCAGTTAAAACTAGTTTCATTTTTTATAAACATGCAGGTTTGAGGTTTGTGTGTAGGGAGGATATTGTAGTTCTTTGAGGAGATACATCTTAGACGACATTTTCACCGCACTTAGCTTTGACATGCGAATGAGCATGGGTTCGATGTAACAGCGTATTCATGGTCGTAGCTTTGTGAGCTTATTATGTGAAAGATTTATGCATTCAAAATGATTTAGACAGTGATATTATAATGTTTTGAAGGAAAATAATTTTTGGAATTATGGATTATTAAAATTATAATAAATATCCTTTTTTTGAATTGTCTACGCTACATGTATGAAAAATGGCTAAAAATCAAGTCCACTAAACAAAATACAGGGATAATACCGAATTTTAAATCAGTACTTAATTATCATTTGAGACAGTATTTTTCTCTTAATGAATCTTTAATTATCATATTTGACGAAATAAACAGATGGATGTCAACCGTAACTTATTTTATTGACTATGAGACTTCGATTCTTGCTTATTTCGACGACATTAGCTATTCTCCTAGGACTATTTTTCCAATTTTGAGACGAAGAGTTCGCACGACGTTTAATTTGTGTAAATTACGTTCGTGTGGGTCTACGCAACGTTAGACATAGCTATAAGCTCATGCAGTTGCCCCCCCCCCCCCCCTCGAATAGATGATTAATAAGCTCAAACAGTATCTAGTACGTGCAGGCAGCGCACAAATAGTGCAACATTAGGAGGGTATTTTTGTAATTATTTGTATTCTTTTTTTTATTAGGATACAGACCATAGCTGCGTAAAGTAAAGATAACTGTTGGATTTGAAACCATCGATACTTAGATATTTCTATTGGTGCTACTTATTATATTTCAAAAACTTATTTCATGTGGACGTCGATTGCTTTTCAGTAGATTCAAATGTAACTATGACTTGAGGAGCATTGTTTCAAAGCGTATTCTATGCATATATTACTAAGGTGCACTTCTAAAGAGCAGATGTCTATCAGATTGAACCTTATTGGCATATACGCATAATAAGTTTTGAATCAATGCTCCTCACTTATTCTTATGTGGGATTTCATTGCTTAGGGATAAATAACGTGTCACAATCTTAGCTTGCTCGCTCAGGTTTTTGTTAATAGACTTCTAGAGGGGCCATCTAGGGACTAGTTTGGGTGTCGTATTTTTCAGGAGAGGAACATTTAGTACAGTCTAGTGCGGATTAGCCGACTAACTTCTCTATGAATTAGGCTAGGGATCTGCTCTATTTTTTTAAAATTAACTTAGAAGAATTTTTACCTAAGCCTGGGACTATTTTTTTAGATTTATTTTTCCTGTAGATGTAGTGTTTGGGCTGGTTTCTTAACCAAACCTCTACCCGACACTACCCGAGGTAACTTTCTCGTTCAGAGCTAGTGTGAAGGCTCATCTGATCCATTCAGTGTATGCCTTGTTGGGAAGAGATCTCGTGGAGGGTGTTTTCAATCCACACCCCGAAGATATCCCGGACTAACGGGCACAATACGTTTTACTAATATGCAAAGTTTCCGTGATATCGGGAGCATCACTGCCATGATGTTCTTGCACATGTGGGAGGGGTTAATCTCCACGATGTGGTAGGCGAGGGTTAGTAGTTGCTAGTTTGTGACTTTCGGCACGGAGGAGTTCACCAGGTGTTAACGAAGGACAAAGCCGAGTTGCGCAATGTTGTGGGCCAGAAACGGAATAGTTGCCTATTGCGTTTTACATCAGTCTCCAATCTAATATATTCCTGGAACAAGTAAGAATACTCCAGGAAATAGCCTTATTCAGCGTACTCAAACCAGAAGTTTTCCTTCTGGATTTTAGTTGTATATTTGATTCTTGTTGACGAAGAAATTCACCAAATCTTAGAGTAGGCTGTTCCAAATCTACGAGTTTGAGTATGCGTACACGCGAGTACTCAGCAGTAATGCTCGGAGCACGGTTGGAGAGGGACTGGGGGTGATAGCCAATACGTCACTGGGCGAAGGTCTTAGCACAAGTCCATGCGCTTCCTGCCAGTCTTGAGTATGCACCGCACAGTGACGGCAGCCCCCACGTCATAGCTGTATTCCATGTTGCAGTTCTACTCACGCAAGGCGGCGAATACTCCCCTGCTCACTGGCTAGTAGCTCGGCTGGAACAGCCTGACAGACGGTTACATGCAGCACTGTTGGTTGCCTGTTAGAGAGGGTTAACTGCTGTTAACATAATGCAGGCAGAGAGAAGCAAGGTGGGAGGAGAGACTACTGCAGGTGGAGTTCCCATAGGTTTAATGAACTGTCAGTGGGAGGAGAATAAACACTCGCTCTAAATGCTAGTCCAAACTCTACGATTCTCTTTACATAACACCTATCTGTAACTGTGTTATAGTAGCATCTGTTGTACTGACAGCGGGAACTCTTCCTCTACCATCCACTGAACCATACACTTGCAGCTTTTCGTCACATATCACCCACCAGTAACTGTGTTACCGTGACTTCCATCGACACCATGCAATAAAGCATCCTTGCTAGCAGCACAAACAAAGGGGTTTATTGTGCTGCTCAGCACATTAATCTCGGCAAGAGTTGTAAATTGATGAAACACTGTAAGAGGTAAATTCGGGAGTGTTGCCGCACTTTTTTTTTATAATTACTTTAAAAATTGTTGCAAATTGATACAGCATAATTTGATAGTATTTGCAATAGATCACATATGAGTAAAGCATTAGCAATTGAAAATAAATCGTCGAAAAGGAGAAACAAATAAATTGTTGCATCAGCGGTGTCTCTCCCTGGAACCCGGTATAGATAACGACTTTGCTCGGAAGAGATGCCGCAAGTAAAATAGTTAATAACAAATTCAAATTTATGTACACACATCAAAAAAAGTTTTGCATCACCTCGGTTCCAAGAGTTCCGGAACTGTTAAATACAAAGGGAATAGAGATCAACACAAACAACATTTCAGCTCGTTTTATTGCTCATGAGACCCACACATTGCATGTTGTACCATCATACAGCTAGACTTTCAGCATTTGTGGTCCAGATTGCAGTACACACCACTACCTCTAATACCCAGTAGCACGTCCTCTTGCATTGATGCATGCCTGTATTCGCCGTGGCATACTATCCACAAGTTCATCAAGACACTGTTGGTCCAAATTGTCCCACTCCTCAACGACAATTCGGCGTAAATCTCTCAGAGTGGTTGGTGGGTCAAGACGTCCATAAACAGCCCTTTTCAACATATCCCAGGCATGTTCGATAGGGTTCATGTCTGGCGAACATGCTGGCCACTGTAGTCGAGCGATGTCGTTATCTTGAAGGAACGCATTCACAAGATGTGCACGATGAGGTCGAGAATTGTCGTCCATGAAGACAAATGCCTCTCCAATATTCTGCCGATATGGTTGCACTATGGGTCGGAGGATGTCATTCAGGTATCGTAAAGCCGTTTCGGAGCCTTCCATGACCACCAGTGGCGTACGTCGGCCCCACATAATGCCACCCCAAAACATCAGGGAACCACCACCTTGCTGCACTCGCTGGACAGTGTGTCTAAGACGTTCAGCCTGACCAGGGTGCCTCCAAACACGTCTCCGACGATTGTCTGGTTGAAGGCATATGCGACACTCATCGGTGAAGAGAACGTGATGCCAATTCCGTGGGGTCCATTCAGCATGTTGTTGGGCCCATCTGTACCGCGCTGCATGGTGTCGGGGTTGCAAAGCTGGACCTCGCCATGGACGTCGGGAGTGAAGTTGCGCATCATGCAGCCTATTGCGCACAGTTTGAGTTGAAACACGACGTCCTGTGGCTGAACGAAACGCATTATTCAACATGGTGGCATTGCTGTCAGGGTTCCTCCGAGCGGCAATCCGTAAGTAGCGGTCATCCACTACAGTAGTAGCCCTTGGGCGGCCTGAGCGAGGCCTGTCATCGACAGTTCCTGTATCTCTGTACCTCCTCCATGTCCGAACAACATCGCTTTGGTTCACTCTGAGACGCCTGGAAACTTCCCTTGTTGAGAGCCCTTCTTGACACAAAGTAACAATGCGGACGCGATCGAACTGCGGTATTGACCTTCTAGGCATGGTAGAACTACAGACAACATGAGCAGCGTACCTTCGTCCTGGTGGAATGACTGGAACTGATCGGCTGTCGTACCCCCTCCGTCTAATAGGCCCTGCTTATGCATGGTTGTTTACATCTTTGAGCAGTTTTAGTGACATCTATGAACAGTCAAAGGGACTGTATCTTGGATACAATATACACAGTCAACGTCTATATGCCGGAGATCTGGGAACCGAGGTGATGCAAAACTTTTTTTGATGTGTGTATATTTCTTCAACTCTAATACAATTGAGTAATAGAACAATACTACGAGACAATTATGTTTTGAAAAATAGAATTTCTCTTTTGAAAATACTCCACCTCGTCATTACAAACTACGTTTCATTTCAATTCACGTTTTAAATGTACACGTTTCGACCATTTTTTTAGCCTTTTTCAGCATTGCTTAAATATGTTTTATCATTTCAAATGATCTTGTTGACTTCATCGTTATGCTTTGGTCTACCGTTATGCGTTACGGTTACGGCGTGTATGACGTCATCATGTTGTTCAGTGCATATGCACCGAGTCTGAGTTTACTCCTGGGGTCTGGCGTTATGCGATAAGGAGACGGCGAGTGCGTGACGTCATGCAGCACAGTGCACCTCCCGCTCTCCGTTCCCCGCGCGGGAAGCCTAAGTTAATGGCCAATGGAGTCTGTTGAAAGAGCCCTTCTGAGCCTTTCTAACATGTGTAGCATTTGTAGCATGCGTCATTTGAAATGATATAAAGTCTAGTCTCTCAGACTGACTGTATCTTTTTATATTAGGCCTACATCACCTGTCGGCATAGGAATTTTCTTTTAGTGTCATAATATCACATTAAAAACCTATTTCATCAAAGATTATCTTCTATTGTTGTAGGAATTTTTCACTGAAAGTTAATGTGTGGACCCTTGTTCTGATAGTGTATGTTTAGTAAACTTTAGTAGTTGAGCACAAATACTATGGCATGATGAGTATTTGGGTTGTTTATACCCTTGTTAAAGGTGAAATATATTGAGTTTTAAACAAGACAGTTCTCGTTTGTTATGTGTGTTTTTACAGTCCTCAATTAACAAACACATATGGTCCCATTGTGCTTTTTTCCACATTTCCGGAATCCATTCTTCGTTTTAATGTTCGTGCCCGAATTCCATTGCACCTCTCTGCCTTCCTGAATAAGTTAGTATTTCCTTTGTTTTCAGCCACTTTACAACATCTCTTAAATTTTCCTCTGCCCACTGAGCTCTTTTGCCTGTGCCCTTACTTCTGTGCTGAGTAGGCATGCCATACATTTTTATTTCTCAAAATAATATATTTGAATATATTAACAATGATATTAACAATCAAATCAATGAAATAATTGATGTATTTTAAGAATCGTGAGACAATAAAATACTTGAATAGAATACTGGTAACCTATGAATAGCTTGCCACGGTGGGTGAGTGGTTAACGTGTCGGTCTACTAACCCCAAGCTTGCGGGTTCGCTCCTGGCCATTGTAAGTTATTTTTGAAAGGCGGCAATATTACGACACTCATGTCATACGATGTTGGCATGTCAAAGAACCCATTTGAATTCAGTAGGCTGTGATCATAATCTCTACAGGATTGCTGTGCGGCAACACTCCCAGATATCAGTTAGAGACGCCGCACCCTCCTGTTATTGTACCGCAAGGCTAACATGGCCGAAAATAAGCTTACCAACTACTCCAGTAACGGTTGAGACTTCTTCTGTACCAAAAATGGCTGATTTTAGCATTTAACATTTAACTTTTCTTATCAGGACGGGTCAGGGAAGGGTTATTGGAAGGAAATCGCATTTGAAACCAACATAATATACAATAAACGAACACAACGAAATACTTTGTCATGAGGAATCATGCTCTCGCCTCACATTATCGACTAAAATTTGCGTAATATGCGAGCAAAGTGTACCACACCCGCACAAAGTGGTTATTGCTTAGATACCGAAATAGCATACACACTGCCATCTAGCTGCAACTACGGGAACCTATGGCTACAAAGTATGCGGCGTCTGCATTTACCTGGTGTAAATGACGAATTTCTAAACTTCTCTTCCTATAAGGTATGTTTACAGCTTGTATAGTAACCTGCTCCACAACTATCGATACGTTGGTTTGTTAGTATTTTTTTTATCTTTTATTGAACACTTTTAGGACACAGCTCATGAAGTTATATTTGTTTCCAAAGGTGTGCGTAACTCCTAGTAAGCACGATGCAGTGTGCTATTTTATGATCACGTCGTCTTATCCCAGGTAATTTAGAACTTACCAATCCGGAAACGAAGTTCTTATCCTGAGATACTACACATTTGTTGTTGTTAATTCATTTTAGGGACTTGAGACAACTTGGTTATTAGCCCCGTGTGCATGGGTATATGTTAAACTTGTCTGATACTTCAGTTTCTGTGCTGATTGTATTAGAGCACACGTGATTTGTGGGTGTTTCGGTCTTACCTTTCAACGTCATGGACCAAAACTGGGAAGCTATCCAGAGTACGAAGGAGTCACTTACCTGCAAAGAAAAAGAATGTTCATATTATGTCTATAAAACAGGCTCTCGTCCTAAATATATATCAACATAGCAATGAAGGAAATTGGAGAAAAATTCAAAGTAGGAGTAAAGATTCAAGGAGAAATATTTTCAACTCTGAGATTTGCTGATGACGTCGTCTCTTAGTCGACACACCAGATAATTTGAATAAGTTTTTAAATGGTATGGATTCTGTCTTGAGGAAAGAATTCATGATGAAAATTAATAAATGTAAAACAAAAATATTGGAATGCAGTCGAAAGAAATCAGAAACCCCTATGGACGTCGAAATGGCAGATGAAAAGCTAAAGGAAGTAGGAGACTTCTGTTACTTAGGAAGCAAAATAGCCAGTGATGGATGAAGCAAAGAGGGTATAAAAAGTAGGTTAGCATAGGCAAGAAAAGCATTTCTACAGAAGAGGAATCTGCTGACATCGAATATAGATTTAGGTATTAGGAAGTCATTTCTGAAGGCCTTTGTCTGGAGCGTGGCACTCTATGTGCCATGGACTGTTGGAGCAGCAGAAAAAAGGAGAATTGAAGCGATTTAAATGTGATATCACAGGAGAATGATGAAGATCAGATGGGTAGATAGGGTTAAAATTGAACAGGTTTTAAGACGATTGGGAGAGGAGAGATGTTTCTGGCGACTACTAATGAAGAGAAGAGATAGGCTGGTAGGACACACACAGACACCCAGGAATAGCAAACTTACTTATGGAAGGAAGGGTCGAGGATAAGAACTGTAGGGGTAGACCAAGGATAGACTATGTTAAACAGATTGCCTCGGATGTAGGGTGTGGTAGCTATGTAGAGATGAAACGATTAGTTCAGGACAGGGAAGCATGGAGTGCTGCATCAAACCAGTCAAAAGACTGAAGATTCACACACACAGCATACATCACTGAAATGGTGGAATGAAAGTCTTCTAAAACTAAATGTTTATATTTTAGGCAATCAAAGTTTTAAGATTTTAACACAAAAACAAATATCGCTCTCGCTACGAATATGCTGTTATTCATTTCAATCCACTGATGATATATAAAATCTTCCCGCCTTGAAAATGGGTATTGGTGAACTCAAGAATACACTTGCATGTAATATTGTTGTGCCACACTGAATGATATAACAGGTACCGAAAATGCCCGCGTGGTATTCAAAGTGTAGAATTTGCCAACAGTCCTGTATACTCTCTTAAAGTGCCAATAAAGGCCTCAACCACTGCATGCAGACGACCCTACAGGTGTTGTTATCATACTGCAATATGTTACACAACCCATCTCACAATTTTATCTCAAGCCCGGGTGCGAAACAACAAGAAAAAATTAAATGGAGGAAAAACGGTCACAAATTACATTAATGTATTTCTTAAAAATATTCATATGAACTGAAAATAAAAAATGAATTTGATTTCATTTATAACATACTAGCAACCAACCCCGGCTTCGCATTACGAGTTAAGCACTTTTCTTTGATGTCTATGAATTATGAACTATATACGTTTTACGTTTCGGCATGATGGGTTAAAATCACTGAATAGACTATTAATTACCTATTATCATGGAGATGTCCAACGAATTCTTGTCAGACGTAATTTAGGAATTGTAAGGTGAATGAAACACAAATCCCCATTCCGTCTAATCTTAACTTGACTGTGTATTGTGCGGATCGAAAAGTTCACAGGCAAAATGAAGAAAAGCCGAGTTGCACTTCCAGGGAAACTCCAAGCACAACCACTCATCTCTGAAGTCTTAACTCAACATGACTCGACAGTTTGCTGCTGGCTGTATCTGGAACAATAGGCTCGCCCGCTGGCTAGGCTGTAACTGGGGTGATGATAGGCACGCCCCTAGCTAGCTCGTAAACTGTCGCCTCAGTAATTGAATTGAGACTCTTGGAAGAAATGAAAACGTAAAAACACTTATAGTGGGCGATGTATTGAAAATAGAGATATGCTCTCGCGAACTTTTTTGTAGAACTTCCCATGCTGAACAATTCTTACACTCATAGTATATTGATATTTTTAACGGTTTGACCAGCGTGAGCTTAAAAAGCGCACAGACGCCAGGTTTTCTTCCGACTTTTTCACTGAAATCGTTACTGCTTGGCTTCCTTTGATCATAAATACATTATTTTCTACAGAAACTTTCCTTTAAATATCCTTTACAGAATGGTGAAAACTGCATCAAAATCCATCCAGTGGTTCTCGAGATTACCCTTGACATCCATGAATCGGGGACTTAATTTTATACTACTGTAAGTAGAGATGTAGAAATTGACAGACCTCAATTTGTTTCTACAGTGCGTTCGCTTATGGGTGACGCCGGGAGTCTTAAGGTCGAGAAGGCGTGTGTAACGCAGTGGTTAACAATGCAACAGGCAAAATATCCCCTTGAACAGAGAATTTTTATGTACGTACATTATGTAAAAACAGTCATGTAGAGAGGTGCGCAGACAATTTTGCAGTGAAACATCCATGTGCTCCAATTCCGGGTAGAGAAACTGTTGGATGACTTGTTGACAAACTAAGGACAAGAGGATCGCTAAATTCTTCAATTCCTAAGCGACTACGAAGCGTATTGATGGAGGACAAAATTGGCGAAATCTCGTCCGCAACCGACACCGTAGCTCGTGCCATTTAAGCGAGGTTTCTCCCGGCCCCACCCGTAAGCGAACGCACTGTATTTCAAAATTTGGATAATTTGGACATGAAACAAGTAATAATAACCCCCAAACTTATAGAGATAGAAATTTGGATGTATAATGTAAATTTATATAACGACGCTATGTGCTAAATTAAACCAGAATCCACTACTAAACACAGAAATGTAAACACTCACTCCCAGTGTTCCTTTACGGGTATGGGCATCATCTGGATAGACATGGGTCGTCGGGACTTCCTCGCTAACGAGGATACATGTGTTATTGTGGTATCTGTAGTAGTGTGTGTATTTGAAATTCAGGTGAGGATAGGGAAGGAGGTAGCCGTGGCCTTAAGTTAGGAACCATTCCGGCATTACCAGAAAAGAGAAACGAGGGTATCAAAAATGAAAATACAAGGACAAATTTAGGCTGGAAAATTAAGGACACCCTAGGCCTCCGATTCCCTAATACCGTCGGTGTTGGGCAAGAGTTGAATAAGGGTGGTTGATAGGAAATGTGAAAGAGAGGAGTCTGGTACCTCCGTCTTAAGACTGGAACGAGGTACGTCCAACCTCCTGACGCAGAACTGACAAGAACTAGCTTTGATTCTCACCTCAGCCATTGTAGAAGTGGTTTCCCGTGATTTACCACTTCTACTCCAGACAAATATCAGGATGGTTCCTTACTTAAGGCCACGGCCACTTCTTTCCCTATCCTAGTTTCAATCACATTACAGACACCACAATTATAAGAGAAATCCGACACACACCCAAGTTCGCAGAGCTAAACGAGACGAACGATGTCGCAAACCCCAGTACGAAACAACAAAAACAACAACAGCAATATCGCCCAATAGTATTCGACGCTCAACGGGAGCGTTGGACGTTTCAGTGAGTACGCATGTGTGACGTTGTTGAAATGAAACTAATGCCACTGTCGTTTATAGATTCGCTTAAAACCAATTTGCGGCAAGTACTTCCGTGAAGTACATTTATTATACTGGTCCTTTCTTACCTCACAACATGGTTAAATGAAGCATCTATGTAATGGTTAAATTATTTTTCAACATTTCGTGTAGTCTCCGTACTGATCTCTTACTTCTCACAATTTCAAATGTCACATCAATGAACTTATTTTATGGTTCTCCCTCATAGTACTATCAAGCTTATGACTGTAAGAAGTTCCGGAAACAATCTGTAACATTTTGAAAATGTGTGCGGCCACCATCTTGATTTATTGGTTACCATGGTTTTTAAAGCAATACCAGTGAACGTGTTTCATATTTGACGGTCATGGTAGAACATTTCTGGCTGATAGGTGTTATAGGTTCCTAATAAGGGCAATTGCATATTGGAAATTCACGATGCTGTCATCCTGCTTTCATGCTCGTCGCGGCTTTGAAAGTCAGACCAGTGAAATTTATTAAAGTTCTGGCTGTCATTGTATAGAATTTTAGACTTATAGAAGTAATAGATTTCGAGAAAAGTCAAATAAATTTTGAGTTTCACTCAGCCACCAAAATGTTTCTGTACTTGTCATGGTTTCATATGTCAAATGAGCGAACTGTTTGATGTCTCATTTCTTGGTACAAAATATCAGGTTTATATTTCGAATACATTCCGGGCAATGTTAATTGAATTTCGAAAATTCACGTGCCCGCCATCATGCTTCCTTGTTAGTCGCGGTTTTGAAAATCATATCAAGGAACATATATTGCAGCCATCTGTCGTATTATAATGCTTCTTGCTAATTGTTATTATGGATTCAAAGAAAATTATTTTTAACTCAAAATTCGTGCAGCCGCCAACTTGGTTTCGTGCTAGTCACGGCATTCAAAGTCATATCAGTTAATTTGTTTTGTACTCCTCTATCATGCACAAAATATTAAGCTGATAGTTACATCATGTCATCGGCTAGTTAGGCTACTGTGCCTGGGTCTTATGCCTCGAATTCTTAGACTGACTGGCTGCAGAAGAGGATACAACGGCTTTACAACTCCCTTTCGCGCCTCACCGGTGCATATGTCCAGAAGGAGAAGAAGAAGAAGAAGAAGAAGAAGAAGAAGGTACCCAAGTAGCAAAAAAAAAAAAAAAAAACAACAGTGTGCCCGTAAGGCAAACCCCACTATCCTTTTGATGTGATATTGTAATCAGTGAAAAATAACACATGAGCTTTCAATACATGCAATTCTATTTTATTTCCATTCCTCCACTCCCTCTGGCTATTTCACATTTTTATCAGTCAGTGTAAATAATTCCATATTCCTGTAGTTTTCTATAGGCTATGTTGGCGAGATATATAAAATTATATATTATAAGAGTTAAAGATTATCACAAGCTTTTACGTACTTGCCAGACGATAAACCTACTCGAGTTGAAAAGGTCATCCAAGAAAATGATTCAAGTTGCGAATTACCTTAATAATCTCTACACACAAGACAGCTCACGGATATTTAGGATGTAACATAGCATCGTGGAGCAAACACCGTATTCTATCTTGAGTCACGATAACTTCGTTGTGTAGCGGCTAGTACTCCTGGCTGTCACCCCAGAGGTCCGGGTTCGATTCTCAGCTCTGACAAAAATATAATTCTAGTCTGAGGATTGTAACGGTCTACCTCAGCCTCGTTAGGCGAAACTGAGAAGAAGTGCGTTCGATTCCCATCTCAATCATCTTGGAAGTGGTTTTCCATGGTTTCCCCACTTCTACTCTACGCAAATGCTGGGATGGTTACTAACTTAAGGTCATGGCCACCTCTTCCCAATCCTTAACTGAATACATATACTCACACTACTGCAGGCACCAGAGTTATACAGGATAACAGACAATTTCTACATACACCCAAGTGTACGGCAATAAATGACCACGCTGTTTAAGCCCTTCAAATTGAACAAAAACAAACAACAAGAAAAGAGGTACGCGCACATTGTGTTAAATCTCCGGGAGCCCTTCCTTGCATCCTTCGCCTATCTCATGGTGAACCAGTACAATCCGAGAACGCAAGTTTTTTTTAAGTTAACGTGATACGTGTTAACTGAAGAGCATTAAATTTTGATAAAATATTAGCTTGGGAATCACATGTCGTTGATATTTGAGTGAAGTTTGAAAGAATGATCAGGGTCCTTTAAAACAACAATTACTACCACCAGAACCGGGTGAGTTAGCCGAGGTCGTTGCGGCATGACTGTTGGCAGTCGCTCACATCCGGGAGGCGAGGAGGTTCGAATCCCCCCGCCGGCAACCTTGAAGATGGTCTTCTGTGGTTTCCCATCTTCCTTCCAGGCAAATGCCGGGGTCGGTCCCTAACTATAGGCCACAGCCGCTACCTTCCAACTCCTCGACCCTCCCATCCAACATTCCTCCCCAACGGTACTTGTAGCTCACCCATTGGGTGTCTGTCTCGAAGCAGCTACAAAACTGGCGAGCCGAACATGTCCTCGGACACTCCCGGCACAAAAAGCCATAGGCTAAAAAAAACAAAACACCAGAAGTGAGTTCTTGTTGATAAATATCATGTTTTAGTACTCAAGGAGCATATAGGCCTAGCATGTAGTGCGGTTAGTTTTTAATTACGGGAAAGAAGCAACCATTATTATTATTATTATTATTATTATTGATGTGTAACATCTTTCCACTCGGTTGCTAGATATTTTTGTGGGAGTGATTTTGAAAAATGGGACGGAAGTGTGTAAGACGCACTGCCAGCTGGATCGCATCCCTCCTGGCTGCTTTACCATATCGAATGTTTATCACATTCGGATTACTTCAAGGTTTGGAGGCGCCAGTACAGATATTTCTACAATAAATAATCTTCAAGTTGTCGTTCCTTGGTGTAAAAATATCCATTATATCATATTTGCTGAAAACAACTATGATTTATTAAGAGTCTGCTTTTCAATCTCTGGATGAACGTGATGGGCATCCACTCCCAGAGTAGCTTTGCTCAACACTTTCATACTGAACGGTAAACGCTCATGCGAACTGTGGTGTCAACTGATTGAAACTCAAACCACATGTTAAAAGTCTTCGTATCAGTATTTAAATGATGATATGCTTCAATATGGAACATTGTAAATAGTCGGCAAAGCCGGTATTATGTTTCTGGAAAATGGCTATTCAGATATTAACCCACATTGCGGTAATGCAGTGATCAATGTAATATATATCGATGTTTTTATACGGTAACAGAGGTAGCCTTTCACGGACCACTATAGGAATTCCCTTTACTGTCAAGTAGGCGTATTCATAACTAATTTAAAACTCAAATCCACGCAGGAACATAATCGAAAAAAGGAAAATATTAATGGAGCATAAAAAAATACTTCCATATTACTACCGGCACGTGAAAATAAGTAACTGTCTTGTACTGAATATCTGTGCTTGTAATGGCTGCGTGGATACCATCTTGGACTGCGAATCATGAGGTCTCAGGTTCGAACCCCAGTCCTGGCAATTATTTTTGCTACCGGATTATCGATTTAAACGATATCTATCATAACATTATGCGTCATTTTAACAGAATCTACATGAAATTACGATTTATCTAATTTTAATTACATACCTTGGGAAATTTGATTGTATTGAACATTATTGCTAGTAGTCTATAGATAGGCTAGAGACTATGGTTTTATTCCTCCTCTTAATTTACAATATAATATGTGATGTTTGTTCAAACAAGTGTGACAGTAGCATATCTCCAATTCAATCTATACATTCATCATAGTACCAGTTTGAAAACGGAGCGTAAATTAACATTTTAAGAATGTCCAAGCTGTGTAGTATACGAGTAGGACAACATGTCAGATGACTTCACATACATTTCATCTCAATTTCATAGTAGAATAACATGTCAGATGTTACACATGATATGCGACTACTGTAAGGCTCGTATCTTTATTATTATTATTATTATTATTATTATTATTATTATTATTATCATTATAATTATTACCACCGTTATTCTCAGATCATTGTCTGGAAAAATACAAAGCAATTATGCAGATAACATTGCATCAATGCATAATCTTAAAATTAATTTAAACCACTGCCAACGAATATCCGAACAATCCTAGTTGTAGTCAATATCACTGTCTTCTGAACGAATTTATACAAGTTAGTGCCCAGTTCCAGGGAATGGCCAGTTGCTACCCCGACACCCCTATCTTGCTGGCTGGAGCATTGAGAGTTACAACTTCACAGAGGAATTCTGTTTTGTTTGAATTCCTGCTGAAGAAACAACGTTCCATCAGATTACTGGTAGTGTACACTAACACCAAGCATATCAATCACCACGCATTGACATTGTGTGTCATGAAAATGACGGATTGCAACCTCTTAAGCTATCTCTGAATAATGATCGTGTCTAATGAGCAGACTACTTTGTTCCATGTTCTAAAAACGCCTTCGTACACGACTTCAAGATCTTTGTCTGGGATTACCACAGTGACCAGAATTTCCATATGGTTAACATTGCGTGAGGTCATTGGAACTCTGATGACCTTTAAGGACAGTACTGAAGCTCTTTCGGCTGGTTCGGTTCCGACCATTCTACAAGGGCCAATGCATTGGCTCCCGGCTGGAGAGGGTACAAGCACCTAACACGTCATTCAATTGTGAGTTGTGGCTTCGGTGGAGTAGTTGGCTGCTGTTCCCACGATCGCGGGTTCAAACCCGGCCGAAGTCGTCGGATTTTTAAGAGCGTTAAAATCCTTCAGTATGCCTTCCTTCGGAGGGGAAGTAAAGCTGGCGGTCCTCTGTCATAGATATATGGCATGTAAAAGATCCTTCCACAGACTAAGCTTGTGTGAAGCTAGATTTCTAGGTTAGATTTCATTGGAACGCTCTATCGAAAGTTCCAACGTTCTCCACTAGGTGTCAGTGATATCTGGTAGCGAAAGTTGGAACTACTTGAAATTGAACAGAACTGGTAGCTCACCATATGGGTGTCCGCTTGAAGCAGCTACAGCCTCTGGCGAGCCAAACATGTCCTCGGACACTCCTGGCACTAAAAGCCATACGATAAATACATTTAAAAAAATGTGAGTTCACCTGCTGGTCAATCGTTTCTGGACATAAAGGGACGTAACTTCTTTATCTGTAACATTACGTGCGATAAAATATACATGCTGTTCATCTGTTCATTTCACATGAAATGAGCGACATAAATATACAGAGCCGGAAGAGGCAATATGATTTCAGTTTATTTCAAAAAAAAAATGAATAAACACAGGGCAGCTAATTGCTATAAATGTGTGAATGAGTCTGACGGCAGCAATTTAGCCGTTTATCTCTCATGGGCAAGAGCGATTGTGCGCACGCGCCAGTGCCAGGAATACAGCATTTTATTTCATAATTTATTTTTTCTCTTTCGTTAAAAGACACTGAAAACTTACAGGCCAATCGCTTTTGCCAGAGTGCTTCACGAAGTAAATTCTCTTGATTTTTAATATATTTTTGGGGGAGGATGGTGTCACCCCCACCAACCCTAGCTGGCGTATATGCTCCATCCCCTAATTTGGGGGATACAAGGTATTTTCTATTGCAGTCTGCAGCAGGTATATACTGATAATTGCTTTCATGATTGCCAGATGTCAGTCTACCATTGGGAAAAGGAAACGGCTCCCATGATGATGATGTCACATTCGCTGGATGTTACTTCCATCACCACCACACCATCAGATGTCAGTGTACCATGGGGCAGGAACGTGGCTCTCATGATGATGAAGTCGCTCATCGTGATGTGCCTAGGTCCTCAGCAGAGGCATTTACAGAATATTCCTTCCATCGCAACAAGATGTCAGTGTATCCACCAGTTGCATGAAACTATTGAGGGTTGACTTTGGTATGGTTGCGCTAATTCCCTCAACCTGGAACGTTAGTGAAACGAGTCACGGGTAGCCTGTGTCTGGACAACAATATTAACCTAACTGCACTGTTCGGCTCTGATAGCATTCCAAGTCCTAGATTCTTCCTTTGTCGTTATGGTATGCCCTAACGATAGACGCCGGACTGAGCTCATTGAATCAGTTCATGATGTATCTGCAAGAATATACGAAACGTCGATACACCCGCATCTTCTTCAGGAGGATAACGCCAGGTGTGCTTATATCGATAGAGTTAATCGTGAAGGCTGATGGAGGTACCTGCGCGGAAGCTGATCAATATCACCGTCTCGAGACCTAATGGGTTTTAGAAACTATATACGTATATACAGAGCAGGCTGCGTATAGCCTACACTTTGCTCAATGTGGCCACTGTGAAAGTAGCACTGGATAGTTCATGTGCACCAATTACAGTTCGGTTACCTCCAAGGGTGCACGTGTGTATGCAATGTCTTCAATTCAAGTTTTCATCTCTATACAGCAAATACTTCCGGGCCGACAGCCAAGAACGCTTGCCGCTACACCACGATGTGGTCCCGTCCCTTTCCTTTCGATTGGAGTGTATCATAGTTTCAAATTGTCTACTGAACAGAAGTAAAAAGCACGCGCTAGTTAAGGATATCACTCTTAGTGTGCGCTGTTATATTTACGTAAATAGATGCATGAGTGAAAATATGAAATCTGTGTGAGTTAGTTTAATAGTAAGTACCAACATAACCGAAAACCACGGGCCTTGCTGTGCTTGAGTCCAAATATTTTGCACAGAGTCAAGTTTTTTGTTGTCTAGTTTCAAGGAAATTCAAGTTATGTTTACATTTACTTGTAAAATTGGTACGCAAATAAATCAAACTTAAACAAGTAGTTCCGTGAAGAACGAAATAGCCTATTTCCATTGATCCTATTTATGTTAATTGCCTCTATCAACATGCAAAATTTCAGTTTGAATGCTGTAATATATACGCAGATATTGAGAACCGCCTAAATATTTCGGACGCGGTCACCATGTTGGATTTCTATATATGTAGGCCATAGATTTGTAGACTAATAGATGAAGATTATTGCGTGGGTATATTTTCAAACTTCAATCGCATGATTAGGACACAAGAAATATAAACGATATTTTGAAATTTCGCACAGCCACCATCTTGTGGTTATGAAAACAATTGAAATAATTTAGATAGCAGTGGATTACAATTTGCATAAGCATCTACCGTACCAAGCTTCACTGCCTTCGGATGGTTAAATCGGGAGAAGCGTGCATTTAAAAAATAAAATTTCGTGTCGTCGCCATGTTGTATTTGGGCCCACCAGGTTATTGAAAGTCCCATGGATGATATTATGTTAATAGCCATTATCAACGTAGAAAATTTCAGTTTGATTGCTGTCATAGGTTAGTAGATATATTTTGGATGGTCGCCATGTTGGATTTATATATATAGGCCACAGAGTTGTGTATTTTTAGATGACAATTATTGCGTAGGATCATCATTCAAACGTTGACTTCGCAATATTAAGCCATAAGAAATAAAAACTTAATTTTAAAATTTCGCATAGCCGCTATCTTGAGGTTATGCAAACAATTGAACTAAATTAGATGTCAGTGCATTACAATGTGTACAAACATTTGCTGTACCATGTTTCACTGCGCTCGGATGGTTAAATCGCGGGAAAAGTCAATTTCAATGTTTCAACTTCCCTTGGCCATCATGTTCGTTTTGCACTTAACAGGTTTTTGAAAGTCACATAGGTGAACTTTTAGTTGTGCTCATTAGGCCTATCACCGTACTAAATTTCAGGGTGATATCGGTAATAGTTTCGGAGACATAGAATGCCGGTGAAATATTTCGCACAGCTGTATGTTGGTGAGACGTAATAAAATTTGAAGGGCACGGTCGGAGTCGGACGAAATAGTACTATGTTCTTACCGTGTTTCATTGAAATCGCTCCAGCCGTTTCGATTTTAATAGGGACACACACACACACACATGGACAAACGTTGATCCCATAAGCCCATTTTTTCGTAAATGAAAATAGGCTAAAAAAAACAGTATATACCAATAGGAACTGTGCATTAGGCCTATTGATTCTTTCAGCGTTGTGTGGAAGCCGCTAATGCTATCACCAGAGGATATAGGCTATTGTATGCTCCAGATCTCTCGCAACTATTCTAGTTCCCAATACTGTACTGTTTGTACCTTTCCACTGAAATATTACCGTACCCATTTAAAATTTGATTGCCGCTGAGCATGGCTGCGCCACCGCTTGTTGATTATTGTAGCAGGAGCCCCGCGGGGTAAAGAGGAGGACACAGTGATGACACAGTGAAGTGTGCACATAAGTCAAGCAGCATTGCGCGCGCTACCTGTCTCAGAAGCGCAGATAAGGGCCACAGGAGCTCATGTCGCCTCGAACAGCAACTGGAGCTGAGTCATATCTTGCTCGCGCAACTGTACCTGTCAACGAAGCAGTGTGACTTGTGACACAAGTAAACAGAGAATAGTTCCCAACTCGACTGCCGGCATTCAATTCGTGAAAGGGTAATAACTATTATAGGCATTACAGCGAGTTGAATGTTACCCGCGCGGTAAGGAATACATTTTTTGACAAATTCGTTCTCAGACCACCTGGTGAGACGAGAAACGTTAATACCATTCTTGAAACATAAAAAGTACAGGGCCTTGGACATCGTGGTCATTCAGCTCCATGCACTTGAGTGTGTATAGGATCTGTCTGATAAGCTTTGTTATTGTTATGTCTATAGGGATATGTGTTTCTGTAAAAGAGACTTGGATTGGGGAGAAGGTAGCTGTAGGAAGCACTCCGGTATCTGCCTGGAGTTGAAGTGGGATACCATGGAGAGCCACTTCTGGTATGGCTGAGTTGGGGATCAAATCCATCTCTTCTCATTTCTACCTCACGAGGCTGAGTGTACTGCATTCCAGCACTCAGACGAAAATGTAAATGCTTCGTAGAGTCGGGGTCGCCTCCGTTGCGTAGTGGTCAGCGTGATTAGTTGCCACCCCGGATGTCCGCGGTTCGATTCCCAGCTCTGCCATGAAATTTGAAAAGTGGTATGAGGACTGGCACGGGGTCTACTCAGGCTCGTGTGGTCCAGATGAGTAGAGGGGGTTCGATCCCAACCTCAGCCATCCTCGAAGTGGTTTTCCGTGGTTTCCCACTTCGTCTTCGGACAAATGCCGGGATGGTGCCTACCGAAAGGCCACGTACACCTCCTTCCCACTTCCTTGCCTAACCCTCCCACTCTTCCCATCCCTCCATCAGGCCCCTGATCGCTTTGCAGGTGAGGCCGCCTGGACGTAGTGCTGGTCACACACCCCAGTTGTATCCCCGACTCAGAGTCTCAAGCTCCCTTACACTGTCCTCAGTGGCAGTAAATGTGGGATCCCTCGCTTCGTCCGTGGGAAGGGCCAACCCTGGAGGGTAAAACGATAACGAAAACGAAAACGGCGTCGGGAATAGAAGCCGGAGCTCGGGATGGCAGCCAAGAATGCTAGCAACTATATCACGAGGTGGTCGGACGTGATGACAGAAATCCCATCTTTAGAGGCGAGATGACATCTTTGTGGTGTGATGCGATATATTACTGTGAGATGTCTCCCCACCCCTAGCTGTCTCGTGCGCTTCAAGATGGATCACTTGACATTTATTTCAAATGAAATAGAAACAATGGAACAGCCCCAGCGACAACTCACTAATGCTGCGCTTGACAAGACGAAGATTGAGTCACATTCTGTTATCTATGAAATGTTTCAGTGTGCACACAATTTTCATGATTACGTTATGTAGATTTGCTCGTATTTATAACTTTCTTCGGTAGACCAAAATTGTTTTCTATTTCTTATTCGCAGTCAGTTTACCCTCCAGGTAGGCTTTTCCCATGGACTCACCGAGGGATCCTATATTTACTGCCTCTACGGGCAGTGTCCTGGAGCTTGACATCGGTCAGGGGGATACAACTGGGGAGGCGGGACTAGCGTCACACCCAGGCGGCCTCGCCTGCAAAGTGAACAGGGGGCCTCATGAGGGATGGGACGGGATGGGAAGAATGAAAGGGATAGGCAAGGAAGAGGAAAGGAGGCGCCGTTGTATTTCCAAGAAATGCAAGAGTTTTCCCCTGCTATTAAAACGATTTGGAAGATTTTGATACAAACCACACCTCCTAACTCCGTCTGGTTTAGGAGCTTGAGTTTTGTGAAACATAGGCTACACCCTAGCGTTCTATACAGGGTGTAACAAAAAGGTATGGCACAAAATGCAGGACACATTCCTCACACGTAGACGAAAAAATTATGTTATATGAACATGGGTCCGGAAACGCTTCGTTTCCATTTTATACCGCATTGTCTCCAACGCATAAATCATGAAAAACACACAAAAACAGAACGTGGGATCATGGGGATCATGCACTGTTGGTTACGTCGGTGACAGATGGATAGGTAGAGGTGGACCAATTGCCTGGCCTCCACGCTCTCCGGACCTAAACGCACTCGACGTTTATTTGTGGGGACATTTGGAAGCTCTTGTGTATCGAACCCCTGTACCAGATGTACAGAGTCTGCGTGCCCGTATTATGGAAGGCTGCGAAACCATACGCAATACTCCAGGGATACATCAGTGCATCCGAGATTTTCTACGACGGCGGGTTGATACGTGCATCAATGCGCACAGTGAACATCACCTGTGACAAAGAGCTGCATGTGGTATGCAGGTATGTTCTGTTCGTGTGTGTTTTTCATGATTTATGCGTTGGAGACTGCGGTATAACATGGAAACGAAGCGTTTCCGGACCCATGTTCATATAACAAACTTTCTTCGTCTAGGTGTGAGGAATGTGTCCTGCATTTTGTGCCGTACCTTTTTGTTACACCCTGTATATATGATAATACAATGAGAGCCTTCTATATAGAACGGAACCTCACAGGTGCCGTGTGACGGCTGGGGCACTGTAACTCGCCACCTGTCGAGCAAGGAACTGGCGCTAGCAGCAGCGTAGTGCCCAAATAATTCAACACATTTACACTTTCTAACGTATTTAATAAGCATCAATACTTTCATGAGTTTCAGAGTAGTTGCTGGAAATGCTATCGTTTATTTTCCAGATGAACGTTGCACCTACGTAGGAAGTTTTCACACACTCGCTGTAATTCATCCTCACTGATTTCGTATCAATTCAGTTATTTCGTTCTCTGGAGCCACAAGAAAAAATCGCACGGCACTGAATCGTATGAACACATTTACTGGAAGAATTCCTCTTGAGAAGATAAGTTTTCACTGGGAAAATTCAAGGTTTTGATCTATGCCTAACCATGTTCACGGGATACGAGATAGGCTACAGTACTTCCCTACAAGTATTATCTCTCTCAACTAAGGTATATTGCCAGCTGGAAATGTAATCAATCTATGACAGCATTCGGAGCTTCTTGTCCCGCTGCTGTGTAACGGTAGATGCTAGTCAACTGCCGCTGACCTAACGCTCTCAACCCGTCACACGGCCTTGGCGAGGTTCCATTCTATAGAGATGGCTCTCACTGTAATAATAACAACTAGCGGACCCGTGCGAGAACTCGCGCATGTTTATAAACCACCCGCCTGGCTTTACTGTTATGCGGGCTTCTATAAATATGTTTATTTGTTTAAACGCACTTTTTAAACAAATTGTGGATATTTATGAAATCAGAGAGCAATCCTGTTGCTGGGTTGTGTGTGCCCCATGTGTACAGACTACCCGCCCGGCTCTAGTGCTATGTGGGCTGTACGCAGCGCAGTTCTGCCCAGGGCCTATCGTCTTGTTTATTTGTTTAAAATAACTTTATAAACAAATGAATATATTTTCGTTGACTTCTGAAGAAATGCATGATTTTCCTGTACTATTGAGACGATTTGGAAGATTTTTTACAATCCACACCTTCTAACTCCCTCTGGTTTAGGAGCTTGCGTTTTGTGAAACATACAACTTAGCGTTTTATACACAGAATGATTCAGCTAAGAGAGCCACCTAAAATATCTACGGAACCGTTCATGATATCGTCATTCTGTTTTCAAATTCTGAAATCGTATGAAGGGGCTGATACAACACGCTCCATTCCGTCCCCAGCACGTATTTACGGAGAAACCGGTAGCAACTTTTTTTTAATGGGTCTATAATCATTTTACCCACTGGAACAACTAATAATCAAGTGACAAGTTTAGTGATGTGCTTATTTTGCAAATTCGACGAGTACTTTTTGAGATATTAAAGGTTTCCATATGTGTCAGCATTAGACAGAAAGCTATGCATCAGCCGCTGGAATGTGGAGTGCAGGATTCTCTTGCGTGACCCACTCCTTGTTGACAAACTCACATATTATGAAATTAGTATAGTTCCATTTAAGAAACCAAAGTTGCTGCCGGTATCTCGGTAAATACGTATGTGCTGGGAGCGAAATGGACCATGTTGTATGGGCCCCTTAATACTGTTGTATCCGTAGGGATACATCCCCTATACACTACAAGCCCAGGGGTGGAAACAAACACCATCCCCTACTTCATACTTTCGTACCCAAGTACTCAGATATTTCCTAACACATATCATGCAGTCTCTGAACTACCTTAACCTCGGTGAGCTTCCTGTTGAACTCAATCGACCCCTCTAAGTGTACCAACCCGATTGGAATGTGCAATTCTACAAACGCAGCAGCCCACGAAACTATAAAACCGGCAGGCGCACACCCCTCGGGAGCCTTGTAGCGCCAAAGCTTTGAAGAGCGACTCCACGTCGGGCTGCCATCCGGGTGAGTGTATTAGCGAGTATCTTCCCTCACACACATCTCCACATTTCCAACCCCTTAACTTGTATTGTGACGCATCTCTAGCACTAAAGCTGTTCTGAGAGTTATTATCACTTCTTCCTAGAGGTACCTATTAAAATCACTAATCTCTAGCACTGGTCTTTTAGCTTATTTACTTAGTTAATTAGATCCTTCCCCTAAACCTTACCCAAGTAGGATCTGCCAGTATTAATTGTTCACTTGTCTTAAGGAAGCAGCTGAATGGACGATTAGCGCACCGCCAAGGAGCTAGCATCAGCGTATTTGCTCAGCCTCCTCTAGCCTTCACGCGCTACCTGCAAGTTAAGCAGCGCCGTAGCACTTTCTCTTAAAACCTTTCCACTGCCAACACACCCCCGAGCTATCCCATCACTCTGAACACTTGGGAGCTCTCCTTTAGAGCTACGTCTACGCCCCTAGACAGCTCGATCTCATACTAACCGCTCTACACGAATCCAAACATCCCCCCATTACACCAATTCACACCCCCTGAAACACAGCATCGTATAGGGCACACACAAAAACCCATACAATACGATTTAAGAATTAGCAAACAGAATGACGATACCTTAAATGGATTCGTAGATATTTCAGGTGGCCCTCTTAGCTGAATCACCCTGTATACTGGGTGTTTCGAAAAAAAAGTGTCCGATATTGCAACAGGGGCTGGGATTGGTCAAAACGAGAAGAAATGTTCCCATAAACATATGTCCGGAAACAAGTACCTGCTGAGATATGCACCATTTTACCCGCATGGAGGATGCGTTATGTTTGGTGGTGCAGGCGTCCTTTCGTTGAAGGTCTTTGCATGAGTCGGATGTTCAGTCATAGTATGCGGTTGTGCTGGCAGTGCAAGGCGCTACCCGCACCAGACTATTGGCCCCGTGCTGTGTGGATGGCGTAAACAGTGTATTCCTCGAGGGAAATGGCAAACATGTTTTTTTTTGCTATGGATTAGAAAATGGTAGTAGCATGGCCTCCCCGTTCTCTGGACCTTAATCCATTAGATGTCTGGCTATGGGGAGATTTAAAGACATTGGTGTATGCCACACCCATCGACAATGTGCAGATGTTACAAGAGCGTGTGCCCACACCCGCGAGCAGCCAGCCGTGATTGGACGAGTTGGGGATTCCTTGCGATGGAGAGCCAAAGCATGTAGTAACCATGTGGAGCATCTCTTGTAACGTGCAGATGGTATCCGTGGACAGACCGGCTGAAATCATCACAGCTCCTGGTTGGTGGTGTGGATGAATGTTTGCCCAACGCGTGTTCTGTTAAACGTGTGTGGCAGTCAAGTGTTCATTAGAAGGAGCTGGTAGGAAGACGTCCATTGTATGAAGTGTACATACACAACACTAGTAAAATGGCTCATATCTCAACAGGTATTTGTTTCCGGACATATTTTTATAGGAACATTTCTTCTTGTTTTGACCAATCCCAGCCTCTGTTGCAATATCGGACACTTTTTCAAAACACCCCGTATAGATAATGATTTAACGTTCGTTATATCTGCTGTGACATTAGGGATGCCAGGGCGCTGGAACGAAACCTCATTCCGAAACTCTGCAATGATTGAAACTTTATGTGTTCTGGTACTTACGTCGTTGACATTTCCAGAATATTGGTTTATGTATTCAGCAGTAAGTGTGCAGACCGGGACGAGACGGAATGAGGACAGAGCGAGAGAGGGTAATTTGTTTTTACACGAGCAACACATCGTCGTAATGAATTGTAAATGAACAAGCCTCGCAAACGTACGGACCGAGCCGCACACACAAGAATATTCGCATATGGCCGGGGGATTACATTTTAAATACCTGGGGTATTTGTATACAAAGAAATGTTATTTAAACATAGAAAACGCAGGAATTTCATTAAAGTGTATAGTAAGCTTGACTCACTCTGTTTTAAAGCAATAATGTTACCACATATACAGGCGAAGATACGGAGACAAGGGCAACTATGACGAGCTCTTCGCATACCAAACAAGTTGACCTGTATCAAAAGAGACTCACATTTTTTCTTTGCCTTGGAACTCAACTTTTCTTTTTGTTCTTGTTGTTTCATTCAGGGGCTTTGCGATATCGTGGCCATGCATCCCCGTGTGTGTGTAGAATTTGTCTGATAGCCTTGTGTTATTGTGATGGCTGTAATAGTGTGTGTATACCTCTAGTCACCTCAAGACTTAAGCGGTCCCTTTGATGTTCTGGTTTGCGCCAGGAAATAGCTTAATTCCTACTTTTTTGGCTTATTTGGCGTACAAAATTTCCCTGCACATGTTGCCATATTTCCTTATTATGCTGGCTAGATTACTTTCCAAAATTTCCTTTGTAAAAATATATGAATAATGTTTTCATTTCCACGTTAATAGGGAGCTTTACAAACTTTGCTTTTCATGCGACGAATTGTGCGTGTGGTATTTGGAACGATAGGCAAAGTAATTCAGTACGAGTTTGATATTATATTACATTTTGCTGTTTATAAACCTGTTTGAGCGGCAAAAGAGCACCCGGGTGATTCGAATTTATGGTGAATCAGGCTCAAAGTTTGGCAACACTGTTGCGATTGCACTAAGTTCAACATGGCTTCCTCAAGTAGATAACGTGTTCAAACTGCAGCTGTAAAGCTTGAATCGCCAATAAAATACGTCAACGGTAATAGACGTGGAGAGAAGTTGAGTAAAATGTGCAAACAAAGGATTGCACATGTATATAGGGTTATGGCACTATATATCGAACACCCTTTAAATATCGAACACTTCATACATTTCGTTGCAAAATAAGGATATCGATAAGTTTACACAGCATCTTAAATTTCTGAATTCACCCCTCCAAACTTCTCTTTATGTCAATCAATAGGTCGAAGTCGTTACTGTGTTGGTGAGCGCGGGAAAGTGTCAGAACCTTGTTGTTCGCGGGATATTGATGAGAGCGTTGGATTGTTAGTAAGGGGGCGTGCCCCTGTGATTATCCATTTCTCCTGGTAAAATAGTGTCTTCAGAAGGTATCCTTTAAATAATACGTTGTGTTTATTAATTTGTTGTGTTCTGGGTTTTAACCTATCTAATTTTTTATTCCTAAAATAAAATATTCTTCGATATTTGAAACCCGTTTTATAATATCGGAATGTCGTTCGATAAAAGAGGTTCATTCATACAAAAATAACCCTTAATATTGAACGACACTAAAGTTAATGGGCTACTACTGATTTTAATTTACAGTATTGTTTTCTTTTGCGCCGAAGTCAGCATTTCTGTGGTCGTGAATGATGAGGTGTCTATCTGTAAATTGAGAGGGCCTGAATTTGAACCCTCATCGGGTATAGTTAGATTCCTTTTACGATGTATTATGTCAGTTTTTTGCCGTACGTTGTGCTAATCATTTTATTTGACAATCGTGTCACTTTCCAGGGTTCACATAATCGGCAAATACAGTGGCGGCGACGAGAGGGGACCTTCGAGAGCAGATTTTGTGCCTCAATTTCTTCAATTTTATACTCTACCAGCCCTGTAACCATTGACCCCTTGTAGTTCATGTAGCGCATAACATTGTCCCCCTTCACGTCTAACTCCCAACCTCCGCTACTGGGAAAATAATGTGCAATAAACAGAGTAGAGGATTAGAAGCAGAAAATTATTATTTTTGCAGTTCTTGCTTAGTTTCCTTAACTAGTGCTCACAGCTTGACAATGGTTAAAATTAAGACACCTAAGGGGGGAAATGTCCCAAAATCAAGAGTTAAACCGGTTGAAAAAATGAAACGGTGTCAGTATTCGTTATCTGCCTTGACTGAAGCTGTTCAACAGGTTAAGTCCGGTATGAAGTCACAAAGGCATACCAGGTCCCTTTAACAACGTTAACGACAAACTATCTGGACGTCAGAAGATTCAGACAGCCCTTGGCCGAAAGCCGTTCCTGAGTCCACGAGAAGAAGAATGGGTGATCAATATGGCTAAGAGAGGATTTCCGTTGAAGAGAAATAATTTACTTGACACTGTTCAGCAAATTGTTCAGTCATCAGCAAGAAGCACACCGTTTAAGCATGGAAGACCTGGGAAAACCTGGTTCAAGTGTTTCATGGGACGGCATCCTTCCCTGTCTCAGAAGAAGGCTGACACCATTAGCAAGGGCAGGGCTGCTGTGTCGGAAGAGAGAATACGTGGTTGGTTTGCTGGACTACCATGCTACATGGAATCTGAGGGTGTAAGATCAATTATGGAAGATCTTCAATGCAGACGAGACAAAATTTCTGTTCCATAAGGTTTCAGGAAATTGCCTTGAGTCAGAGGGGAACAGTCTCAAATTACGGCAACCTCTAAAGAGAAAGAAGGCATAACAGTGCTCGGAAATTTCAGTGCCGATGGGCGTTGTGCCCCAACAATATTGCCTACAGCAACATACGACTTCAGCAACTTATCAAAGATAGTGTACCAGAGCCATGGATCTACGAGAAAACAGAGAGTGGCTGGATGAAGGCCCCTACGTTTCTGAACTACCTTCAACACTTTAGGTCATGGTTAAAGGTAAAGAAAGTTATACTTCCTGTTATTCTTTTTCTTGATGGACACAGAAGTCATTTATCCCTTCAAGTCAGTGAATATTGTCATGACCATGGAATAATATTGTACTGAGTATAATTGCTGAAACAGCGAGTTCGAAACTGAAAAACCAAATTCACTGCCAGTAGGCCCTAACATTCCTGACGATTATTAAATTATCATCATCGTCATCACGACGCGCAGTACCTGGGTGTCAACTTGAAGGACCTGCAACAGGCTTCAGAGGCCATACGTCATAGTCATGAATATATTTGGCCCACTCAAACAGGAATCACACCATATACACTGGGGAAAAAATATCCCAAACCAAGAAGGAGTTGTGCTAGATTAACGAACGTTGGTAGGCGTGTTTATACATCTGAAAGATGACGTTGATTTGAATTTCTCGCAAATCGCATTAGCGTGGCGCAAGTACTGTAGTGGCCCCATGACGCTGCACATCAGGTTTGCTTTAAATATGGGCTGTACTGTGTGAGAGCGTTAGTTACCTGTGAGATTGGACGGAGGGAGTGAGTGGGTCAGGAATGCCTTTACGACGACGAACAGGCCAGTATCAACAGCTCACTGCGTTTCAACGAGGCCGTGTAATAGGGCTACGTGAAGGTGGATTTTCCATCCGCGCTATTGGCAGGAATGTCTCCACTGTGCATGCGTGCTGGTAGCAGTGGTCACAAGAAGATATGGTAACAAGAAGACCAAGCTCTGGATGTCCCCGTGGAACCATAGAGATGGAGGACAGCCGTATTCGGCGTAAGGCTTTGGCACATCGGACGGGGTCTGCAGCAGCAACGAACTGTTTGAAATCGGTTACTTGAAGGACTGCTCCGAGCCAGACGCCCTGCGGCGTGCATTCCACTTACCCCAAACCACCGCCGTCTGCGTCTTCAGTGGTGTCAACCGAGAGCTCATTGGGGATGGAGTGCAGGTCCGTTGTGTTTTCCGATGAAAGCTGATTCTGCCTTGGTGCTAGTGATGGCCGTGTGTTGGTTAGAAGGAGACCAGATGAGCGTCGACACACTGGACCTACACCGAGCGCTCTGGTCTGGGGAAATATTCCCTATGACAGCAGGAGTACTCTCGTGGTTATCCCACACACCCTGACTGCAGATGTGTACGTCTGTCTGATGATTCGACCTGTTGTGCTGCCATTCATGAACACCATTCTCAGGGGTATTTTACAACAGGATAACTCACGCCCCCATGCTGCTGTTGTAACCCAACGTGCTCTACAGAGTGTCGACATGCTGCCTTGGCCTGCTCGATGCCCCGATCTATCCCCAATCTTGCACGTATGGGACATCATGGGACGACAACTCCTGCGTCATCCACAACCGGCATTAACCGTCCCTGTATTGACCGACCAAGTACAACAGGCATGGAACTCCATCCCACAAGCTGACATCCGGCTCCTGTACGACGCAATGCATGTACCTTTGTATGCCTGCATTCAACAGCCTGGCGATTATACCGGTCATTAATGGACCAGCGGCACATTGGCGATGGCTTTTCTCGCGCGGACATTAATGTGTAGTCTTGTACCTCTAATCAATAAAATATGTTACCTCGCCAAATATATTGCTGAAATTTCCGTGCTCTACATTCCTTATTTCATTGTGTTGGGATATATTTCCGCCAGTGTATATCCTTAAAAAGAAATACGATTAATGGCATGTCTAGCACGACTAAGGACGTAAGCCCTGAAGAATAAATTACTAATTATTAAAAGAAATCTATGAATCAATAATAAGAAACCACATTGATGACCAAAGAGGTCACGTACTGTTTTATAGTTAAAGAGCATATGTTGGTATTGTTATTGTTTTAAGGGGCGGAACAGCGAGGATATCTGCCCCTAAGTTAAAGAGCTACCTTGGTCAACAATCAAATGGGCTACTAGCAATATTCTGACCAGGAACGTGAAGGTACGGTGTACCATGCTTGATTCCTGCTCAATGCGTGTGAGATATAATGTGAATTCTCACGTCCGGTGGTTCGTATTTCACATGAAAAGTGGCTCATGACCGAGAGGTTAAAGCGACGTAAAGCTAAACGCTTTCATTCAGAGTTACCTGGCATTACTCATTATTTAAAAACCCATTTGAATTTTATTTTTAGGCTTGATTTGTGTTTCGAACCTTGGTTTGAGATTGGGATAGTTTACCGGCTGCTGTAATACTCCAGGGATACATCAGTTCATCAGACATTCACAGCGTCAGTGGTTGATGCATGAATCAGTGCTAACAGTGGACACTTTGGTTTGGGCATAGGCTATAACTTACGGTACTGCTTGCAGCAATAGAGACAATGCTCTCCGTTTACGAACTACAGCGTTTCGAGTTCATACACCCAAGTACATAGAGCATATTTGAATAATCTACTGACCACTTCGTGCTCTAGTGGGCTAGTATTCTTAGCTGCTCCCCCGAGGTTCAGGTTCGATCCCCAGCTCTGCCAAGAAATTTAATTCTGATCTGAGGGCTGGATATATTCAGTCTCGAGAGGCAAAACTGAGAATATGTGGGTTCGATTCCGACCTCAACTCTCCTGAAAGTGCTTTTCCGTGGTTTACCCACTTCTACTCCAGGCCAATGCTGGGATAGTTCCTAACTTATGGGCAGGGCAAACTCCTTCCCAATCCTCACCTGAATTATAAATACTCGGCCTAACGGTGCGCTTTAAGGAGCGTACCTACCGCTGTCGGTAATATTACAATAAGAACGAACAAATGCAAGTTTTTTTGTAAAGATCCATTAAGCTTCAAGTAAAGACGAGCAACCAAAGTGAATGTTCTACAGAATAGGAAACATTTGGATTAGCAGGACGCATTCTTGTTTATTTTGCTTGGAATAATCACAATACAAGAGTGAAACATCACAGATTTGGGAGGATGTGGTGGTTTGTAATGTCTAAAGGTTAAAGATTAAAGTTGAAAGACGATTGTTTGATTCTCTGCGAGTTTTACAGGTGGTAGGTTCCTAATTGAAACATTATAACTCATCACTCACAATGTTTAGCCACAACATGACAAATTTCAGAGACAATTTGATAGATATAGCGGATTCCAGAGCTCGTTTCGTGGCTAAATTTAAGAGTTCCCGAGCAGGTAGGCAGTGTGTAAACTGAAGGGGAATATGAGAGGAGGGAAATATCCAGCATTGCTAGAGTCGTTCCTAATACGCACCCTACACTACAGACTGGAACATACCCACACCACATTACCTCCCACTCTAACCTGTCGTCTCACTGCAATATAGAGCAACATAACAACTTACTACACGTCCTAGGCAGCCGCAATAACTTCAATTAGACACGGAATTTCTCTGCTGGAGACTCTTGGATATAATGCATATCAGGTATGTAAAGCATTTATTCTCTCAAGTAGCAACCCACCCCGGCATCGCCCGGGAACAGTTATCAGTGCAAGGTGATAGGCTACTTTTAACCCAGGTCTTATAAGATTTCCTCGTATACGACACTAATCGTTTTCCCTCCAGCAGTGAACACGAAAGTTAGCTCGTAAACTGTCGTCTCAGTAATTAAATGGAGATTATTGGAAGAAATGCAAACGTAAAAACACTTATAGTGGGCGATGTATTGAAGATAGAGATATACTCTCGCGGACATTTTATAATTTTAAATGATCTTGTCGACTTTGTCGTTACGCTGAGGTCTGACGTTACATTACGGTGACGGGACGAAATGTACCTAGAATGCACTGAGGTGTGTGACGTCATAGTACGATGTAGCAGCCGAGTACCAAGAAGGCAGTGAGAGAACAGATTTTCAAGAAGGCAGTGCGAGAACAATCAAGTAGGCAGTGAAGAAACAAAATAGAATCTTGAAACTCTGTTCTCGCACTGCCTTCTTGATACTCGGCTGCTAGCATTTAAAAAGATATAAAGTCCAGTCTTTCAGACTGACTACCCGTGTCTTTTTATTTCTTTTGTAGAACTGTTCATGCTGAACAATTCTTACAATCATAGTATATAGATATTTTTAACGGTTTGCCCAGCGTAAGCTTAAAAAGCGCACGGACGCCAGTTTTTTCTTCGACTTTTTCACTGAAATCGTTACTGCTTGGCTTCCTTTGGTCATAAATGAATTATTTTCTACAGAAACCTTCCTCGAGATATCATTTACAGAATGGTGAAAACCGCATCAAAATCCATCCAGCGGTTCTCGAGATTATCCGTGACATCCAAGAATCTGAGACTTTGTTACAAATTTAATTCCAGTGAAGTTGGTTTTATCCTGCAAATTTTGCAGGTTACTGAGACTGTCACAACAAGCACAGTGTCATTTGAGTGTCTCAATATGTTGATTACCACCCCATTTACCATCACACCCAATCTTGAATCCACAAGAGCTTCTTTAAATATTCTATCCAAAGATAAGTAAAAAAGAAGAGGAAACAGTCTGCATCCTTGAGCTACACATCAACGAATTCCACTCTCTGATGCTGTCCATGTCTACCCCTTATTAAACCTGTTTCCAACGGGGTCGGGCATGAGATGTGGTCAATATCCACGTGGCTGATGGTTTATACGGCAGGATGCCCTTCCTGACGCCAACCTCACGAGAGGAGTTAAATGATGATGATGATGATGATGATGAGGAGGAGGATAATTGTTGTTTTAAGGGGCCTAACACATAGGTTATCGGCCCCTAATGGTTTGGGTGATCGTGAAGATGATAATGAAAAGTAAACATTAACTAAAACTAACTACTTACTTATATACTAGAAATGGAAAACAAAAGGAGAATAAGGCAAATAAATGACAGGAGGAAAAGAAATGGCCTCAACCCTCGAAGAATGCGGATTGAGGAACTTGGATGGAAGAAGAGCCATGAAAGGCAGAGAGGAAAGTGAAAGAGGAGAGGGTCCGCCCCACAGCTAATGGATAAAAGGGGGAGGGGGACCGGACCCAGCTCAGGAATCCGTCGGGGTCACCAACTCCCGAACTCACCAGCCGTGAGCCCCTGAGGGTGTAGCAATACCTAGGGTGCACCAGAAGTGGTAGGGCTATATACACCCTGCCTCCTTGAGGACCTTGAGAAGAAGGCAGGAGATAACACAGGAAAAGAAAAAGAAGGCTGACTTCTCGCAGAAGGATGGTATCAGAAAAGATGAGACAAGGGCCAATTAAGGCGGGAAAGGAAGAGACTCCTTAGGCCTCGGATACCCTAATACCGTCGGGGTCGGAAGAGAACAAGAGTTGACCAAGTGAGGTCGATAGGAAAGAAGACAGAGAGGAGCCCGGCACAAGTGAGTGGAAGCAGTGCCGGACACAGCTGGGACCCCGTGGTCGCCAACCCACGTCCCACCAGATGTGAGCCCCTGGGGGGAGTTAGAGATGAAGTGAATGAAGATGAATGTAAGTTCAATTTCAACTAGTTCCAACTTTGGCTACCAGATGTCACTGTCACCCAGAGGCAAATTTAGCTACACACTACCAATTGTAGTGGTAGGTTCTTTCTCATGCCATAAATCTATGACATGGGGCCACCGGCTTTATTCCCCTCCGAAGGAAGGCATACTGAAGGATTGTAACACTCTTAAAAGTCCGATGACTTCAGCCGGGTTTGAACCCGTGAACTTGGGCGTATCAGTTCAGCATGCTACCGCCTACGCCACCGAAGCCGCCACACTCCCTGATGCAGTATCTATGTATATAATACGCTAAGGTGTATGCTTCACATATATCAAGCTCCTAAACCAGAGAGAATTAGAAGGTATGGTTTTGTACCAAATTCTTCCCAATCGTCTCAATAGTACAGGAAAAATCTTGCATTTATTGAAAAGTCAACAGAAATATATTTATTTATTTATAAAGTGCTTTTAAACAAATAAACAAGACGATAGCCCCTGGCAGAACTGTGTCGCGTACAGCCCGCATATCACTAGGGCCGGGCGGGTAGTGTGCATACAAGGGGCGCACACAACCCATTGTGCAACCAGCAGCAGTGATGAATTGCTCTTTGATTTCATAAATATTGACAATTTGTTTAAAAAGTGCGTTTAAACAAATGAACTTATTTATAGAAGACCGCATAACAGTAAAGCCAGGTGGGTGGTTTATACACATGCGAGAGTTCTCGCACGGGTCCCCTAATTTTCTCTAATTCAGATCACCAATGTGGCTTTGCAATACAAGTTTCAGATTTTGCACACATCTGTATCATCCAAATGTACTGTATATGATCTAATTTGCGGGATGACACCTAGTGACATTTTACTCCCGAGTTAATGACTTTAAGGAAACAAAGGCTATGATACTCCACAGCAGCACTGGAATTAACGTTCCTTCACATTTATTTAACGATCGATGCGCACTAATGTTGATGTGAATGCGACACAGGTTGTGGGCACACTCTAATTAACTCTGTGAGGTTGGCTACGTGGTTGCTCTAATTCATGATGCTTAGAGTTCATTCAATGAGTAATTAGAATGTCCACTCGACAACATGCCAACGTGGTGGTCTCGCTGAACTGCGAGTGGTGCTAAATGAGCGATCGTCTTTACAAGTACAATAAAGTATTCTGATATAGAGCCTAGATGTAGTCAACCAGGAAGAGGTGAAGAAGCTTATGGATTCCTACAACTAATCGGTGTGAATTATACAGGGTTATTCAAAAGGAAAGAACAGATTTCAAACATTTGTTTCGTCCAAACTACAAAAGGTAGAACCATAATTCCAACGTTCCTAGACAGACAAAAGTGTAAAATGTGAATGATTAATTATTTGTGATGAACCCACTTTTCATCTTTCCGGTTTAATTAATCACCATAACGTTAGAATTTGGGCATGTGAAAATCCTATGGCAATTATTGAACGTGAACGAGATTCACCGAAGATTAACATCTTCTGTGCCATATATGTAAACAAAGTTTATGGATTTCCTTCTTCGCGGACTAACCTATCTAGACATGCTTCAAAACTGGTTATTCCGACATTACCTGAATGACACCATTCCAAGACGTTGGATTTGAAGAGGAGGAGCAGGTCAACTTCCTCGCCGGTGGCCTGCCATGTCTCCAGACCTCCCTCCGTGTGATGTTTATCTGTAGGGTTACGTACAAGATCGTGTTTTTATCCCCCCTATACCTGAGAATGTTGGAAGTCTACGACCTCGAATTGTTGAAGCTGTGAATTCGACAACTAGAGACAAGCTGATTCCTGTGTTGCAAGAAATGAGCCACCGGTTTGATATTTGTTGTGTAACACATGGTGCTTGTATTGAATGCACAAAAAACAGAAAATTGAACTTTTCACTTTCCAGGAACGATGGAATTGTGTTTCCATCATTTGTAATTTGTAAGAAATAAATGTTTGAAATCTGTTCCTTCCTTTTGAATAACCCTGTACATTCCAGAAGTAACTTCATTTCCAGTTAGCCCCAAATTATTAATAGATTAAAGTTAATTGATAAAAATATTAAATTAATCACAGTCTTAAAGTTAACTTTAAGTAAGTATCTAATTAACGCTTCAGTTAAGTCTAGCTACGTGGCGTTGTGACTAGCAATTCTGGCTGTCACTGGCTTTGATTCCCGGCTATGCCAAGGAATTAAATTCTGGTCTCCCCACTTCTACATCAAGCAAATGCTGCTATAGTACCTAACTTAAAGCCACGGCCGACTCCTACCAAACCCTATTTCCCAATTACAAATGCACACACTAGCACAGCCATAGGTTATCAGATAAGAGTCCATACACTCCTAATTACACGGGGCTACATGTGTCGCAAAGCCTCTAAAGCAGGGGTTCTCAACCCGTGGGTTGCGACCCCCCTTGGGGGTCACAGGATGTTACTTAGCGGGTCGCGAGATACGGAGAAAAGTAAACAAAATGAGTTATTGCTGTAGTTTTTATTAAAAGAAGAATACTCTCACATTGTATTAAAGTTTTACGACTTTTATTCCATTAATGAGAAACTTGAGCTTGTTTGGAATTAACCAGTTCTTGAATTAATGTTTATTAGTATTAGTAGCAAGTGTTTTTTATGAATAAAACTTAAAAAATTATTGTAATTTTTTAATTATTGTTTTAACGTTAAAACTTGGGGGTCGCCAAAATACTCAGCCTAAAAAGGGGGGTCGCAGTGTCTAAAACGTTGAGAACCCCTGCTCTAAATTACACAACACCACCAAAGGTAAAATTGAACAAAACTGATTGATTCAAGGGAATAGCTAAGAAAATACGGCAAATACAGTAGTTCCCAGTAAAGGAATATTATTTAAGAAACCCACGCTCCCCAGCACAAAGGACTCTACAATAGGCCTACACAGCATGAACACTAGTGTTTATCAACTGTATCTGCAGGCTGAAAGCAGAACTAATTTCCATGCTGAATATTCCAGTTCACTCCCCACTGGCTAGTTATCACCATGTAATCGCCCATTGCAGTATGAACAAACGGAAATTGCTTTTAAAAATCTGTTTGAGAGTACCCTACACGTAATCTCACTACCTAAAGATTAACTCCAGATCTCCCATGTTTCTTTCCTGCAATATATCAATCTACAGTATGCTAGAAACATATAACCTCATACATAATTATTACACTGCCTAAGTTCATCACCATAAAAATTAGCACCAGTGGCCCATTCCAACAGGTTTCACTCTGTATGTTTCATCGTGTTTGAAGCCATTTTTCAGTGCTTACTTAATAATCAAAATTTAATGTTTTTCAGTCAGTCAACACGATTGCATTATTATTATTATTATTATTATTATTATTATTATTATTATTATTATTATTACTAATCCTATATCAGAACTTTCTTCAAGAGTTGTACGTTGCCACCATTTTTTGGTCCTGGGGTAGGCCTACGTATCGAAACTCAGGTCCTACAGGTTCTGGGTTTTATCCCACCTCTCCAAAGGAATTTAAGTCTGATCCGAGGTTTGAAATGGGTACACTCAGCCTTGTGAGGCAGACTCGACTCCCACATCAATCATCCCAGAAGGAGTATTTTGTAATTGAGTTAGGCCTTGGGTACGTAGCGGCCGTGGCCTTATGTTAGGTACTGCACCCGTAACCACGTGGTCTTACCTGTTGAAATCCGATGGAACTGCTGGATCGTAGAATCTGGAAGCGCTCGGCTGAAATGCCCCTAAAATTCTACCAACTAGGATCAACCAGGGATAAGGATACCTCTCTTATAAAGAAAACGATAGCAAGATGCCAGTGGTCGATAAAATGAAAACGAAAAATAACTCGAAGTGAGCTAACGAGACTCTGAAAAAGACTAAATTAATCTCAAGCGTGGTGCTAGGCATCCTAAAAACTGACCCACTGGTCCTCGTAGCGCATCCTACTTCTAGTATAAATGACCAAGACATCCGAAGTATTTAAAATTGACCAACAGTTTATTAATCTAAAGACTGTTGCATGGTGGACTATCTCTCCACTAAACAAAATAATTCACCTCTACTGAAGCGTAGATATATCTCAGAATAACATTAACATCGAAACATATTCAAAAATGCTCTCAAAATACAGCATCGTAATCGCATGTAAAAACAGTTTCAAAAATATTTAAACATTATTATATACACTCGTTACATATTTAAATGATCCTCAAAGTTTATGATATTATTTACATTTATACATTATTGTACACGTTCAAATTCTTCATCAGTAATAAATTCGATTCCATCAATAAGCATTCTATAGTATTAGTTAAAGTCAAATTAGGGCATGTTCGACGAATGGTTAAGTTTATCGAACGCATTATCATAGCATAAAAATGTTAACAACATTTTAAATCACATAGTTATTCATGTAATTATTATTATCTCTAAAGCTTTTAGTGGTTATTATAACAGGATTATATCAATATTATTACTCGTCTTTCCAATTAACCTTTCTCCAAAAACAAATGTTATTAATTTGAACAATCCATTCTAGAACAATTATCACAATGCTGTTGTACTTAAATGTTGGATGTATTAACCTCGTACTAGCTTTCTAGTATCAATATTCGTGACTATACTGCACGTTCAAAATATACACATAATTGTATTCAGACATAGCTCAATAGCTAATTTATACTGGACAGAAAAATGACATAGATCATCTATTGATGTCTAATATCTCATTATAACAATCAAATTCGCAAATACACGTTGCTTCATTCATAGATAAGCTCTCCATAGCTTGTAAACATTTTTCCAAACATCATTAAGTTTAAATAAGCTTTAACATAAAAGTCATGAAATATCGTGCATCAAATTAACATAAGTTAAAGTATCATGGACAATTTTTATCAGAACTAAGGCAAATATAATATAATCAGCTGTTTAAATAACAGTGCTTGAGAATTTTTGACATTATCATTTCGCTTTGTAATGAAAATATTTTATACAATCATTTAACAATAGTAATTTATTTCTCATTATAATCTCATGTTCATAACTATATCTTTCAAGAAATTGTGGATAGATCACTGTAAAAAGAACGATTCAGCTCCTCTAGACAAAAACTCGACTGGAGATTCTCACCCAAAGAAACACGAAAGATTCTACACCATAGAAATGAGCCTGTCTTAAGAAGGTACACGAAAACTATTACAATCCAACGCTTAACCAGGATGGAGTTCAACAAACGAATCATGAACAAAAAGAAACTGAACGATCTAATAGTGTCTAAGACCACTCCAAAAAGAAAAATCTCAAGAGCTGTAGATTACCAAAATTAATCAAAAAATCGCAAATATCTGCTTTATAAATCATTGTTTCTATATTTATACTGCACTTGATGAAAAATAGACCCGCACGTCTATTAGAGAAACTCGCATGAAATGCATAAGTGTTCAAATTCAAATTCGAAATTCGTAGAAATATCTATTCAAATAATCTTCATGTATACGTAGCGTATTGGTCATCTGCTGTTGTTATAATTCTTATATAAAGTTATCGTAGTCTTCTCTCTACTTTTCATATTAATCTTCTCAACAAGTTAAATAATTCCATTAAATGCTCAGATTTAGAAAGGAAAAGAAGTGAATTAATGCATTAAAAATAGCATTAAAAATATTAATGTTAACTACAAAAATAAAATACACTACAAAACAGAAGCGATAGAGAATCGGGTCTAGCCTTGGAATGCATTTTCTAACTACTAAGAAAAATTGGTGAAAAGGAACACTCTAGAGTATGTCTAATTCATACTGTCTACTATGAAAATGGGAGGTCAGCTACCTTGTCCGTTGCCATCTGGTTGAAATATGAGTATGCGAGAAACACACTGTCCTCGTTCTGGAACTGAACCCTAGTTCATCAGGTCGCGTAGTCCTCGATACGACTGGATCTTGTAGAGAACCGAACCCGAGTCCGAACGTTTGAAAAGGAAAAACAGCTGTTCGCGAAACACGTTCATCGCTCTCACACGTTCCCAAGATATAGCTGGAGCTTATTCGTAGTATGCCATTGCATTTCATGCAGTTACAGTATGAATGTATAATAAGCATCTCCAAGACGTCTTCCACCTCTTCTTAAAGAGTTTTCTGCTGTTATAATAATCCATGTTTGGTGCTGGTGATCATCCTAAGTAGTCAATTCCACTATTGCATCGCATTCCTGCTTTCCATTTTATCCCATACGTGACATAGTCATGTCTTGGTGAAGTCTCCGTTCAATCAACTTCTGTTCTGAAGTCATAATGATAATATGCTTGTATACTGTAAACTGTACTGTTGTAGAATAAAGTCTTGTACTGGCATATAAAATATCACACAAGTCCTGGTGAATACAAAGTTCACTGCTCCTGATGATGAAGTTTAACAAAGTCTTCATCTATAATAAGCTGAGACATAAAAATTTGCGGTACGAACTGTCTAACTTTAAGTAAATACACGTCCGCGTTGCTCGCGCACGATATGAGTGTCGTACTCCCAGCGAAGTATATTGCAATCACGTGTCTCTGCTTGGACAGATCTTTGCTTACTGCTCTGCGAAACCCATAGTGCTGTTCGTTCAGGAACGATATTGACTATCGATATCGACACTGGATCATGTTCGATAATATTCTGATATTTTGTTATCTGCATTTATATATGTGTGAAATACACTCAAGTTTCCTCTTCTCTAAACATAATGCATTTGTCCATTACTATTCTGTTCCATGGCTACTATATCAAAGTATATCATGTTGCATCAGATAGACGTTACTGCTGCCTCCATTTTGTAGAGCTCCCTTGTACTAAAACAAAGCACGTGCTCCAGGCTGTATGGCGTGCTGCCTATCTGCTCCTAACCTCGCCACGGAGTATCCATGCGCTATGTGCCGTGCAAATAGCGCCTCAGGAATGCACCTAAGTACACACCTGTCCAACATAGATCCAACTCAATACAAAATACGGTCTCAGTACCATCCCGGCATTTGCCTAGAGTAGAAGTGGAAAACCACGGAAAACCACATCCAGGATGGCCGAGGTAGGAATCGAACCCGCCTCTTCTCATCGTTGCCTCACGAGGTCGAGTGTACCTCGATTCAGCTCTCAGACCAGAATTAAATTTCTTGGCAGAGTCGGGTATCGAACCAGGGCCTCCACGGTGACAGCCAAGCATGCTATCCACTACGTAGCGAGGTGGTCTCATTCAATTTAAAAATTCCTTATTATGTAGCACCCTATTTTCACATTTAATAAACTTATGAGACCACTTTATGCCGGTGTTGGTGTGTGTTTGCGTCCTTAGTAGGCTTGCTTGGCTGGAGCGATATGAATGAAAGTTGGTACAAACTTACAGCAGTAATTCTGCGTACGACCCCGACTGTACCTTTTTACTGTAATTTCGACGAGGTCACCAAAAGTCATGCCAGGTTATCTCAAGGCCATATTTGAAATGACGTCATTGCTGCCAAATGCTGGAAATCAGTTAACAAATAGTACGCATGAAAACTGTTCCAAAATTGGCACACATATAGGCCATAATAATACATATTCTTTTTGAGCAACCCATACATGAATTTGTTGCCAACATAATTCTATGCTCGCTGATAGCTTCAGTGTTCAACATTATATAACTTCCATACTATCTAAGGGATTTCTTCCAAATGTTGTACACCCTCTGTCTGAAAAGTTCGGTGAATGGGCTATATTACGAACGGATTGTTGGCTTACCTGAAACAGCCGTTACTGTCCTTCGAAGTAGTCCCCGTGGATTGTTATGCATTTCTGAGAACGACTGAACAAATCCTGGAAACTCCTGGCATAGTCTTCTTTAGGAATAACCTTCAGTTTGGGTCGTCAAAACTCTAAATTGAAAGCAAGAAAGAAGCGTGAATTTATGCAACCTGCCTTGCACACCTGATAAACGGGCGGCAGTGAGAAGGGTGAATTTATGTAACCTAACATGCACACCTGTTCGATGGGTGGCAGTGAGAAGGGTGAATGTTCCGTGGAATGGAATGGTCCTGAAAACCATCGTCACGGGTGACGAGACCTGGTGCCTGAGATACTACCTCGAACGCAAGCGTCAAAGTATGGAGTATCAGGATCCAGAATCACCGAAAAGCCCTGACAGGCCAGAGGTTTTCGGACATTTCGGACAACCAACGTAATGTGACGACCCAACTAAAGGCTATCCCTCAGGAATACTATGCCAAGACTTGTACAGCCGTTCTTCGAAGGATAGTAACGGTTGTTTCCGGTAAGCCAACAATCCGTTCGTAATATAGCCCATTCACCGAACTTTTCAGACAGAGGGTGTACATGCGATGTACAGTGTAGCCTTCATATGTGTGCATATTTTCAGAGTCACCAGGGCAGCTAACTGTTAATAAATGCTCTCCGGAATTTTTAATCATTGGTTCGAATCCTGACTGCGGTCACATTTTGTATTGAATATTTCAATCTAGGAAATTAAGCTCATTAGTTTGTCACAGAACTACTTGTTCATCGAAAAAGTTTACAGCAATTTCAACAAATCATCATTTGAGATATTAAAACGAGATTTTTGTTTGTTAAATTCACCAAAGTTTTTTTCATACGTTTTAATGTTCCTATGTGTGCTCCCTTGGTTCGTCACTCATACTAAGGCTTCCGGGGGACTTCTTGACGTCAACGCTGCCAGATTCCTGAAACTGGTCATACCACCGTCTAATGCAGGGCCACCGGCCAACGGCCTAGCCGTGTTGAAACACCGAATCCCATGAGAACTCCGCAGTTAAGCAACATTGGGCGCAGTCGGAACTTGGATGGTATGCCGGTTCTAGACACTGCGCGCTGTTGGCCAACATAAGGAGGAGCGGAAAGGCCCTGGCCACCCTACCGCAAGTAAACTCCGGCTGGGGGTAGCCTCTTCGGAGGCTCGGACCTGCCTTCGGGCAGAATACCAATTCATTCAATCTAATGCTATTTGCATGAGGGGGATCCCTACCATAACCACGTCGGAAAGTGCGCTGAACAGTTATGTTTGTGTTTTGAGTCTTCAGTCTTTTGACTGGTTTGATGCAGGCCTCCCTGTCCAGAGCTAGTCGTTTCATCTCTACATAGCTACCACACCCTACGTCCGAGGCAAACTGTTTTACATATTCTAACGTTGGTCTACCCCTACAATTCTTGTCCTCGACCCTTCCATCCATAACTAAGCTTGCTATTCCTGGGTGTCTTAGTATGTGTCCTACCAACCTATCTCTTCTCTTCATCAGCAGTCGCCAGAAACATCTCTCGTCGACCAGTAGTCTTAATACCACCTCGTTTGTAACCCTATCTACCCATCTGATCTTCATCATTCTCCTGTAACACCACATTTCAAACGCTTCAATTCTCCTCTTTTCTGCTGCACCAATAGTCCAAGTTTCACTTCCATAGAGTGCCACGCTCCAGACAAAGGCCTTCAAAAACGACTTCCTAACACCTAAATCTATATTCGATGTCAATTGATTCCTTTTCTGTAGAAATGCTTTCCTTGCCTGAGCTAACCTACTTTTAATATCCTCTTGGCTCCGTCCATCGCTGGTTATTTTGCTTCCTAAGTAACAGAAGTCTCCTACTTCCTTTAGTTTTTCACCTGCTAATTTATAACAAATTTAAACTCCGCTAACCACAACTCACACTGTGTTTCTGCTGAACTGACGCCATTGCAATCACACTACTGAAACATGGCGTGGCAGCTTCCTGTCGCGCACTCATTCTGCGCAGCGGCTGAAGGTCACGGGCGGAGTACAGTCACATCTAAAACTAAAACTCGATGAGTTCCCGATTAGTTTTCAGGTCGAATTAATAATGTATCTCGCTTACAACGGGAGATATGTTTTTTTGAAATTGCTGCAACCCATTTCGATGAATTATCTGAGACACTCCATGTTGAAAATAAATAAATAAATAAATAAATAAATAAATAAATAAATAATTAATTAAATAAATAAATAAATAAATAAATAAATTCGTTAAATAATCAATACTAATCTTAAGTTATCAAATTAAATCCCGTGTTGAAAACAGAGTAACAAAAATGCAAGAAATTAAGTAATTTGTTTGAAAACATAAGAAATGAACTATTCGCATTGCTAAAGGGTTCTAATTTATTTTATTTTGAATGTTATTTGGTATTGCATTTATATTTGGCGAATGTTCCTATTCGAAATCTTGCAAAATGTAATACAATCCTTTTAGCCTATTGCCATTTATGAAAAAATAGGCTTATGAGATCAACTTATGTCCGTGTTTGTGTCCCGAATAAAATATAAACGACTGAAGCAATTTCAATGAAACTCGGTAAGTGCATACTACTACTTTTTCGACCTTGACCATGCCTTTCGAATTTTAATACGTTTCACCAATCCAACATGGCGGCCGCGCGAAATATTTCACTGGCATTCTATATCACCCTGAAATTCTGTACGGTGTTAAAGGGTACTAGAAGTTTACATATGTGAATTCATAAACCTGCTAAGTACAAAACGAACATGGCGGCCAAGTGAATTTGAAACATTTAAATAGGCTTTTCTCGCGATTTAGCTTATTACAGCAAATGATTATACCTGTTGTAATGCCCTGACATCTAATTTAGTTAGTTCAATTGTTTACATAACCTCAAGATGGCGGTTGTGCGAAATTTCAACATTACTTTTTTATTTCTTGTGTCCCAATCATGCGATCGAAGTGAAAGTTTGAATAGTGAACCTACGCAATAATCTTCATCTAATGGTACATAATTCTGTGGCCTACATATATAACAATCCAACATGGCAACCATCCGAAATATTTAGACGGCTCTCAATATGAATCAATTACAGCAACCAAACTGAAATTTTGTATATTGATAGAGGCGAATAACTTAAGTTTACCTATGGGGGTTTTAATAAGCTGGTGATCACAAAACTAACATGGTGGCCAAGCAAAATTTAAGCATTTAAATGGAATTTACAAGCGATTTAATCATGCGAGCGCGGTGAAACTTGGTACGGTAAATGTTCATATAAAATTTAATCAACTGACATCCAATTAAACTCAATTGGTTTAATAACTTCAAGATGGCAGCTGTGCGATATTTCAAAATTATGTTTTTGTTTATTGTGTCCTAATCATGCGATCGAAATGAAATTTTGAATAAAGAACCTTCGAATTAATTTTCATATAATAGTGCATAACTCTATGGCCTAGGCCTACACATATAACAATCCAACACGCGCCCAATAGAAATGATTAGGCAGTTCTCAATATCTATGAATCTATTACAGCAATCAAACTGAAATGTTGTTTGTTGATAGAGGCTATTGACATAAGTTTACATCTTGAACATTCATTCAATAACCTGGTGAGCTCAAAACCAACATGGCGGCGACGCGAAATTTAAATATTTTAATGGATTATTATTGCGACTTTTCATCCGAGCGCTGTGAAACTTGGCACGGTATACACTTAATACAAGCATTAATATGCTGTCGCCTAATTTAATACAATTTATGAGAACTTAAAAATGGCGGCTGTGCATTTTTAACTCTTCTTTTCATTTCTCATGTCCTAAGTAAGACCAGTAGGATATATGAAAATAGCTTGTTTATTTCTTCACGGAAGTACTTGTTTTGTTTTGAAATAGGCTGGACACGTAAATTAAAGTATGGTATTGAATGCGGGCTATACAAACTCTTATTGAATATTCTGAAGACAAAAACATGAAATGCTTTTTAGCAACAGTTTCCCATAGGTATCATATTTCGGGTGATATACTCGTGATTTCATACTGTAAATGTATAGGGAATTTATTCGGATCCACTTAAATTACAATAATGTAATTCAGTTACAGAGTGACACTGAACAAATTATGCATTATTACCCATTGATGGATGGTGGAGGTTCATTATTGGTCCGCGCTGCTTTTACGTGTCATGGAATGGTTATACTGGTTTGTCTATGCACGTAATTGTTCATCGGCCATTGCGTAGTATGGCTTGATGAGTATTTTTCATAAACTCTGTCCGTACATTCCGGTCCACAAATATATACCATTAGCATTATGCTCCTCATCGGCAGGCCCTTGCTGTCCAGAATCAAATTATTGAACCGTGGGGACTGCGACAAATGAGGGCATGTCCACCATGCTCACCAGACACGAACGTCATCAAACCATCACAGGATTTGGAGAACAGGTCCATTCACACCCAACACTTTGCGCCTAGAACAGCGTACGCCTCGTGGGGAGTGACAAGCATTGTTGTTTTCCTCCCCCTCACCCCTCGCTGGAGGTTCGGGTTCAATTTCCGTCTCGGCCATAAATTTAATTCTAATTTGTGGGACTGGAATGGTGTCGTTGAAATGCACTTCACCTTAGTTGTGTCACTCTCGAAGACTTGCATCAGGCTAATGGGATATTGGAGTTTATACCCAGAGCAGCGATAAAACTAATGATGTGAATACATAGGCTGCAGTGTTAAGACGCGTTGTTGCTCTTCGCCAGGCTGGAGTAGGTCATCAACTATACCGGGTAACATGGTTTCTTACACTAGAGTACTAGACTGTATAATAATGAACCGAACTGTTGAAAAGTTTTCGCGGAATTAACTAGAAGGCATCGCTTTCCGAATAACACACGAACATCTTATTAAATAATACGCTAAGGTGTATGTTTCGCAAAACTCAAGCTCCTAAACCAGAGGGAGTTAGAAGGTGTGGTTTGTACCAAAATATACCAAATCGTCTCAATAGTACAGGAAAAATCTTGCATTTCTTGAAAGGTCAACGTAAATATATGTATTTGTTTATAAAGTGCTTTTAAACAAATAAGCAAGACGATAGCCCCTGGTGGAACTGTGCCGCGAACATCCCGCATAGCACTAGGGCCGGGCGGGTAGTCTGTACACATGGGGCGCACATTATGCGCGAGTTCTCGCACGGATCCGCTAGTTCTTGATAATTTGTCTTGTTTCAGCTTAATCCGTGCTAATATTGTAAGCCCTGTGACAATAGTTATCAGTGACGGCATTGTATGGTCCAAGCCACACAATAGCGCTTTGCTCGGCGAGTAATGAGCTGCAGCTTGAGGCGTATCATGATCATCTCACAACAGACCACAGAGGAGGTGAGCACCAAGCTAGTATAGAACTAGTAGTTCCCTGTATTTCTAAACCACATGTTTTCATATAATATAGCCTAGCCTACTGGTATTTGAAGCCATTTTTCAGTGTTGCCTTAGTACCGGTAAACAAAAGTTTGGTACTTTTCAGTCGGTCAACATGATTGTACCCAAGTGAGATGGGTTATTCCCTAATCCTGAAAAATTACATGAGATTAATAAATACACTAGGATGACCAGTTTCGATCGTCAAGCGATCATCATCAGATCCACTACACTTAGGCTATAAAATCTATGTCTGAAAGTATGGGTGAAAATGTTTAATAACCCCTGGCACTACAGCCCATGAAGGGCCTAGGCCTACCTAGCGACCGCTGCCCAGCCATTTGGCTTGCAGATATTGGGGTGACGCGTGGTCAGCGCATCGGGTCCCTCGGCCGTTAATCTTGGTTTTCGTGACCGGGGCGCTGACTCACTGTAAGACAGCTACTCAATTGTCCCCACGAGTCTGAGTGCACCCCGTTCCAGCCCTCACGTCTGTTTCTAAAATCCCTGACAGAGCTAGGAATTGAACCCGGGGCCTCCGGATGAGAGGCCGGCGTCCTACCCCAACACCACGGAGCCGGTGAGAGTGAATATGTGGTTGTTGTAAATAGTCAATCCAAGTGTATTTATTAATCTCATGGTTCTTTTTTTTTTTTTTTTTCAGGATTAGGGAATAACCCATCTCATTTGGGTACAATCGTGTTGACCGACTGAAAAGCACCAAACTTTTGTTTTTCATATATATACTGGCCAGAACTATAACGAGAAGAATAGCACTAATATCTTTTACATGGGAATAACTGATAATTTAAGAAAATAAACGTTACGAGCCTTACAGTAGTCGCATATGATGTGTAACATCTGACATAGAAGAAACCTCACGTGAAATTGTTGATACATCGGTATTTTATAATATTATTGGCACAAATATTAATCTATTGTAAAGGGGAGTGATTTACAGATATTGTAGTTTATAATACGGAACTCATTTTATTAGATGATTTGTAGCTTCCACCAGCACTAGTCTAAATAAAGAGTACGATATGGATCAACTACATAGATGCGACACCGCTCATAACCTTAAATTCCTTATAAACAGGTCCTCTTGATTCACAGACCAACATGTAATTTCATATGGATTCTGTTAAAATTAGTCATATTGATATGATTAGCAGCAGTGTATCAACAAGGCAGTGCGAGAACAATCAAGGAGGCAGTGCGAGAGTAGAAATATCAAGTAGGCAGTGAAGAAAAAAAAAGAGTCTTGGAATTGTTATGTATTATTAATGTGTAAATAAAAAAGATTTGTGTGTGTTGATGAATGTCCAGGAGGGATACGATCCAGCTGGCAGTGCGTCTTACACACTTCCGTCCGATCCACTTCCGTCCCATTTTGCAAAATCACTCCCACAACAATATCCAGCAATCGAGTGGAAAGATGTTACACATCAAAACACCTTTAATGGTTTCTTCGATACTCAAACTTAGTTAAATATTCGCTGCGGTCATGCACGTTATAAGCAACAAACGTACAGTGAGCAATGATCCTTATAAAATGATCTATATCTGAAAAAATGGACCAGTGTGTGACATTCGTCTTCGTCTCTTCGTCAGTTTGAAAATGTGGGCCAGAGGACAGAAATATTTTGAGGTGCAGGAAAAGAGGAAATTGCAGCTAGCAAGAGTAGAACAAATGATCAAACAGCTCCCAGCCGAACTCCTGCACAACAATTATTGTCCTGATCTTGCTCAAAGCCATTTCTAGCTTTCTCCGTATTTCTCTTCCAGTTTTCTCCCTAATATATGACAACATTTTAAAAACAAACTGGCATTTTAATAACGCGATGGGGAGAATCAGCTGAAGCAATGCTTTGTGAGGAGCAACCGCAATAAAATTTACTTTTCTTAATGACGCATTACAAATGAAACATTATGAATATTGCTGCGTTGGTTGTCTATGAGCTTGAAATGCTAGTTCAAAAATATTTCTAATATCTCTAACATTTGATTAACCGAGATCAGCTCTGCAAATATTGAGCCTAATAACCTGAAGGGTGTACTACTCGTAAATGTAAAATAGTGGACACATACAATGCGTTAGAAGTTCTCTTCGCACTGGAGAGGTCTTGTCCTGTGGTACTTCGGTTGGCCTTGTCTCTCGCTTCGCTCTGGAGAGGGATTGTCATAAATATGGTGTTTCTGTTAGTCTCTCGCTGCGAAGAGCACAGACTGTGACTAATAATTAGGGCTTGGATTTTTAGGTGCTAAAAATCGGGAACATATTTTATTTCTTATGTATTTAACATACCTGAAATATGTGACAAACAATAGAAATATTTAATTATAATTTAGTTTATTAATGTGAATATAAACAATATGCAGTACTCACGAATGCAATTCATTCTATGTCTCACTGACTACTGAAGAATAACAATGCACAACGAGGTACATCTTCATGTTGTCCATCACACATGAATGACGATTATCGCGAAACACTTATTCTGAAGGCGCGAAACTGCGGCAATATGTTTCTTGCCCTTGAGGCGTTGTGTAACTTGAGATCGCTGTTCAGCCTTGATTGCTTTCCCACATGGTTGGCAGAACAGGACGCCCCCATCGGAAGTAAAATTATCTTTATATTCTGCAACAGACGATAAGTTGTAGCCTAGTTGTTTTTAGTTTAGGCATCGTAGAACTGCCTTACACTCCACAGTTCCAGACATGAACTGCATGGGGAGGGGAAGGTCTAGCACGTGGTGCAATATGGCTATGGACAAGGAAATCCCCGGCTTCCACAGTGAGTGGCACGGGGCGACATGTTAAGAATAACACAGTTGCAAGCTGACATGCGCTCTGAATGAAGATTAGATAGCTCACAGGTTCTTCCCCGTTGAAGTAACACACTGATTTTTTTAAATCTAAATATTACGTCTTTTTTATGTGCTAATAAGTGAAAAGCAGGAATTTACGTATTTATTGAAAAAAAAATGCTTAACATATGTACTTACATAAAAAATATTTATTTACCTAAAAATCCGAGTTCTACTAATAATATCTCAACTGTCAAAAACAGTAATGATGACAGTCAATAATGTCTGTAAGTATCAAATAACACTTAAAAGACAGTTTGACTGTTGATAGACAGCGTTGTGATGCTTTGCACGCTCATTCAATCCACCAGCAGGAACTGAAACTCCCTGCCGCTTTACGTGGCGAGTGATGTGATCGTTCCACTGCGGAGTTGTCTCCTAACGCACAGTATTACCCTTTCACGAATTGATTGCCGGCGGTCGAGATGGGAACTATTCTTTGTTTACTTGTGTCACACGTCAGCCTGCTTCGTTGACAGGTACAGTTGCGCGAGTAGGATATGACTCAGCTCCAGTAGCCTCAGTCATCGTTTAACTGTCTATGGTGACATGAGCTCCTGTGACGCGCAATGCTGCTTGACTTATGTGCAGAATGTACTCTGTCGTCACTGTGTTCCCCGCTTCGCCCCGCGGGGCAGCTGCTACAATATACAACAAACACTAGCGCAGCCACGCTCAGCAGCAATCATATCTTCAATGGGTAATAGCAGCTGTTATTGTTGTTTGAATTGATGAACTTGATACACCGTGTACTTGGTTGCATGTGTTGAATATCTCAGTAACCTGGTTGTACTAATGTGTGTATTTCTAATTGGTGTTAGGATTTGTCTCGGGCGGGTGTAGCCATAAGTTAAGAACCATTCCAATATTTGTCTCGAATAGAAGTGGGAAACTACGGAAACCCACTTCTAGGACAGATGATGTGGGATCAAGCCCACCACCTTTTAGATCTGCCTCACAAGATTGCTTGTACTCCACTCCATTCCTCAGTCCAGGATGAATTATCTTGCCACAGCCGATAATTGAACCCAGAAACTTTAGGATCGTAGACCTAATACTTAACCCGAGACTACAGAAGGCAGTGCACGAATTTCTCAGCCCTCAGGTCAGAATTGAGTTTGTTGGCAGAGTCGGGAATCGAATCCAGACCTCCGGAGGCGAAAGCCAAGAACGCTAGCCGCTACACTACGAGGGGGATTTAAGAACGTGTATTTCTATTAGAGAGAGGTGAAATGAATTAAGATGAATGAAACTGGGCCAGGAGTTGGAAGGAGATGGCCGTGGCCTATTGCAGTGAGAGCCTTTCCTATTGAATGGAGCATCGCAGGCGCCGTGTGACGGACAGGGCACCGTGTGTAGCAGTCTGTCGACCAAGACAATGGCGCTAGCAGCAGCGTATCACCCAACTAGTTTAACACATTTACACTTTTTAACGTATTTAGTAATCATAATTACTTACATGAATTTCAGAGTAGTTGCTGGAAATGCTGTCCTTCATTTTCTAGACGTCCGGCCCCATGGCGAATTAATTAGCTCGGTAGGCTTTGGCCCAAATGGTCCCGGGTTCGATTCCCGGCTGAACCATCGGGGATTTTCATCTCCTGGAGTTGACTCCTCTGGCCCGGGGACTGGGTGTATGTGACGTCGTAATCATGACTTCATCGTCATTCGGACACGCAGGTCGCCCACGGGCGTTCACTAGAAAGACCTGCACTCAGCCTCCCAGGAGGCCGCACGACAACAACAAAATCTAGACATACGTTCCTTCGACTTAGGAAGTTTTGCTACACTCGCCGTAATTCATCCTCGCTGATGTTTCGTATCTGTGCAGTAATTTCGTTCTCGAGAGCCTCCAGATTAGGCCTACGCGGATTGTTTCCGTATACCTTTTGTTTGAGGTTCCCCCACAAGTAAAAATCGCACGCTACTGAAACGTACAAACACATTTACTGTAAGACTTCTTGAGAAGATAGGTTTCCACTAGGAAAATTCGATATTTTGTTCTATACCTAACCATGTTCACAGGATACAAGATAGTCTACAGTATTTCACAAAAGTCTTAATTATCTCAAGTAAGGTACCTTGCCAGCTGCGTATGTAATAAATGCCATGACAGCATCCAGGACTTCCTGACCCGCTGTTGTAATTGGTGCATTCTATAAATCTGGCGGGGACTGATTGCGACCTGTCCGCCGCACGGCCTTTGCGAGGGTCTGTTCTAATGCAAGGGCCCTGACTGTAGAATGTGACGTTCCGGCATTTGCCTGGAGTTGTAAATGGTAAACCACAGAAAACCTTTTCAAGTGTGGCCGATGGTTGGGTTGGAATCCACTCGACTACGGTTTCTAAAGATGGCTTGGCCCTCATGGCCTTGCGCTGCGCCTTATCGGTAAAGCCTTGCGCGAAGCGGATATAGTTTACATGGCTGTGCGGATAGCGGATAAGCTGCCGATAATATTTAGAGTAAATTTGCGGATACGTTTTAGAATACAATGTTGAAGTTTTTTTTTTTTTTTTGCAAAGATCTGCGTCTTTCACGTTCCTTGCTATTTCTCTATTTGCTTTCGCTTGGATTGTATGGGAATAATAGAGAAGTGAGAGAAGCCAGTCATGGAATACCCTCATTTGGTGTTGACTTGTGCCATAAGATAGGCCTAGTCCTTTATAACTGTGCTTGCCTGCGTGGGTATACTGTATATCTGACGACCACAGAACACCAAATATAATAGAAGTGAATGACGCATGGTAAAGCATGGAAACAAGAAACTAATGCAGCGCGCCTGGTGGTATGGCAGCCAACTACGAGTATGAAAATATTGGCTCCCAAATATGTTTTTTTTTTTTTTTAATTTTATTTTACCAGGCCACTCCAATCTGTATTTAATATAAGGACACATTTCCATTTTAAAAAAATCGCACCAACTCGCGACTTTGTACTGGATGGTTTTATTTTGAACTGTTCACACCGATGTCGTATGACCCATATTCTTTGGCGTGGGCAACACCCGCATTTGACAAATACGGTTTACGAACGAAAAGTATGGAGCGCGATTATAAGCTGCAGAAATGCGACAGTATCGTGTTATCCAGGAACACTATTTGCTATTGAGAGTAGTTGAACGTATAAAGTGACTTAAAAATCTCTCAGAATTTGGATAATAAACAGTTACCGTAACGTGTTTCAAGCATGCAGAGCCGCCATGTTATCAACAACACAGAACACCAAATATACCCAGGCCAAATCAACCAATTAGGAGGTGACCTTTTGCCTAGCAGCGCTGGTAGTGGGATGGCGGTGAAGTACACAGTGTTGTAAGTTACTCGTATCGTAGCTTCACCGCTAAATATAAGTAAGTGCTCTAACTAGCCACCCGCCGTTTAACTTGCCGTTACTCAAAGGGACAAAACTCAGTCAACGACTTTCTCCTCAAATGTCTAAAGGTGTGGTGGCTTTAGTACTTTACGCTTTATCTAATAAACTAAAAATATTATCGTAATATCAGTGGTTTTGGATAACTAACGTCCGGATGCGGGGTGGATGCGGATAACAGTCGTGCGGATGCGGGGCGGATGCGGATAACGTTTTTTTTATCCGCGTAGGGCTCTACTTATGGGGTGTAGCTACCGTTATTGTTATGTGGAAGTAATGATTTCTGGATATACTCCTGGAGGATTAAATTTATTGCATATCACCCCTTAGCACGAGTAGGCCTAAGTGGAATAGAAGTCACTGTATAGGTTCCAATCGTGAATTCAAACTGCGTGTGTCTTTCAAACTTGATTTTCGTTCAATACCGCTGGTAATTTAGATTGTGAATGCTAGCTGACAGAGGGAGCGATGTTGGCTGTCAGGACCACTCCATTATTAATAGCTTGGAATACTTCATAGCCGACATCTATTAAGTTGTATTTACACGCGCCCAAGCCGGCAGACCTCAGCGGGATAATGGACGAGGCGCTTTCAATGGACAGCGCAATTTCGGTGAATGCTGAGCACAGGCAAGCCCTGCCCTTACTTCCGCTTAGCAAGTCTATACAGTCTCTGTCAATCCCTTGAACCTACCCAAAGCTTAGGCCAAGCAGGGGGCAAATTGGCCATGCTGATGGGGGCAGATAGCATTCCAATTACGGTTACTAGCTTTATCTTTATTCTTATAATTTATTCTTGTTACGGTATTATTATGACGACTCCGTGGCTTAGGCGGCAGCACGCCGGCCACTCACCGCTGGTTCAGTGGTTCAAATCCTGGTCACTCCATGTGATATTTGTGCTGGACAAAGCGGAGGCAGACAGGTTTTTCTCCAGATACTCCGGTTTTCCCTGTCACAATTTCATTCCGGGAACACTCTCCACTACCATTTCATTTCATCTGTCATTCACTAATCATTGCCTCAGGGAGGTGCGACAGGCTTCAGCAGCTGACAAAGTTCCTATCCTCGCCGCTAGATGGAAGATTCATTCCATTCCCTGACCCGGTCGGTCGACTGGAAGCAGGCTGTGGATTTTCAAGTTATGGTATTATTATCATCTGACAGCCCAGAGGCAGGTTGGATCCTCAAAAAGCACCGCCACAGGTCAGGTGTGTAGATACCTACAAAAAGCCAAGGCAGCATTAGGTAATTTGTCATTGCTTTCTTCACCGAGTCTGGATAATAGCAGTGACCATATGAGAAGAACCTTTCACAGTACACACAGACACCAGCTGTGCCCTGAAGGCCATACTCGGCACCACCCATACCTCAGTAGCTTCCATATAATCACAGCCATGAGTGGGACTGAGACATTGGTGGAAAGCCACATTTTACTCTAGCCTGTGCCAACAGACAAATGCAAATTTACTGCATTCATCAACAGATGAATATTATATATTTTCATATGCTGTATATATAGTCCTACAGTATACCAGGTGGCTCGTTTGCCCCGTAAAAATTAAAGTCTGTTCGCCGAGTCGAAATAGTGGGAGTAAACACAGTTGTACACGTGATTGCAGGGCTGCCCGCAAGGGGTGCATAGAGCTGTGCCTGACGTACGCCAACTTCAGTGCTGTGTATAGCCTACATGTGAAGCGTGCTGTGTATAGCCTACATGTGAAGCGGGCTGACATATCGGTTACATGCTACAGCGCGGTTTATTTATTGTTCGTTTATGTATTTGTTTAAATAATTAATTAATAAAGTTCTTAACTGCTTATGACAGGCAACAGTACACAGTACAGCACAGCACTAAGTGCAGCAAGTCTTGTCATGTCTAGGGCTACGGCATGACTAATGATCTCGGAGCTTCTTGGCTACCCCTGACCGGCAGAGCCGATGACGTGAACTGGGCGTGTTTCCCTGTCCGGGTAGCCACGGGCACTGTCTCGACTCGGCGAATAGACTTTACTTTTAGGTGTCTCGCATCCCTACTGTACTAACGATGAACGGGAGGTCTAATAACTTAATTCCTAAGCGGTATACTTCAATGCAAGCAGGTTACGTCAGAATGCCAAGAGATAACAACCAGACGGCCGCTCGCTACATGTTCCTCAGTGCTCTTGTATAATGCGCCCCATTGCGTTATGAAACCTCCAACTTCGATGGCATTACGACCAGCTTCTCCATAGATTAGCATGATCTCCGTCAGTGTCCGTGTACACGTTGTTACCAGCCATTGTCCATATGTTGCCAGCAACTGTCGTGTTGCTGTAACACATATGAGTTCATTACGCTCGCAAACTCGAGGCCTCACGTCAGTTCGAAAATTCCCGATTAGGCCAGGAATACGACCCTGGACCTCCTAGATAAGAGGTGAGCGTGCTACCTCTGCGCAATGGGGCCAGCATTACTATTAATACATCTGGAATTAGTCCGGCTCCGTGGCTAGGATAATAGTTTAGTGTGCTAGGCTTTGGCCCGAAGGGTCCTGGGTTCGAATCCCAGCTGGGCCATGGGGAATTCAATCTCCTGTGGTTAATTCCTACGGCATGGGGACTGGGTATGTGTGACGTCTTCAACACCACTTCATCCTCATTACGGCGCACAGGTCGCCCACGGGCGTCAACTAGCGAAACCTGCACTCGGCCTCTCAGGAGGCCACACGATAATAATAAAAATCTGGAATTAGCATGGATAAGTTAATACTGTAGAAGCACAAATTAACACATTGAGACGGTTTGAGAATAAAGTATCGAAAACAAGGAAATACCCACAACCCTCGAATACTATCTATTTCTATAACCTCGATGTAAGGCCAATTAAAAAATAGTTATCATCATCATTATCATCAATGTCCTTTCGATGTTATTGTTTTTATTTGAGGGTCTTGGACATCTTGGTCATTTAGCCGTTTGTACTTAGGTGTGTGCATATGTAATTCAGTTGATGAATTGGAGAGAGGCGGCCGCGAGCTTACGTAAGAGACCATCCCGGTATTTGCCAGGAGTAGGAGTGGGAAACCACGGAATACCCCTTCCAGGATGGCTTGGGTTGGAATCAAAACCACCTCTTCCCAGTTTTGCCTTACGAGGCTGAATGTACACCGTTCCAGCCCTCCGTAAAGAATTAAATTTCTTGGCAGAGCCAGGAATCGAACGCGGTTCTAGAATTGAATTAGCCACCCTGCGACTCAAAATAAGGAACCATCCAAGAATTTTCCAGGGGTAAGTGTGGGGAGTTCCTAGGTAGGACCTCATTCAAGATGGCGGCTGTTAGTGCCGAGGTGCGAATTTAAAATCTCCTGACTAGCTGATGCTTCTCACAGTAGTCTGGGTCAATGCATGTGAGATTTTCAAAGTTAAATGTCATGTCCTGTGGTTCGGATTCCACGTAAAAAGGAGGTCCCGTGGCTCATGACCCTGAGATTAACGGTCACGTAAAACTACAAACGTCCTTCGTTCCTTCACGGTAGTCTTGGGGCGTAACTTAACAAGCTGCTGGGAATCATGAAATAGATTAACAATGACAATGACCATCAATGCAACCATTAATATGCAACTTCTAGAATTGTTCGGGCAGATGACCTCTCTGTTCCACCCATTAAAGCAACAATACCTATCTAACTTCTAGAATTAACCTTATTTAGTAATGAATTTTATAGTATACAGTCTTCTGTGGACTTGGGGTACGTACTGAGACTTTGGTCTCACATGTCCTGGGTTCGATTCGATTCCCGGCTCTGTCAAGAAATATAATCTGGTCTGAAGTTTGGATCAGGGCGCACTTAGCCTCACGAGATAAAATTGAGAAGAGGTGGATTTGATCCCTAGCTTAGACAACCTAGAAGTAGTTTTGTATGATTCGCCATTTCTGCTCCAGGCTAATGCCGGGATGGTTCGTAACTTAAAGCCACGGTCGCCTCCTTACCAATCCTAACCTCATTCAAAAATAGTCTACTCACACGAGGGTTGAAATGACCACGTTATCTAAACCCCTAAATGAAACAACAACAACAACAACAACAACAACAACAACAACAACAACAACAACAACAGCAACTCTATGTAGTGTTTGTCTCTGGGTAGTGCTTCCGATAGCGTTAACCGCCAGATTAACGCCATATTTAGCTTTTTGCCAGGTAACGCTGCCAAAGGGATAAAATGACCGTCCAATGGCAATATTTACCGGAGCTAAATTTGCTGAGTAAACTTGTTACCCAATATGCTACAGAATTTTTTCTGCTGCCATTTGGTATTCATTTACATTTCATTAGCCGGGATACGCACATAGGAATACTGTACAATGATGCGAGAAACCGTACTGGACTATTATTAGTAGGTGACATGTAATTTAAGGTAGACAAATAGTCTACAACTGTCCATCCTGAGACGTACCGTGTGCGTTATGTCACGCACCCCGGCTGCGAGGAGAAGCTGCATCAAGTCATGTGATCAATAGTTCGAATCCCGGCATGGCAACGATCATACTTGGTCTGGTTTCACCACATTCCCTCCAGTCAAGCTCCGGAACAGTACTTTATTTCAAGTATCAGGGCACTACCCGAATCCCCACAACACACCTAATGGCACCAGCTCTGTCAGTGATCTTAGAAACTGACACGAGAGCTGGAAAGAGGTGAATCCAGTCTCGTAAGGACAATTGAGTAGCTGTCTGATCACAGAGACAGCGTCCCGGTGAACAAAGCCAAGATTAACATCGGCGGGGAACTGTCGCGGTGACCATCTGTACGCCAAATGAATGTGCAAATATCGCTTGGTAGGCAAAGGCCCGTATTGGGCTGTAGTGCAAAGCAATAGAGAGGGAGGCAGTATCTTTATTATCATGGCTTGCTGGAAAAAAAAATCCACCCATCAGTAAGTTAAAACGGCACAATTGTCTCTTTGCCACGTAAGAATATAAAGTTCATTGTGCAATTTTCCGAAAATGCACCAAGTAGCCTACTCCGATAATCCTGTTAGTTCTTCACTGCTCCACTTTCTGAACTAACGTAAGTAGCAATCCCTAAATTGGATATAAACTACACACATCACAAGAAGTTATGCATACATTGCATGATTGAAGCACAGTAAATGGATTTCATGCATTTTTTTGCACACGTTCCTGCTTAGTAAATCAAGGAGGACACATTACAGCCGCGGTATTTCATTGGGAGAGTGGCATACCAAATATGATGGCAATAATATAGGGAGTGTTGCAAAACTTTCCTTGATGTGTGCAGCGTCAAACCTAGACACGCCTTAGAAGCCCTTATTATCTAGTGCCTCAAAATACAGCTGCCCAAAAAATTAATTTTATTATTTCTGCCACTATTACCTTCCCAAGGTCGCTCCACCACAACGTAACCGCATGAATAGGCCAAATGACTTCAGACCAGTTTCACCCACGAAAGGAAACTCCAACGTCTGATATAAATATTTAACATCATGGTCATAAGGTTGTTATTGTTGTTTTGTTCCATTTGTGTGGCTTAGACACCATGGTCATTACCGGGTGAGTTAGCCGTGGTCGTTACGGCAGGGCTGCTAGCAGTCGCTCACATCCGGGAGGCGAGGAGGTTCGAATCCCCCCACCGGCAACCTTGTAGATCGTCTTCTGTGGTTTCCCATCTTCCTTCCAGGCAAATGCCGGGGTTGGTCCCTAACTATAGGCCTCAGCCACTACCTTCCAACTCCTCGTCCTTACAATCACACTTTCCTCCCCAGACAACACTCCACACGTGACGGTACTTGTGGCTCACCCATTGGGTGTCCGCCTAGAAGGAGCTACAACATGGCGAGCCGCACATGTCCTCGGACACTCCCGGCACTAAAAGCCATACGCTAAATAAAAAAGCATGGTCATTCAGCTCCGTAAACTTGTGTGTGTGTAACTTTGTCTGATAACCTGTAATATTGTAATGGCTGTATTAACCCTTTATAGGGCAAAACATTCTCTTCTTAAACTTTTATGTGCTTTCACATTTTAATTTATTTTAATTATTATAATTATTAATAATGCTATTTATTGTTTCTCTAACATTAATGTTTATGTATTTATTTTTAATTTTCAATGTCTGTGTTTTTATATTTGATTTTTTTTGTCGTTTACCCTCCAGGTTGGTGGAACCCACGGACTCAGCGAGGGAACTCACCACTACCGCCTCTACGGGCAGTGTCCTAGAGCTGGGAACATCGAATCGGAGTGGATACAACTGGTGAGGTGGGATTGGCACCTCGCCCAGGTGGCCTCACCTGCAAAGCGAACAGGGGCCTCATGAGGGAAGGTAAGGGATGGTGAGGATGGATAGGCAAGGAAGAGGGAAGGAGGCGGCCGTGGCCTTGAAGAAGGTACCATCCCGGCAGTTGCCCGAAGACGAAGTGGGAAACCACGGAAAACCACTTCGAGGATGGCTGAGGGGGAATCGAACCCCCTCTACTCATTTGGGCCACCCGAGGCTGAGTAGACCCCGATCCAGTCCTCGTACCACTTTTCAAATTTCGTGGCAGAGCCGGGAATCGAACCCAGGACCTCCGGGGCGGCAGCTAACCATGCTGACCGCTACGCTACGCATATATTTTATAGTTATGTTTATTATTGAAATTTTGATATTTCTTTTATTATTGTAATTTTATTTTTAGATTTTTTATTTTTAGATTTAAATTTCATTTTTATAATTTACGTCTTAATGTTTTTAGTTTTAAATTGTTTAAAATTTCACCCAAAGCATTACGTCAACTAGATACGTATATACTATTTTTTTTAAATACTAGCACTTCGACATCAAAATTCTCCGAAATTTGGCTGATAGATTCAACTATCAGCATCTTTGAAAGCATAAACTGTCCATATGACAGGTGGTTAATAATGAGACCACTATCCCATAAAGGGTTAAAGAGTGTATTTGTAATTCTGGTAGAGTTTGGGAAAGAGGCGGCGGTGGTCTCAAAGTTATGAACCATCCCATCATTTGCCTGGAGTGGGACTGAGGAGCCACGGAAAACCGCTTCTAAGATGGCAGTTTTGCCTCACGAGGTTGAGTGTACTCCGTTCCAGCCCTCATATCCGAATTATGTTTCTTGGCAGAGCCGGGAATTGAACCCGGAACTCCGGCCACTAAACCACGAGGATGGTCGTAAGGCAACAGAGAAGCTACAGTAGATTTCCACACAACTAGCGGACCCGTGCGAGAACTCTCGCATGCGTATAAACCACCCGCCTGGCTTTACTGTTAGGCGGGCTTTCTGTATAAACCACCCGCCTGGCTTTACTGTTATGCGGGCTTCTATAAATAGGCCTATGTTTATTTGTTTAAACGCGCTTTTTTAAAAAAATGTCGATATTTACGAAATCAGAGAACAATTCATCATTGCTGCTGGTTGCACAATGGGTAGTGTGCTCCCCATGTGCACAGACTACCTGCCCGGCCCTAGCGCTATGCGGCTGCACGCGACACAGTTCCACCAGGGGCTATCGTCTTGTTTATTTCATTAAAAGCACTTTACAAACAAACACATATATTTCCGTTGAATTTTAAGAAATGCAAGATTTTTCCTGTTCTATTGAGACGATTTGGAAGATTTTGGTACAAACCACACTTTCTAACTCCCTCTGGTTTAGGAGCTTGAGTTTTGTGAAACATACACCTTAGCATATTACTGTATATCACTACTTAGTATAAAACAAAGTCCCCGATTCTTGGATGTTACGGGTAAACTCGAGAACCCTGGATGGATTTTGATGCGGTTTTCACCATTCTGTAAAGGATACCTCGAGGATTATTTCTGTAGAAAATAATTTATTTATGATCAAAGGAAGCCGAGCAGTAACGATTTCAGTGGAAAAGTCCTGGCGTCCGAGCGCTTTGTAAGCTTACGCTGGGCAAACCGTTAAAAATATCTAAATACTATGAGTGTAAGAAATGATCAGCATGAAAGTTCTACAAGAAAGTCCGGAAGAGCATATGTCTATCTTCAATACATCGCGCACTATAAGTGTTTTTACGTTTTAATTTCTTCCAACCATGTCCATTCAACTACTGAGGCGACAGTTTACGAGCTAGCTAAGGGCGAGTCATATCAACCCTGCTACAGCCTAGCTAGCGGGCGAACCTATTGCCCCAGATACAGCCAGCAGCAAACCGTTAAGTCGTGTTGAGTTAAGACTTCTGAGAAGGGTGGTTGTATTTGGAGTTTCCCTGGAAGTGCAACTCAGGTTTTCTTCAATTCGCATGTGAAACACAGTCAAGTTAAGATTGGACGTAAGGGGGATTTGAGTTTCATTCACCTCGCCATTCCCTGGAAGTGCAACTCTATTTCGCTTGTGCACTTTTCGTTCCGCAAAATTCACAGTCAATTTAAGATTGGACGGAAGGGGGATTATATTATATTAAATTATAATGATTGGCGTATAATCTCTACTTACCTTGGAATAAAACAAAGTCCCCGATTCTTGGATGTCACGAGTAATCTCGAGAACCACTGAATGGATTTTGATGCGGTTTTCACCATTCTGTAAAGGATATCTCGAGGAAGGTTTCTGTAGAAAATAATTTATTTATGACCAAAGCAAGTCAAGCACTAACGATTTCAGTGAAAAGGTCGAAAAAACTGGCATCCGTACGCTATTTAAGCTTACGCTGGGTAAACCGTTAAAAATATCTATATACTATGAGTGTAAGAATTGTTCAGCATGAAAAGTTATAAAAAAGAGCCCGGGAGAGCATATCTCTATCTATCTTCAATACATCGCCGAGTTTTTACGTTTTCATTTCTTCCAACAATCTCCATTCAGAAATTGAAGCAACAGTTTACGAGTTAGCTAGGGGCGAATCTATCACCCCAGTTACAGCTGAGCTAGTGGACGAGCTTATTGCCCCAGATACAGCCAGCAGCAAACTGTCGAGTCGTGTTGAGTTAAAAACTTTAGAGACGAGTGGTTGTGATTGGAGTTTCCCCGGAAGTGCAACTCAGCTTTTCTTCATTTCACCTGTGAACTTTTCGTTCCGCAAAATTCACAGTCAAGTTAAGATTGGACGGAAGGGAGATTTGTGATTCATGCACCTCGCCATTCTTAAATTACGTCTGACAAGAATTTGTTACACCTGCATCTCCATGATAATATAATTAATAGTCCAGTCAGTGATTTTAACCCATCATGCCGAGACGTAAAACGGATATTGGTCGTTGTTCATTGACATTGGAAAAATAAAGCTCTTATAACGTAATGCATTCATAACTGTTGCCGAGTGAAGCCGGGTCGGGTTGCTAGTTTATTATATAGATAGATGCTCAGCACATAGGATAAACTGTACAGTCACTGGCACTCTGACAGCTATTGGCAATGCTTGCATTTATTTGAATAAAATAGTATATTTACAACAATATCATTGCCACAGAGTGTTTTATCTTTCCATTCTATATATTACTCCTCGGCCTCTATACTTCATCTTACTGCCACCAGGTGAACAGTTTTGAAGTGAATGTTGGAACAAGTTTGTGTTGTTCATCACTGCTGGTATTTTGTTGACATCTTACAGTTTTGTTCAGGTTACTAGTTCCAAACTTCGATGTTTGGAGCTCAGTATTCAAACTGTATTTTAAGGGTAAGTGTTAAAACATGTTTAATACGCCTTTAATGTATTTCTTCTGTGTTTATGAAGCACTCTAACCTATAATTATTCCGTGTAAAGGGGGTGCCAATTACTGTATTAAAAATAACGATAAAATGCAGTAGTTGGCACTCTGTGCCAATAACTGTGATTTTGGTTTTCAGTCTTGTTCCATGTCTAAGGTCTTGAGCAATGCATTTGAAGTGGGAAAGAATATTGTTCTACATGTTTGTATTAAAAATCAGGAGCCACACAAAGAAAAGAAAGGTGCCAAGGACTGTACTTGACCAAGGTGCCAACAACTAAATTTAGGTGCCAAGTACTGTCTGTTTGCTCACTTAATATTTCATAACTGATTTATAATATGTTAAGGCTCTATATTTAGTTTCTTAATATTTATAATCAATATTCATAATGTACAGAACATGAGACAGAAAAAATGAGACAAACAACAGCAGATTTTCTTTTCAAAATTATTCATTTAATTGGTTACGGTCATTAAAGTGCCAATAACTGTACAGTTTACCCTACGCAGAAGTAAACAAGAACCGACTACGTTAGCATTGGAATAGGTGGACTTCACACGGTGAGCAATGAACTTCTTACCTCGTTCCGAATCCTGATTTTCAGCTGTTCCATGTCATTCTCACTAACCCCATCAAGAAGAACTCGATAGGGTAACCACAGTGTGAGGGCTCATATCGTATTGAAATCGCGTGGCTTACGTCAGAGATGAATCTGGGGTTTAGAGACGTTACTTTCTCGATACGACGTCTGACAAATTCATTTTACATTCCTTTAACTGTATGCGTGAGCATTGTATCACGCCGTATAGATCGAAAGAAACCGTGTGTCTGTTTCTTCTATGATCTAACTACACGAAAATACTGTAACGGTCTTCACTCGAACTGAACTGCAATGCCTGTTAAATCTCCGCCAATTCCAGGACACTTAGCATATTACATTTTTGTTCAACTACTGCGATAACCGATGCTACTTTAAACACACAAGGAGTCTTCAGTTCAATACGAAAAGAAATACGTAGTAAAGAGAAAGAACAAAGAACGTGTTCACCGCCACAGTCGTACTTAAAGAATGTCAAAGGCAAAAATTAAAAAAAAAAAAAGAAGATCTTGTTCAAATTCTTCCATGGGAAAAGCAGCATTAATATTTAAATTGTCTTATTAAGTAACCGGAAGTCGTTCCCACTCGGCGGTGTAGCCATAAGCATGAATTCTCTCTTCGCGACCGTGACTGGGAGCTACAGTAACAACAATTCCAGAGATAGGAGGTTCGAATCCCGGCAGTCACTTCCTGGTGTAGCGGCTAGCACTATTGGCTATCGTATCGCAGGTCAGGGTTTGATTCCCGGGTCTGCTAAGAAATGTATTTCTGGTCTGAGGGCTTGCACAGGGTATACTCAGCCTCATGAGGCGAAATTGAGAAGAGGTGGGCTTGATTCCCATCTCAGCCATCATAGAAGTGGATTTCCGTAGTTTCCCACTTCTACACTAGGAAAATGCCATAGATAACGTTTTGTAAAGAAATTTATTTTATTTTTATTCTTAACCCTCTTTAAAGATTTTGCACTTAACCCTTTATAGGGCAGTATTATTGAAGATTTTTTATTTGTATTTATTTTAATTTCATATTAATTATTTTAGCCTAATTGTAATTATTATTATTAATTTTAATTGTTGTTCTCTTAAACATATTTTTAATCATATTTATATTGATAATTTTTAAATTATTTGTATAATCTAAAAATTAAGATTATAAATTTACTATAAGTTTCTTTTATGAGCTTGTTTATTTTTATTTTTTACAAGCATATTTATTTTTAATTCCATTTTTTTAAATTCTCATGCTCTATATTTTTCACTCTTTAATTTTAGTTGTTATTATTTAAAAAATAATGTTATCAAGCACCTTAGGCCCAATATTTGGTTATCAGAAATATTATTATGTTTGAATTCCAGCCAATGACCATAGTAGGGTTTTTCTATTCAGAAATATTAACACTTCCAAAAACAATTATTGTTGATATTCTATATGGCTGAAATATTCAACCATCAGCTTCTTTAACAACATACATTGTCCTTATAGTAGGTGAGGGTGTGGTGGCTCAGCGGTCTAGCTGTATGCCTCTCACCAAGGCGGTCCGGGTTCGATTCCCGGCCAATGCATGTGAGATTTTAGAAGTGAAATGCCATGTCCTGTGGTTCGGATTCCACGTAAAAAGGAGGTCCCGTGGCTCATGATCTCAAGATTAACGGTCACGTTAAACTACAAGCTTCCTTTCCTTATAGTAGGTGGTTAATACAGGGTGCATCAAAATAAATATCGGGGCTTTAAGGCTTTGTAGTATGTATTACAGTTAGCGTACGATTATAAATAATACATCAAATGAAAGAGCAACTCAAACAGTTTGTCCTGCAAGTGTTCGTACCTGTGCGCGTGCGCATGCACTGGTTCCTCCGTCTTCCGTTAGAAGCACTAGTAGCCAAGATGGCGACTAGGGAGCAGCTCTTTGTGCAAGGACTGAATCTGTAGTTACAGTGCAACGTGCGTTCCGGATTACGTTTCGGATGGCAGAGCATGTTTCGCATGGTTTCCGCGTTGACCCGATCTGACGCCATTCGATTTTTACCTTTTGGGTGTTCGTAAAGGATCATGTGTATGTGCCTCCACTACCAGCTGGCCTAACCGACTTAAGAAACAGGACTGAAGCAGTTGTTGCAACCATTACTCCAGAGACAATGAGCAAGGTTTGGGACGAACACGGCTATCGACTCCATGTGTGCCGTGTGACGAATGGTGCACACATTGAACACTTGTAGGATAAACTGTTTGAGTTGCTCTTTCGTTTGATGTATTAAGTTATTTATAATTTTATGTTAACTGTAATAAATACTACAAAGCTTTAAAACCCCGATATTCATTTTGATACATCCTGTATACAGACCACAAACATATAAATGGTTACATTCAATAAATGATTCTGACGACTGACGTTTTGGCTGATTCTGAAGGAAGTGTTACGAATGTCTAGTGTGAGGAATAAATGGACAGTCAAGTACTTAATACCACCATCCAGTATGAGAAATACCGGCATCCCGCTCAGGCTTAAAAACTCATGAAAAGTATGTTGTTTATTTTGCCGATAATAACACCCGTACAACACAAAATAACATTACGGTGAGTTTATTAAACTAACGAGACAAAAACTGAACAAATTTAAATTAAACGTTGTATAAAAATCGATGTTGCCTCCGTAGTGTAGTGGTCAGCGTGCTTAGCTGCCACCTCGGAGGTCCGAGGATCGATTCCCGACTCTGCCACGAAATTTGAAAAGTGGTATGAGGACTGGAACGGGGTATACTCAGCCTTGGATGGTCCAAATGAGTAGAGGGGATGATTCCCACCTCAGCCATCCTCAAAGTGGTTTTCCGTGGTTTCCCACTTCGTCTTCGGACAAATGCCGGGATGGTGTCTACCGTCAGGCCACGGCTGCCTCCTTCCCTCTTCCTTGTCTATCCCTCCCATTCTTCCCATCCCGTCCCATACCTCGTGAAGCCCCCTGTTAGCTTTGCATGTGAGGCCGCCTAGGCGAGGCGCTAGTCCCACCTCCCCAGTTGTATCACCTGACCCGATGTCAAGCTCCAGGACACAGCCCGTAGAGGCGGTCAAGATGGCATCCCTCGCTGAGTCCGTGGGAAAAGCTTACCTGGAGGATAAACTGACTGCGAAAAAAAACGAAAAATTACTCACACCTCCGAAAGATTAGTATAGTAGTGGTAGGGAAAAGAAACACTAAAAAGAAAGAACATTCTTTCAATTATTTCCCATTTACGGCTCTTTGCTCAATCCGAAGATTGGTTAGTGTAGATGCAGGCGACTCGGAAAATACCCGCATCGTTGCTGAGACAAGTCTCTGTATGCTCAAAAGTCTCGCACTCCTCAACAATATCTTTCTGAAAGGTTAATATCTACTGCTGAAACAGATAATGTTTAACTAATTCAAATTGAAAAGGATTTTAAACTAATGTCATCCCTAGGCTATATGCGAATAATATTCCACGAACGTTACAGGAAGATTATTTTAATATCTATATATATATATATATATATAATACGCTAAGGTGTATGATTCACAAAACTCAAGCTCCAAAACCAGAGGGAGTTAGAAGGTGTGGTTTGTACCAAATCTTCCAAATCGTCTCAATAGTACAGGAAAAATCTCGTATTTCTTGAAAAGTCAACGGAAATATATTTATTTGTTTAATAAGTGCTTTTAAATAAATAAACAAGACGATAGCCCCTGGAAGAACTGCGCCGCGTACAGCCCGCATAGCACTAGAACCGGGTGGGTGGTCTATACATATGAGAGAGTTCTCGCACGGGTCCGTTAGTTGAGATACTATTATCTTAATATTAAAGCTAGGATGATGATGATAATTGTTGTTTTAAGGGGCCTAACATCTAGGTTGTCGGCCCATTAAAGCTAGGAAGGTGAAATTTGGTATCTTGGTAGTTGCCAGCACAACGAGATGCTGAAGTACATAATTCTTTTGAAACGTTCCTAACCGGGGAGTACGGAGGAGGAGGGAAGGGGATCTGAACATAAATTTCTACAATTTCATGCCTATACCTTCGAAATACTCACACCCCAGCTCACTGATATATAGAATTAATTTTGGCGGGTAGGGTTCAGTAGAAATAAGGTGATTAGGTTTTTTTTTTTTTTTCGCAATCCATCGATGCACTTTCTGCGGCCTCCATATTGAACCCTTCAGAATAGCAGTGTTTATATGCAAGAATCTTGATCAAGGGGTCGCGCTCAGTTCCTAGTGTGATGTTTACGTTCGCCAAACAACATGCTCTACTGAGGTAAGGGTCATAGGATTAAAACTATAATTAAGAAAGAAAGGTGACAAGACGTAAAATAATAACATGATTTAATGACTAATAGTGCATAAAAAGAATATAAACAACAATAATAAAAAAATCCTCCCTGAATTTTTCCATGACAGGAATATCTATCAATGTTGAGGAGTCAGACGGATCTCCCCCTTTAAAAAAAATGTGGATCCTAGTTCCACTAACTTGCATTTGGATTTTATTTACGCGTAATGACTAACTACGAGGAATGAGTACTTGAATGACTGTTCGTTTACAGCGGGTTAACAGCCACGATGCGTACGAACAATCATCTCGTAAATCAACGTTTACGGATATGGGACATGACACTAATAAAAACCCATAAAAATGTAATGCTGACACACACACACAAAAATCTACTATTTACAGGAATCTCCCTGAGACCCTCCATTAGCGCGATGACGCACTTGACAAAATGAGCTGCCAACTCCGGCCAATTGCTCAATACACAAACAAGGAAATACAGCATCGCACGTGACTTCACGGGTCACTGATATAGAATATAAACATGGACTAAACCAACAACAACAAAAGCCTGACCGGCTGAGATTACTTTATATGAACAAAACTGCATGTTAAGCAAACGCTTCGGAGATTATCGTGATTCGTAGGCAACTCCCATTTATTTAAACAATTTTTATCATTGATCAGTTCTTAATTCTGTATTTCAAGTAATTACGGAGCCAAACAAGCACTCCCCACTAATGACCTCGCTTGCAACCTTCAGTCCGTCTTGTGAAACAGCTCCCCCTTCCTCAATACTTGTCATTGTCCCAACTCCAGTGTGTAAAAATAACTGACCAGCTGTGCCGTTATCTCAAAGAATCAACAGCAACAAATCTCAACCACCTAAACATATGGTCAGACATTAATCAAAATAGCCACAATTGCCCTCGCAAGGTAACAATATGGACATGGCACCAAGCTGACAGAAATCAGTCTACGCTGAAATTCCCGCTTGTAATGACCACAAAATACACACACTCACACTTCTGGGAATGACATTACGTTTTTCACACAGGTCGGCTGAATAGATGTACACAAACTATTTAAAAAAATATTAAAACCTACGATAGAGCTGACTGCTCTTCGTCACAAATCACATTGCTCCAAAGGCAATAATCTCACTGAATCTGATCAATAATAAACCTTAAAAAAAATTAATTATCCTCCGATCTACTGTATAATTATATTAATTCAGTCCTACTTCTGAAACACAACATATCTCCGAGAGACGTTTTTAACCGCATTGCGTAACATATGCAAACACGGTCGTCCACATAGCTACGTTAGTTAAAACAACAAACAAACAAGAACCTTCTACTAATAACATTTATGCGAGCTGTTTCCATGCAAAAGGTGTGTCAGACCAAAACTAAATATACTACGTTAATCACACTAGCAAAATATTTACAAAACAAAATATGTCCCATACACCATAAGTTAATTTATCAGATAATAAGAATGTTATTTTGTAATCATCCTCGGCCAGTCACCCGTCAAAGGACATCTGCTGCCATCTCCCAACTGAATGCTTCTTAGCTCATCTCAGCCATCTGGACGGAGTGTTGATAGTTCCAAACTTCTTCCATGGTAAGCGATTTCATCTCTGTGCTGATTCAAAAAGTTAGATTATTATACACTTGATATCTGACTACTAAATTCGCCGTTTCAGGTACTACTTTCCCCGGAACAGTCTGTTGGCGAATTGTCGATGCTACTGTCCCTACAAAATATAGTACTGTGACTACCTATCACTGAATTTAACACATTTATTAATAATTTCTGTGTCCTCATGACACGCAAAAGTATATTAGCCTGTGTCCACTGACACACAAAATATAATAAGCCTGTGTCCTGGACACACCAAAGTATAATAAGTTCCGTCCTCAGACGAACAAAAGTAATAGCAATGTCTTGGCTCTTCATGCCACTTATAAATGAACCGGCCCTAGGTATTGATAGAGGGGGAAATTATCTAAAAATTTCTCAAAATAATAGTGGTACAGAAATGAAATAAATATCACTGAACTCGAAAAATTGCGCAGGTCAAGAATATGCCCATTAATCCTAGAATCGAAAGTAGAGATGTTGTCTAGGCGATCTCCCGCGTTAATACTAGCCATCGCGTGCCCAAGCTAGACTTGCCGCGCTGGTAAGCATTCATCTCCCATTGGTTCCACATTTTCTGTAACTTGGCGGTTTTTATCAGACCTTGGCCTCGTAGGAGTGTCTAGTATTTTCATCAGCCACTCACGTTACTGCATCATATTTTTTCTAGGCGCGAATATTACAATGAACATGCCATAAGCGTGTCTCACCACGCGTCCTTTCTATTTTGAGGTGGCCACCACCTGTCCTTCTGAATCATTGCTAGGGTCTATCTTTTCACAATCCTAAGTATTTAGCCTTTTGTCAAACTGCTGCAGGTATGTTCCCATTGTCTCCAACAAATGCTTGAAATTTCCTCATCTCCGTCTGGCTATTTTCATGATGCTGGTGGAAATATTTATTAATTGAAGAAATAAAACATCGAATCATTTATCCATTAGAGGGTAAAGGGTTCACAACTCCTCCACTCATAAAATTTCGAACTTAGGAGAAAGTCGATAATTTAAAAAAAAGACTTCCGTAGGCCAATTTGTTTTATTTCAGAATCACCCCTTTTCTATTACTTGGTCTAGCCGCTCCTGTCTTGAATGGCATTTACTCGTTTCATTTCCTGCTTGTAATGACCCTCTCAACTGCTTGCATGACGCGCTGGTGCCTTAGGCAACACTCTGCTCGTCTCGTTAATGTTTGTCAACACCAATACCACTTCCTTCTTCACGTGCCGTACTCAACTGCTCCCCGTTCACTTGGTTGATATAGGACGTCCATATATTTAAACTGCATCATTATTTTGGCGCTTCCATGGTTCGCTTCTACGATACTTTTTTAAGTTGGCTGCATTGTAGACCGACATTGTTCCTGTGCTTAACTCTTTCACTCTGTATGCATTATTTCCAAGGTTTCTTACAATAGAATAGGGTCCTATGAACTTTTCGCAGAATTTGCTGAAGATCTTCTTCTCTGGATCCGATGTAGCGGGTCGTTTCACCAAAACGAGCTGGTTGATTTCAAGATCACTGTGAAACCTCTTATTTCTCACTCGCCGTAATCTGCGATCTGCTTGTTTTCTCATGTAGGCTCTCGTTCTCTCAATTCGCAGGTCAGGTGCTATCATGGGATCTTGTGGGCAGTTAATGATGCTTTTCACCGTTCTCACTGGATACTCGTTTTTGTGTAAGACCATAGGGATCTGTCCTGTTGACTCGTGCCTGGTAGAATTCATGCATGTCTCTACATCCTTAATTTTATCCACCCATTTGTGATGTTCTTTGGGAATGAAGATTCTCAAGTATGATGTTACACATTTTATTGCTCTCTCACTTGGATTAGATTGAGCAGGTCGGATACTGCTTAAAACGTGTTTTATACCCATGTCCTCCACACCTTTCTTGAATTCGCCGCTTGTGAAATAACTGACATGGTCTGACAATATAAATTCTGGTTTTCCAAGGATTGGAATAACTCTATTTCGAATACGACTGAGTACTTGTTTCGATGTAGTTTTCTGAATGGGGCATAATACGACAAACTTAGAAAATACATCAATGCACACTAGCAAGTGACGGCAACCTCGCCTTCCTTTCGGAATTGGACCGAAACAGTCTAGGGCCAGTAGCTCGCAGGGTTTCTGAGGTAGCAATGGTCTAGGGTACTGCCTCATTAAATAGTTATTGGGCTTTGTCCTCTGACAAGGATCACAAGTCGTAATGACGTCACATATAGTTGTTCTCATACGTGGCCATGTAAATGTCTCTCCTATTGTCGCTTCGCACTCGTCTAATCCGACGTGTCCGTAACTTTCGTGAGTATGCCATGTCAATCCTCGCTGTAAGGATGCAGGTACTAATATGCGGAACATGGTGTGGTCATTATCAACCCATTTGTGCAACAAATTGTTGACATAAACATATCTTCCTTCTTTTGCTTTCGCTTCTTGAAATGCAGGTGTTCCTGTAGGTAGCTGCTTTCTGAAGTATTGAATTAATAGCATCATCCATGGTTCCGCTTCCTGTTCTCGCTGTATCTCACGTAACTCCTCCAAAAATTCCCGGTCCTTCGGTGTTAACTCCAAGTGTTGTACCATCGCTGTTTCTTCATTATCAGGCTCTGGGTTCCTGCTGAGTGCATCCGGAATCACGTTCATCTTCCCTGGACAATGTTCAATCTCGATGCTAAACTGCTGAATATATATAGACCAACGTGTCACACGTTCGCTTGCCATCGACGTCTTAAACAAGAATGTTAGTGCCTTGTGATCAGTCCTGACAACAATGGGGTATCCATAAATTATTCTCATCCATTGTTGGAGCGCATGAAGTATGGCCAACAATTCTAGTTCCGTTACAGTATAATTGCGCTCGTGCTTACGCAATTTTCGGCTGACAAATGCCAAATATGTTTTATGTTGCAGGTTAGCTGGATCTTCTTGGTAGAGCATAGCACCTATACCAATTAGTGAAGCATCCGCTTGGATTATAAATTTGTGCTTGAAATCTGGATATCCTAACTTAATGCAGTTTTACAATAGCTGTTTTGTTGCTTGGAACGCCTTCTCACACTCCGCATTCCATAACCATTTATTATTCTTTTTAGCATTTCCTGCATTGGAGCTACAGTCTCCGTGTAACCTGGACAGTTTTCCTTAAAGAATCCCGTTACGCCTAAGAAAGCCCGAATGTGCTTGACTCTCGTTGGTGTAGGGAAATTCTTTATCGCTTCGATCTTAGCTGGATTTGGCTTCACTCCCTCCTTGTCAATGATGTGACCCAAATATAAGATCTCGCTCTTGAAGAAATGCGATTTACTTTGAAAGTTGATGCATTAAGGTTGCCTAATACTTTATCTAAATTTTCCATGTGAGTTTCAATGTTGTCAGATGCCAGCAGAATGTCATCAATGTATCGTACCGTCATCTCCGTAACTTCCTCGGTTAGATTCCGGTCCAGGGCTCGGATTAAAGCACAGCCCGCTGTTTTGACTCCAAAGGGCATTCGGACGAAGCAAAACGTTTGGTTATCGAATAAGAAGCCAGTTAGAAGCTGTGACTTCTCATCCAATTCAATATGGTGGAAACTGGACGTCAAGTCAACTGATGAATAAATGCTTTTGTTTTTAAAGCCTTTTAGTACGTCTCTGATAATTGGCGCTCTGTCATACTCAGGAAAAATGAGTCTCATGTTGAGATTTCTGGCATCTAAACAAAGTCTAATAGATCCATTTGGTTTTGTGACTGCCAAAATCGCATTTAGATAAGGTGTAGGTGTCTTCCTTATCACTCCAGCTTGTAACATCTCATCTATAATGACCTTGACTTGACAACGATATTTTTCCGGAATTGGGTACAATCTACTTTTGAAAGGTGACCAATCCTCGACTTGTATAGAATATTTGAAATTTAATATTTTACCAGGTACTGTATCAAATACTGCTTTGTGCTTCCTTAAAATCTCTTCCAATTGCTTTCTGTGTTCACCCCCAAGTTGAATGTCATTGAGCCGCTCCTGTAGTAACTCTTCAAATTGTGCATCACTGTCGTCTCCTTCCGTTAATAAAGACCATATCTCCTGGGATTCACTCTTCTCATCTAGTTCCACAACAGCTCCTTCTATGATGTTATCTTCTGCCTTTCGTATCTCCTCTTCCGTCTCTTCCGATATTGCTTCCAATGCCCAAGAATTTACATCTCTTCCGGTAGTGATTTCATCCATATGCAATCCCACGTTCTTCAGCTGATCATACTCTCTAAAACTGACTGTATTCTTGTGCAAATCTATCACTGCTTGATAATCACAAATAAAATTTGCACCAAGAATTATATTGAAATTCATCTTTGCCATGATAATGAATGTTTGCCCAAAAGTATGTTCCAATATGTTCAGCTCTAAGTATGCCTGACGTTTACAAGTAACGGTGCGTTCAGGAATAACACCCCTCACTTTGAGCTGTGGTACGGGAATTACAGGAATATTTTTGACTCCGTCCCAACTCTCGAACCAAGGCCTCCGATACCAGACTGATCTGCGACCCCGTATCCAATAAACATCTTATGTTAATTCCACCAATCCTCGCGTAAATAATGGGTAACTGCCGAATTTCATCGTTCCGTGGTTTCACCGTCTCCTCCAGGCAGTCTTCTGGCAAAGCAATCCATTCTTGTTTTTCGCTACTATCCATCCATCTTCAACTTCCGACTGTTGCGTTTGTAGACTATCTTCTTTATCCAAATTTAGCATTTTTTTTTTAGCTCCGATGCGACTCCCATCATCCTTTTGTCGCCCATGCCCTTGATATTCCTCTTGTCTCAGTAGACTTCCAGCTTCCTAAGTATGTGTGTCTGGATTCTTCATGTTCCCAATGGCTTTTCCCCATCTTCCTAGCTCTCCACCTTGACTAGCGTGTAATTCCTCTAGGTAATTTTGTGATTGAGCGTGCCTATCATCCCAGTCATTTCGATAATTACGTGGCTCTCCTTGATTTTGATCTCTCCTTCCTTTCCATCTTTGATTAGCATTGTAATCACCGTATCTTTCATAAGGCCTCTGATTTCTTCGATTTTCACGCCATTGCTGATACCCTCTATGTTGATATCTATTGTTACGATGCTATGGTCTGTTTTCTCCTTCTTCCTGGTTTCGCCTAGGTGTGGACGTGCTTGTATTAGTACCCTGCGTTTTGGTGTTTGCCTGTTTTGGTTTTATGACCTCTGTCGTATTGACTAACTCCAGCTGTCTTCCTCCTCTATAATGATTATGAGATGTAGTCTCATCTATCTGGCGTAATATCTGCTCTGCATGTAAGGCCGTACTAACGTTCGCTGCGACTAGTACTTGCTGCACGTTGACTGGTAATTGCCGCGCTATAGTCATCACCAGATCCGCTTCATTTAAAGGGTAATCAAGGTCGCGAAATTTTAGCATTTGCATGTTAAAGAAATCTGAGTATTTCGTTTGCTGGGTAGTTTGGTATTTTCTAGAGTAAAGCTCCGTCCTTAGACTCTGTTGTATTGCTGGCGACCAGTACTTGCGCAGAAACGCTAATTTGAAATCTGACATAGTTCCAAATGTATATTTGAAGCTTAAAAACCATGTAAGGACATTTCCTGATAAAAATCTCTCCATCATCCTCAATCTACGTGCTTCAGGTACCCCAGTGTCATTGTAATGATCTTCAATTTCTTTAATAAAAGCTTTAGGTGTCACCCCTGAATTCTCCGTGTATTTCTGCGGTTTATAATCGTTCGAGCGAATTACTTGGATAAGTTGTGTGGGCTGATGACCGTCTTGTGGCGTGGAACTCCTTTCGATATTCTTGCGAAACCCTTCCGTGTTTGTTGTTAATGGGCTCTCTGTCTGAGCTTGACTCCCTGCTGTGCTTGCCTCCCCCGGGCTATTTGAGTCGTCCTGCCTATCTCTCATTGTTCCTGTTTTAAATATCGAGGATTTTTCTAACGACCTCAGTTCGGCTTTAATGATCCTGTCTGTTTGTTCTTTAAGTTTATTCTTAATTTCTTGTTCTAATGCTTGAATACGAGTATGATTTTCGCCTACTGTCTTAAGGATGGTTGATCTTTCCTCTTTAGAATCGATATTCATTTTTCGCCAATCTTTCCTTATTTGCTCCTTAATCGTGCTTACTTTCTCCTCAATCTGGCTTTTAGCGTCATCCTGATTGATTTCTATCTGGCTCAGCCTATCTTCCAATCTCGCGCTATTTTCGTCGATGGTACTCTTTAATTGATTCTGATCCGCTTCTAGGCTTTTCCATCGCTCCGCTGATTTTATTTCGAGACAGTCCATATCTGTAATTATGCCGGATATGTTTTCATCTACCGCTGATAATTGTTGTTGAATGACTTTGCCGCTCTTCTCCATTTCCTTAAATCGTCCTTCCAACTTATCCTGAGCTATCTTGACCTCGCTCGTACTCATAGTGCATGCTAGTTCAATTTGCTCTAATTTACCTAATACCGTTTCATCCAGAATGCTAAGTTTTTGATCAAATATACTTTCCATTTTCTTAATCTGATCTAATTGTTTTTCATTGTTTTTACTAACATCTAGGGCCAGCAATACCATCTGTTGATTAGTGTGTTCCTTCATCTCTGCGGTTAACGAAGCTAATTGGTTCGTGTTTTTAACATTCTGCGCCTCTAACTGCGAATTTATAGTGCCATTGATTTCATTTTTTAGTAATCTAGCTTGTTCCGCCTGATATTCATTTTGTTCAATCCTACTGTTATTTAATTGTGTCCGCAATGATTCACTTTGTTCAGATAGTTTTGTGTTTAGTGATTCACTTTGTTCGGATAGTTTAGCTTTAATGATTCACTCTGCTCAGACAATTTGTTTATAGACTCACTTTGTTCTAACATAGTATTGTTTAGTGATTCACTTTGTTCGGATAGTTTAGTTTTTAGTGATTCACTCTGCTCAGACAATTTGCTTATAGCTTCACTTTGTTCTAACATACTACTGTTTATTTGTTCAGATAATTTCGCGTTTAATGATTCGCTCTGTTCTGATAGTTTAGTGTTTAGTGATTCACTTTGTTCCGCCAATTTAGTGTCCAACAATTTCTGTGTCCTCCTAGCCGCACTCTCAATGATTTCTTGAATCTGTTCTACTGTTGCCATGTTATACACTTTATATGTGACATTAGGGAAATGGCATAAAGCAATGTCCCCTGACACATACATATAATCCCAATGCACATTTAATTTCTTTACCCTACTCAGTTCATTTATTTTTACATTTAATCCCACTAGTCGATTGCATCTCTGAGTGGTTCTAATTTTACTCAATTTAATTTAAACCCAAACACATATTTAGTCATTAAATTGTTATCCTGATCTGATATTAACACTGACTAATTAACAAAGTATTAATTGTCATTTAAGGCTACCAGCCTCCTAACATTTTCATGAGTTTGACTTTCTAAACAAATCTAGTTTTTAACTTTAACCATTGGGCGCCCGGTATCACGTATATTAATTTATTTTAATTCAATAGACAAAAACGTGAACCGTATTTTACATTGCAAACTCCTGATTTTAATTTATCTTTCACACATTTGGCGGTATCCTCTTCGCCTCAATTACTTTTAAAAAAATATCACTTTCCGGTGATTAAAATACTGTCATATCTGCCTCCACTTGTGGCCTGTCAGTTTTACTCAAATACGCCAACATTGACATGTGCAATTTCTCTGCCGTTACACCACAGTGAACCGCCCCACGCTTGGCCGCGCCAGTTTACATCCTATGAACCCTTCAGAATAGCAGTGTTTATATGCAAGAATCTTGATCAAGGGGTCGCGCTCAGTTCCTAGTGTGATGTTTACGTTCGCCAAACAACATGCTCTACTGAGGTAAGGGTCATAGGATTAAAACTGTAATTAAGAAAGAAAGGTGACAAGACGTAAAATAATAACATGATTTAATGACTAATAGTGCATAAAAAGAATATAAACAACAATAATAAAAAATCCTCCCTGAATTTTTCCATGACAGGAATATCTATCAATGTTGAGGAGTCAGACGGATCTCCCCCTTTAAAAAAAATGTGGATCCTAGTTCCACTAACTTGCATTTGGATTGTATGTACGCGTAATGACTAACTACGAGGAATGAGTACTTGAATGACTGTTCGTTTACAGCGGGTTAACAGCCACGATGCTTACGAACAATCATCTCGTAAATCAACGTTTACGGATATGGGACATGACACTAATAAAAAAAAACTTAAAAATGTAATGCTGACACACACACACACAAAATCTACTATTTACAGGAATCTCCCTGAGACCCTCCATTAGCGCGATGACGCACTTGACAAAATGAGCTGCCAACTCCGGCCAATTGCTCAATACAAAACAAGGAAATACAGCATCGCACGTGACTTCACGGGTCACTGATATAGAATATAAACATGGACTAAACCAACAACAACAAAAGCCTGACCGGCTGAGATTACTTTATATGAACAAAACTGCATGTTAAGCAAACGCTTCGGAGATTATCGTGATTCGTAGGCAACTCCCATTTATTTAAACAATTTTTATCATTGATCAGTTCTTAATTCTGTATTTCAAGTAATTACGGAGCCAAACAAGCACTCCCCACTAATGGCCTCGCTTGCAACCTTCAGTCCGTCTTGTGAAACAGCTCCCCCTTCCTCAATACTTGTCATTGTCCCAACTCCAGTGTGTAAAAATAACTGACCAGCTGTGCCGTTATCTCAAAGAATCAACAGCAACAAATCTCAACCACCTAAACATATGGTCAGACATTAATCAAAATAGCCACAATTGCCCTCGCAAGGTAACAATATGGACATGGCACCAAGCTGACAGAAATCAGTCTACGCTGAAATTCCCGCTTGTAATGACCACAAAATACACACACTCACACTTCTGGGAATGACATTACGTTTTTCACACAGGTCGGCTGAATAGATGCACACAAACTATTTAAAAAAATATTAAAACCTACGATAGAGCTGACTGCTCTTCGTCACAAATCACATTGCTCCAAAGGCAATAATCTCACTGAATCGGATCAATAATAAACCTTAAAAAAAATTAATTACCCTCCGATCTACTGTATAATTATATTAATTCAGTCCAACTTCTGAAACACAACATATCTCCGAGAGACGTTTTTAACCGCATTGCGTAACATATGCAAACACGGTCGTCCACATAGCTACGTTAGTTAAAACAACAAACAAACAAGAACCTTCTACTAATAACATTTATGCGAGCTGTTTCCATGCAAAAGGTGTGTCAGACCAAAACTAAATATACTACGTTAATCACACTAGCAAAATATTTACAAAACAAAATATGTCCCATACACCATAAGTTAATTTATCAGATAATAAGAATATTATTTTGTAATCATCCTCGGCCAGTCACCCGTCAAAGGACATCTGCTGCCATCTCCCAACTGAATGCTTCTTAGCTCATCTCAGCCATCTGGACGGAGTGTTGATAGTTCCAAACTTCTTCCATGGTAAGCGATTTCATCTCTGTGCTGATTCAAAAAGTTAGATTATTATACACTTGATATCTGACTACTAAATTCGCCGTTTCAGGTACTACTTTCCCCGGAACAGTCTGTTGGCGAATTGTCGATGCTACTGTCCCTACAAAATATAGTACTGTGACTACCTATCACTGAATTTAACACATTTATTAATAATTTCTGTGTCCTCATGACACGCAAAAGTATATTAGCCTGTGTCCACTGACACACAAAATATAATAAGCCTGTGTCCTCGACACACCAAAGTATAATAAGTTCCGTCCTCAGACGAACAAAAGTAATAGCAATGTCTTGGCTCTTCATGCCACTTATAAATGAACCGGCCCTAGGTATTGATAGAGGGGGAAATTATCTAAAAATTTCTCAAAATAATAGTGGTACAGAAATGAAATAAATATCACTGAACTCGAAAAATTGCGCAGGTCAAGAATATGCCCATTAATCCTAGAATCGATCGTAGAGATGTTGTCTAGGCGATCTCCCGCGTTAATGCTAGCCATCGCGTGCCCAAGCTAGACTTGCCGCGCTGGTAAGCATTCATCTCCCATTGGTTCCACATTTTCTGTAACTTGGCGGTTTTTATCAGACCTTGGCCTCGTAGGAGTGTCTAGTATTTTCATCAGCCACTCACGTTACTGCATCATATTTTTTCTAGGCGCGAATATTACAATGAACATGCCATAAGCGTGTCTCACCACGCGTCCTTTCTATTTTGAGGTGGCCACCACCTGTCCTTCTGAATCATTGCTAGGGTCTATCTTTTCACAATCCTAAGTATTTAGCCTTTTGTCAAACTGCTGCAGGTATGTCCCCATTGTCTCCAACAAATGCTTGAAATTTCCTCATCTCCGTCTGGCTATTTTCATGATGCTGGTGGAAATATTTATTAATTGAAGAAATAAAACATCGAATCATTTATCCATCAGAGGGTAAAGGGTTCAATATGTCAGCGCACGGTGCAGTCGCACTGTTCGCACCACCCTAGGGCCACCCCTGAGCTGAACTCACTCGTCTACGGAATCTAGAGTAGTCTGGCTTCGTGGCTTTGTGGCTAATTGGGCGTAATTACAGCACCGCGGTCGACGAAATACCTGAACTACTTGATAGTTTGTGATCTCATATCGGTACATTAAACTTCCACGTTGTCTTAGTTTCCTGCTTAGCCACCGAACCTCAATCGTCGGGCAGCTTGCTCGCCAGAGGTGACGCCTGTTACGGAATTTCATGTTGGAGGAAGGGGATTTAATACTGTATTTTCAAAGTAGCCACCCGGCTACCTCGTGCATCGCTGGTATCGCGAGAGCGTGGCTTCAAATTCCACCGCAGCCATCCTGAAAATGTATTTCCGTAGTTTTCCATTTTCATCCCCAGGCAAATGCTGGGACGGTTCCTTTCAACAGGTCCACGGCCGACTTACTTCCCTCTCCCTTCTGGGACCTTTCTTTGAAAAGACCCAAGTTAGCGGTCTGTCACCATCCACAGTTGTATCTGCTGACAAAGTGTGTCCAGCTCCAAGATACTGGCCTTGTGGCGGTAGAGGAATGATCCCTCGCAGAGTCCGTGGGTAACGCCAAGCTCGAAGGTTTAGCAATTAAAAACTTTGCAAAAAAAATCAATTGAACAGTATGTTTAATGGTGTACATTTTGTTGAAACGAAAGAGTTCATATTTAAATTTTTAAAGATGCATTCCAACGATTACACTTTGTATGCTTTTCTCGTGCGGTTAGGTTCGCCATGTACTCGACTACCCGGTATCTTTAACGATTTACCCAGCGTAAGCTTAAAAGGCGCACGGACGGCAGGTCCCAGACACAATTCAGAACAGCGAAACTCCAAACACATATACTCTTCTCTGAAGTCTTAACTTGACAGTATGATGCTGGCCGAATCTGGGGTAATAGGCTCGTTCGCTGGCTCGTAAACACACTCCGAAGCTAGTCATTTAAATTTCCACTGAATGGAGATTGTTGGAAAAATGATATCGTAAAAACACTTATAGTCCTCGATGTGTTAAAGATATGCTATCGCAGAAGATTTTGTAGAATTTGTAGGAAACAGATATTCTTAACGGTTTACGCAGCGTAAGCTTAAAGGAAGCACGGACGGCAGGTTTTTCTTCGACTTGATTCACTGAAATCGTTACTGCTCGGCTTTCTTTGGTCATAAATGAATGTTTTTTCTACAGAAACCTTCCTCGATAAATCCTTTATAGAATTGTGAAAACCGCATCAAGATACATCCAGTATTTCTCGATATTGCCCGTTACATCCAAGAATCGGGGATTTTTTTAATACTAGGTACAAATTCCGATTAATAAACAAAAATTCTAAAGGGAAGAAAATTACGTTTACATTAGTTATTTACATAGCTTTAATATTTTAAGCTTTTAACAGACAACAAATGTATGAAATATCAGTGATCAGCAAATTGTAGTTTTAACAGAATAGAGCACAGGAACATTCTAAATACGTTACAGTGCTATATTTAAACAATATGATCATTATTGTGGCAAGTGTTTGGAACAACATTTTTATGCAATAAAATTAAGTAAGTTATTAACTTCTAAACAAAGAAATTTGACAATAAGTTGTGAATATTTGTGCATGCATGCTTCATTTTATATGTTTTTTGCTAAAGAAGAGCTGGTGTTTCTGGCCTGAAACAAGTTCACAAAGTGAGGTGTAACAACCTCAAATTAATTTGTATTGACTGTGTGGGTTCATTACAATTTTGTATTAATATTAGGTATTTATTATCACATAAAATACGCACAAATGTGCATACATAAAGATTTATATCCTATGTACAATGTTTGACACATTCAGATCTAGTCTTTGCTATAGTCGATGATTGACTTACTCCTCTTATGACATTTAGTTAGGTGGTATTTTTCACAATGTTCGTTGCGTAGTACGCATACAGTACATATGCATTGTTTGGTTCGTGAAATTTGTCATTTCTACATATCTTGTGGTGATAGACGTGCACTGAAAGTCTAGTTAACACCGATCGCAGTTCTTGGTTCGCTTTTGCCTATCTCCTGTCGATCATGGCGTCTGTAGATTAAAAGTCTTCGGGTATTTCTATTGTTTTTTGTTTCCTTAACTCAATTAATTGAGATGCTTGCTTGGTGTGTGGCAGGAGCTGCTCGAGTTTGAGGTTCTCTATGTAGAACGGTTCCCTTACCAGTTCATGTACCAGTCTGGACTGGGTCGTTCTCGCTACTCCAAGAGCAATATTAGATATTTACTGATATTTGCTGTGTGACAACCGCTATACATCGCGTTCAGATATCTTATTGTTCCTAGTTCTTGGCCCTTGCGGTTACTCTCTTCCCTGGTGCAGCTGTTAAGCTATTAGCCTCTCACCAATGTGGAGCGAGTTCGATTTCCGATCAATGCATGTAGGATTTTCGAAGTGAAATGCCATGTCCTGTGGTTCGGATTCCACGTAAAAAGGAGGTCCAGTGGCTCATGATCACAAGGTTCTCTTCTTCCCTGCCTGCCTATGAGGGGAGCAGTGAGTATCCTGGCCCTCTTCTTGGGGCTCTTGGTTAATAGAGTTGTTAATTCAATTTAGGGGCTAGGGACATCTTGGTCATCAGCCCCGTGTAGTGTGGTGAATGTTGAAATTGTCTGATAACCTGTTTTTAAGACATGACTGTATTAGTGTGTGTAACTCTATTAGAGACAGGGATGAGGAGGCGCCGCTTGAAGTAAGGTAGACTACCATCCCGGCATTTACCTGGAGGGAGTGTGGAAAACCCCGGGGGAAAACCACACTCAGAATAGCCGCTGTCAGTGCCGAGAAGAGAACCTCCGAGCTCCAGACTTGCTGCAGCTGCACTCACAGTCGTGGTGCACGTCCACGATTTTATGCGCACGGCTACGCCTCGGGGTGGTGTTAGTTGAGGAATATCGGAAATCTGAGTGCTCAGTAAATCCTTAGCAACTCTTTCTAAAACAGATAAATGTAGGATAGAATGTGCGTGAACTGGAATATGTTTAAACGAAATCACTGAGTAAATACTGTTCCATATTTACTCTCTGTCTGTAGTACGTAGCATATTTAAATCATAAGAGAATACAGAGAGGAACGGCGGAGGCCTATGTCTCGAACATGGGCTTAAACAAAAGGTCGTAATGAACTCGACGCGTGATTTACATAAGAACAAACCACGCTAAATTAAAACGACGAATAGCATTCAACACCGCGTCACATAGCAAGTCTACCCGGCGAAACAGATTCTAAACCCATCCTTGAAATCTGATCAAGTTCCTGCAGACAGTAGACAGTGTGAAATTATCATTGGAAACTTGGATCATTGGCGCCGCAGCTGTGCTCAAATTAGTGGACGATGAATAATCCGTCCAACTAAAATCGTCCAAGTAACTATGACATAATGTTAAGGCCACCTCGTGGTGCCTTGGTGTCATCCTGGAGATCCGGGTTCGATTCCTGGTTCTGCCAATGAATTTAATACTGATGTTCCCCCAGGGGCTCACATCAAGTGGAACGTGGGTTGGTAACCAAGGGACCCCAGCTGAGTCCGACATTGCTTCCCCTTACTTGTGCCGGGCTCCTCTCTGTTGTCTTTCCTGTCAACCTCCCTTGGTCAACTCTTGTTAGTTTCCTACCCCGACGGTATTAGGATATCCGAGGCCTAGGGAGTCCTTCACTCTCCCACCTTAATAGGCCCTTGTCTCATCTTCGAGTGGTCAGACCTCTTGTTTTCTCTTCATTGTATCTTCTGCTTTCTGCTCCAGGCCCTCAAGGAGGCAGGGTGTGTGTAGCCCCACCACTAATGGTGCACCCTGGATTGTGCTACACCCTCAGGGACTCACGTGTAGCGAGTTCGGGAGTTGACGACCCCAGGGGCTTCCTGAGCTGGGTCCTATTTTCTCCTTCTTCCATTGCCTTTGGGGCTATCCCTCTACTCTTTACCTTACCTGTCTGCCTTGCCTGGCTCTCCTTTCTTCAAAGTCCCTAATTGTCATTGTTCGATGGTTGGGGGCATTTCCTTACCTCCTGTCTTTTGTTTCCTTTATTCTTCTTGTTTTCCATTTCCTCTTCTAGTTTGTAAGTTTGTAGTTAGTTTTAGGTTTAGTTTCATTCAATTTACATTTTCACTATCACCCATACCATTAGGAGCCGATAACCCAGATGTTAGGCCCCTTAAAACGACAATTATCATCATCATAATACTGATGTAAGGGCTATAAATGGGTACATTCATCCTCATGAGGCAAAACAGAGAGGATGTGTGTTCGATTCCCACTTCAGCCATCCTGAACGTTTTCCATGGTTTCCCACTTCTATTTCAGGCAAATGCCGAGGTGGTTCCTAACTTAAGGCCACGGCTGCCTCCTTCTCAAACTTCACCTGAAGCACAAATACACACAACAATACAGATGCCACAATAACACGGGTTAGCAGACAAATTCTACACATACCCCAGTTTATGGGGCTGAATGACCACGATGCCGAAGCCCTTTAAAGGGAACAACATCAACCCATCTGCCGTAAAATATACACAATAAAAACACAATACTGTTTATAAGCTGGTGCTTGAAATGCATGGTTCTTCTGTAAGCGCTTAGTTATGAAGCACTCTCACAACAAAGGAACACAAAGGAAGTAACGATACATAAAGGAAAAGAAGAAAAAGGAAACACTTCCACACGAAACCTGCCAGTAATATGATCGTAGAGCCAGAATAATTCAAACGTCATATTTGTCACTCAGTATTACAGAAAAACTAACTGATGGCTTCATACACAATTTCCCTCGAGGAAGTCAGCAAATCCTGCTTCTTTCGTTATAGAAGAGTGTTCAGAATATGTTAACAACAAATAAGGATTTAGGTAATAGGGAGTCATATTTGAGATCCTTTGTCTGGAGCGGGGTGATATATGGAAGTGAAACTTGGACTGTTGGCGCAGATGAAAAGAGGAGCATAGAAGCATTTGAAATGTGGTGTACCAGGAGAATGATGAATATCAGGTGGGTAGATAGAGTAACAAATGTGTGTATGTCAACACTTATGCCTTTTTTCAACGGATGGTTTTTACGATCGGATGCCCTTCCTAACGCCAACCACATGAGAGGAGTTAATGAGAGATGAAAATGAATGAGGGTCAATGAAACTGGACAAGGATGTGGAAGGAAACGCCCTTGGCCTGTCAGGAGGTACCGTCCCAGCATTTGCCTGGAGTTGAAAATGGGAAACCACGGAAAACCATTTCGTCCGACGGAGGGGCATAGATAGAGTAACCAATGAAGAGGTATTAAGACGAGTGGGAGAGGAGAGATGTTTCTGGCGACTGCTAATGAAGCGAAGAGATAGGTTTGTAGGACACATACTAAGACACCCAGGAAGAGCAAACTTAGTTATGGACGTAAGGGTTGAGGGCAAGAACTGTAGGGGTAGACCAAGGTTTAGAATATGTTAAACAGATTGCCTTCGATGTAAGTTGTGGTAGCTATATAGAGATGACACGATTAGCTCAAGACAGGGAGGCATGGAGTGCTGCATCAAACCGGACTGAAGACCCAAACGACAGAGTCTTCGAATCAGTCACTTGATGAGCACGATAGTGAAGACGGGTAAAGAAAAGGTGGTTCAAGACACCTATTGGCAGTCCATCACAAGAACAGAATGGAGAATCCTATGTAAGTGGCTCGAAAATCTTCCGTGGTTGAGCCTTACGTTACGTATCTTCTGTTGGAATTCCATCACGGCGTTGTCTGAAGATGGTGTTGAAAAATAGCTTAATGGCGTCCACGTTGCAGCCATCGTTACTTCCGACTTGACGATTCAGTGCTATGCCAGAGCTATTTACAGTGAGAAGTGAAATCACTCTAGCTAGCCAATCACAGGAAGCCATTCTAATCGATATATCACGACAATTCGAGTTTTGTTCGCTAAATCGTGACATTGCAAACGAAACTCGATTGTTCGTGATAGCCTACATCGATTTGAAAGGCTGCCTGTGATTGGCTAGTTAAAGTGATTGCACTTCTCAGCGCTAGATTGCTCTAGCGTAGCACTCTAAAGTCAAGTCGGAATTAAGGATGGCTTTACTATAGTGATGTTGAACTCTTCATTCCAAGATTGTTGAGCGAGTTGCTTAATGAATGGTAGGTAGCTTGGCGGATATAAGTGGTGACCTGTTCTGCCAGTTTCTTTGACTAACTTATCAGCGTGCTCATTAGGACTAATTCCCTCATGTGCTGGGAGCCATAGGAAGTTGATGGTAATACCGACATGGATAATTTTCCTGATCAGCAGGTGGGTTCAATGAGCCAATGCACTACACTATGAAATCTCGACCAGCGCTCTACTCTTTGTCGCACTTGGATGACCGCCGCTGTACACCCTGTTCTCCGGCTTCTATTCCCGACTCTACGAAGCATTTTAATTTTCGTCTGAGGGCTGGATTAGAGTACACTCAGTCTCGTGAGGTAGAAATGAGAAGAGATAGGTTTGATTACCAAATCAGCCATACTAGAAGTGTCTCTCCATGGTATCACACTTCAACTCCAGGCAGATACCGGTGTGCTACCTAACTTACGGCCACAACTACCTTTTCCCCAATCCGAGTCTCTTTTACAGAAACACACATCATTACAGACACAACAATAACAATGGTTATCAGACAGATCCTATACACACCCAAGTGTATGGAGCTTAATGACCACGATGTCCAAGGCCCTGTACTTTGTATGTTTCAAGAATGGTATTAACGTTTCTCGTCTCGCCAGGTGGTCTGAGAACGAATTCGTCGAACAATTCGCTTTTTACCGCGCGGGTAACAATCAACTCGCTGCAATGCCTATAATAGTTATTTCAGTGGAAAGGTATTAGGAACTAGAATAGTTGTGAGAGATCTGGAGCATACAATAGCCTATATCCTCTGGTGATAGCATTAGCGGCTTCCAGATAACGCTGAAAAGTTCAATTAATTATGACATTATGTGTGTGTGTGTGTGTGTCTAATAAAATCTAAACGGCTGGAGTGATTTTTAATGAGCCATGTTTTATTAGAAATTAACTAAATATTCCGTGATGGAATGTTTCTCTCATTGTCCAAGTTCACTATAGGCTACTGTATATTTCTCAGACACCGGGACAAGGTAGACAAATTTCATTCTCAAAGACAAACATCCGCGCTAATTGTCGAGTTTTGTTTGCAATGTCGCGATTTAGCGAACGAAACTCGATGTCTCGTATTATTTCGATTTGAATGGGTGGCTGTGATTCGCTAATACTTGGACAAATGAACGTAATAGCGATATCCAATTCATGTTCACGTCATTAGACAAGAAAGTACGGTACCCATTCTTTTTACAATGCAATAGACCTCATTAAAGAGAAGAGAGAAATGGACTTTACTGTAACTGAGCTACTCACCCACAAGTAGCGTAGTCCACTAGTATTGTCACCACTGAGGTCCGGGTTCGATTCTTGGCTCTGGTCTGAGGAGTTAATCAGTCTCGTAAGGCAGACCTGGGACGAGGTGGGTTCGATTCCCACCTGAGTCATCCTAGAAGTATTTTTCCATGGTTTCCAACTCCTACTCCAGGCGAATGCAAGGATGGTACCTAACTTAAGGCCATCTCCTACAAAACCGTTACAAATACACTCACTAGTGTAGCTATCACAATGATTCAGGTCATCGGACAGAGTCCACCCAGACCCGAGTACGCGGGGCTATATTATCTCGATGACGCAGAGCCCCTAAACGAATCAACAACAAGGAATAACAAATTACGGGAAATATTCTTCCATTAATCATGGTATTGATAACAGTATGTAAAAAAAATATTTGTCCTTTGTTGAAAATGATACTGTATTTCCTGATAGTTTATGCCTCAAAAGTATGGAAAAGTATGCTTCATAAACTTCGCTTTTCTAATGTGGAAAAGCAACACACTTCTAAACATATGCTGGTATTTACTTTACTATGTTCCATGCATTTTAATTGCATTCAACATAATATTTCCTTTCTTTGTTTCTTTGCTAGTTATGATTAAAAGAAGTGGCAAAGTAAATGCAACTACGTTAAAGTCACAAATATCAATGTGCTGCCCACATAAGCAAAGTTTAACATGATTAATTATGTTTTTCCTACCTATTCAGATATAATCAATTTGAAAATAGCATTTACTTTCCAAGGGCAGAAATTGTGTTACATAGTGTCTGTCACAGTCTTAGAGTCTTTCCCTGAACATATTGATGTGTTTAAGACAGACATTTTGTGTAAATCACCAATGTAATTACTATAAAATGAAAATCCACAGCCTGCTTCCAGTCTCCGACCGGGTCAGGAATGGAATGAATGAAGCCCCCATCTATCGGCGAGGATATGAAGTGTGCCGGCTGCCGAAGCCTGTCGCACTCCTCTGGGGCAATGATTAAATGAATGACAGATGACATGAAAGGATAGTGGAGAGTGTTGCTGGAATGAAATTGTGACAGGGAAAACCGGAGTACCCGGAGAAAAACCTGTCTGCCTCCGTTTCGTCCAGCACAGATCTCACATGGAGTGACCGGGATTTGAACCACGGACCCAGTGGTGAGAGGCCGGCGTGCTGCCGCCTAAGCCACGGAGGCACACCAATGTAATTACTATAGTTCCCAAATATCTACTTGTGTACATTAAGTGTGCTTGATATGATTGTTGTCTTTTGCTGCTTTTCAGTCGGTCAACACGATTGTGCCCAATGAATTTGGTGGGGTACAATATATAAGTATGTAAACACACTCCTGGAAAAATGTACATATATTAGTTAGTTTTCACACTTAAATGGGCAATTTAGGAACACACGTTTCGACCCCTCAAGTGGGCATCATCAGATCTGATCACTGTGTTAAGGTTCATTTTCACTACTGTAAATTCACTAGTGTGATACAACAGCACGTCGTAAGATAATTATAGTATGACTAGCGGACCCATGCGATACTTAAGGAGAAAGGTTGTTATGTTTTTATTTCAACAATTGATTATAGGACACTATTTACATTTCAGTTAGAATTTCAAGTTCTACGTTCCCACTCTTAAGAAGACAATCACTAAAAATTGGATCATCATAACACTCACCGGTTATTCGATATTTATGAAATTATACGATTTGAGTGCTCATTCCTTTGATTTACTGTTTCTAAAATCCATGCAAAATGATAAAGGAAAGACCTCATAATTTTAAAATGTCATGAAACATGCGTCACAGCAGCCAAAATGTGAAGTGGACAGCAATAATGGAGCGTATATTCCTACAGCAACAGTATCTGCAAATCGCGCATTTCGTACATTTTTTTAAATATCGTTTTTTAATGATATTATAGATATTTATGAAATTAGAGTGCAATTCGTCACTGCTAATGTCTATTCTCTTTCATTTCAATGCTCATTTGTCACGATCGGTCGCTTGTGAGCGCCGCAGGAGGGATCTATACTACTGAAATAATAGGCTATATAATTATGATGATGATACGCAATTTGAATCTCGTTATAGGTTAGGTTTGTTTTTGTGTTACAAGGTTCTGTGAATTACGTGAATAACGGTGTATATGCACGTGTATACAATTTTGAATATCACACTGTAATAATAATAATCGAGCCTCCGTGGCTTAGGCGGCAGCACGCCGGCCTCTCACCGCTGGGTCCGTGGTTCAAATCCAGGTCACTCCATGCGAGATTTGTGCTGGACAAAGCGGAGGCAGACAGGTTTTTCTCCGGGTACTCCGGTTTTCCCTGTCACAAATTTCATTCCAGCAACACTCTCCACTAACATTTCATTTCATCTGTCATTCATTTAATCATTGACCCAGGGGAGTGCGAAAGGCTTCGGCAGCCGGCACAGTTCATATCCTCGCCGCTAGATGGGGGCTTCATTCATTCCATTCCCTGACCCGGTCGGTAGACTGGAAGCAGGCTGTGGATTTTCATTTTCAATAATAATAATCAATTAACAAATTTTAGCATGCACTAGAAAAAACTAATAATAATGTACACTTAACTTGGTATAGTTCTCCTCACAGCGATGCTCACTTATAGACCTTATAGACACTTATAGCCACTTGAGGGGTCAAAACGCGTAATCGCCCATTTAAGTGTGATAACTAATTAATACATGTAATTTTTTTCAACGGGTGTGTTTACATATTTATAACTTGTACCCCGTCCATTCATTGGGCACAATCGTGTTGACCGACTGAAAAGTTGCAAAAGACAATTTGTATAGGAAACACTGAAAAAAGAATGGCTTCAAATCTCCATATCATATATATTATTTCAGTAGTATAGATCCCTCCAGCGGCGCTCACAAGCGACCGATCGTGACAAATGAGCATTCAAATGAAGGAGGATAGACATTAGCAGTGACGAATTGCATTCTAATTTAATAAATATCTATAATTTCTTTAAAAAATTACTTTAAAAATTGTACGAAGTGTCCGATTTGCAGATACTGTTGCTGTAGGAAAATACGCTCCATAATTGCTGTCCACTTCACATTTTGGCCGTTGTGACGCCAGTTCCATGTCATTTTAACATTCGGAGGTCTTTCCTTTATCATTTTGCATGGATTTCAGAAACAGTAAATCAAAGGAATGAGTACTCAAATCGAACGGTAAGATTTCATCAATATTGAATAACCGGTTAGTGTTATGATGATCCAATTTTCAGTGATTGCCTTCTTAAGTTAGGGAACGTAGAACTTGGAATTCTAACTGAATGAAAATAGTGTTCTATAGTCATTTGGTTGAAATAAAAAGATAACAACCTTTCTCCTTAAGTCTCTCATTATAAACCTATTGGGGCAAGTGTGGTTTATGAACATGCACGGGTCCGCTAGTTTGATATTATTGTTGGTAATTTTCTGTACGTGTACAATTTGCCACTGGGGAATTACCCCTATTTGGAAATAAAGTGAATGGATGAATATGCATGTGAAGATAAGGTATAGGCAACTTTTAAATGAAAAATATTATAGGGAAAACTGCTCTGCCTGACTGGTCCAGTGTCATATCACACAGAAGGTACGAAGCTCCGCATCCCCAATACATGCACGCAGCGATTCAAATAACTCACACTACCTCGTTTACGAACCAAATATATCACCTACACAAAACAAATATTGTATATCCTTTTACCCGTTTATATGCAGGTACAGTGCCCACTGATATAGATGGCCCAACGTGAAATATCCCGGAACCAACGTGATACTTAAAGTAGAGAGAAGATAAATGCTATTCTACTTCATGTTAAGACATCTGAATGCACGTGTGAATTATTGCCGTCATTTTGCGTCAAATTATAAGCAGTTCAATAATTAATCTGTACTCCTGATCATATTAATTCAGATCACTCTATGATTGGGCCACATCCAGTGTTTATATAAGTGGTGATACATTTCCTGACCAGAGTGTTAAATAGGCCTACGTAGTCGGTATTTTAATGGTAGGCCTAATGGACTGACAGTTTTGAAAATGTTTTAAAAACTAGTAGCAATGTGACATTCGCTGTTGTTGTTGTTGTTGATTCTTTATCGGCATATCACTAACGGAACAACAACAACAACAACAACAAGGTAATGATTGTATTGTTTTAGAAAGTGGAAGTGGTGATTATTGTTTTATGGGAAGGAACATCGAGGTTATCTACCCCAATTATCTCAAGAATAATGAACACTAATTATGAGTATTTATAGTTCCTTTTGTCTCAAGACAACTAAAACAATTCATTGGTGTATGATGGTGTTAATCAACAAGATACTGTATTATTGACCTGGGCCATTAATACACTGCCGGCTAAAATAACCGTAATACTTAGGAATGTGTAAGTTGTCGAAAAGTGCTTCACAATTACGTTCATTATAATGGTTTTCTTTTAAGTCTCGGGGTTAAGGATCATGTTTTGTACTGTTACGTGCCACCCCCTAGTGACACTTTCTTTAACTGGATTACGGTGGGTTGAAGCACAACACAGATTGTTCCTTTCAAGAAATAATTAATTTTATTGTGGCCAGAAATATACACTACTCATCAGCAAATACAGAACCTTACTCCAGTTTCCTCAAGTCTCTTGCTTATGGAGAGCTCTTGCCCTCTTTCACTTGTCAACAGTTAATCTTCTCGCTAATGAGTCTGGTGGCCTTGACAGAACTACATGCAACTCTTCCCTATGTACACAAATTACAGTTACTTACGAAAACCTACTACACGCTGCTTTGCTGTCAAGAGAATTGGCTTCACTAGGGGTTTCGCAAGTCATCACACTTCTGTCGCTCAGGATAAAAGTAGGCTGCCAGGCGATCTCGATGCACGAACTTCATCTTCGCCCTCGGGCTCCGCTGGATCCTGTAGACGACATCGTTGATCCGTTTCACGACTCGGTACGGGCCCTCCCAGGACTTCTGCAGTTTGGGTGACAGGCCTATCTTCCGAATTGGGTTGAAGAGCCAGACCAGGTCGTCCTCGTGGAATCCGCCGGCATCCGTCTGCTGGTCGTATCGGGTCTTCATTCGGTCGGTCTCGATCCGCAGTTTCCTCCTCGCGAACGCGTGCACGTCCTCCAGTTGGTCGACCAGTTCTTGACAATACTGGCTTACCGGGACCGGATCATTCCCAGGTCGGCCGAAGGCAAGATCGACAGGTAGACGGAGCTCCCTCCCAAACATGGCCCGGGCTGGTGTGCACCCGGTGGCTTCATGCACGGCGGCACGGTAGGCCAGGAGAAATAGTGGAAGATGTTTGTCCCAATCCCACTGGTGCTCGCTGACGACTATTCGGAGATGGTTCTCGATGGTGCGATTGAATCGCTCTACCATCCCGTCGGACTGAGGGTGTAGCGGCGTTGTCCTTGTCTTCCGGATTCCCAGCAGCTGGCATAGGTTTTGGAACACCTGCGACTCGAAGTTCCTCCCTTGGTCGGAGTGCAGCTCCAGGGGTACTCCGTACCGGCTGACGAATTCCTTCACCAGGGTCTCTGCAATCGTCGCGGCTTCTTGGTTAGGGAGCGCATACGCCTCCGGCCATTTGGTAAAGTAGTCGCTGACGACCAATATGTAGCGGTTCCCTGCCTCGCTTAACGGGAATGGCCCAGCAATATCGATGGCCACTCTCTCCATGGGGCCGCCCACGTTGTAGGTCTTCAGTGGACCCCATCGTCTTCGTCCTGGGCCCTTGCTGGCTGCGCAATCGTGGCACCTCGCGCAATGGTTCTCCACGTCTGTTCAGCATCCGATCCAGTAGAACCGCTCTCTCAGCTTCTCCAGGGTCTTCTTTATCCCTAGGTGTCCACCAGATGATCCCCCATGAACTTCCTTCAGGACTTCCTCCGTCATAGCCTTTGGAACGATGACTTGTTCCCGAGATGTCTTCCCGTCGGTGCTCTCCCAGGTACGGCAGATGAGGCCATCCCTTACAATCAGCGAGTCCCACTGCGCCCAGTAAGACTTAAACTTTGGGCTGCAGTCACTCACAATGTTCCACCCGGGTCTGGGGACACAGGCCCTCATCCATTCGGCTATCAGTCCCAGGTCATCATCTTCTGCTTGTGCCCGCGTGAAAGATTCGCGGCTCCAGCTCCCCTGAAGTTCCACGGTAGTCCTTCGGCACTGTACCCCGGTGTTCTCCTCTCTTCTGGTACAGAAGGGGCAGTCTTCGGGGCACGGTCTTCGTGACAGGGCGTCGGCGTTAGAGTGCAGTTGGCCTTTCCTGTGCTGGATCTCAAAGTTGTACTGTTGAAGCCTCTCTAACCACCGCGCGAGTTGACCCTCGGGCTGCTTGAAGTTCAGGAGCCACCGCAGGGATGCATGGTCGGTCCTGATGAGAAATTCCTGCCCGTACAGGTATTTGTGGAAGTGTTCAATGGTCTTCACGATGGCGAGCAGCTCCTTCCTGGTGACGCAGTAGTTCCTTTCGGGCTTTGACAAGGCTTTCCTGAAGTAGGCCACTACTCTCTCCTCGCCCTCCACTACTTGTGACAGGATTCCCCCTATATTAAAGTCGCTGGCATCGGTATCGACGATGAACCTTGTTCCAGATCTGGGGTAGGCCAGAATAGGTGCGGTGCACAGAGCCTGCTTGAGTTGTTCGAAGGCACCGTGGCATTCTGCTGTCCACGTGAAGAGTTGGTCCTTCTCAGTCAGTCGATGAAGTGGTTTAGCGATGTCGGCAAATCCTTTCACGAAGCGACGGTAATAAGTGCAGAGTCCCAGGAAGCTTCGTAGTTGGGACTTGTCCTTCGGAACTGACCACTCCCTCACAGCTGCGGTCTTCTCTGGGTCGGTGCGCACCCCCTCCTCGGAGACGGTATGCCCAAGGTACTGGACCTGCTTCTGGAAGAGCTGACACTTCTTGGGGCTCAACTTCAGCTGGGCAGCCCGTAGCTTCATCAAGATCTCCTTCAGGTTGCTGTAGTGCTCGAAGCTTCTCCCCAGAACGATGACGTCGTCTAGGTAGACCAGGGAGGTCTTCCAGTGTAGTCCCCTCAGGATGGACTCCATTAGCCTTTCGAAGGTCGCAGGGGCGTTGCACAGACCGAATGGCATGACGGTGAACTGCCAGAGCCCGCTGCCCACAGAGAACGCCGTTTTCTCGCGGTCCTTAGGGTGGACTTCCACCTGCCAGTAGCCACTCTTCAAATCCAAGGTGGAGAACCATCTCGACCCTGATATGGTGTCCAGGGTGTCTTCGATCCGGGGTAGAGGGTAGCTGTCCTTTTTCGTGACGTCATTCACCCGCCTGTAATCCACGCAGAACCTGGTGGAACCGTCCTTCTTCCTCACTAGCACGACCGGAGAACTCCAAGGACTATGTGATGGCTCGATCACTCCTTGCTCCTTCATCTCTTCTACCATCCGGTCGACTTCAGCTTGCTTGGCGAGCGGGACACGTCGGAATGGGGCCCTAATCGGTGCGCTGTCCCCAACGTCGATTCTGTGCTGGACCAGGCTTGTCCTGCCGAAGTCTTTGCTCCCCACGGAGAAGACATCCTGCAATTCGTGTAGCAGGTCCCGAAGTTGGCGTGATTGTTCCTCGTCCAAATGGTCCTGGGATCCTTGGTACAGCTTCTGTAGTTCTTCTGGCAGGGCGCGTCTTCTTCAGTTGTCCGTCTGCAGGTGTCCGTCCGTCGTGTCTGTGATGCGGACAATCCAGGTAACGGGCTCGCAGACTCCTAGGTTGGTGTCCCGGTGTACCGTAATATCGTAGTCGTTCAGGTTGGACAGGCGGACGTACGGCCGAGACGTCGTGTTGATGAGAGTCTTGGCAACTAGCAATCCTTTTGTCTGGATATCCTCATATTTTGGCTCGATGACAGCCGCCACTCCCTCAGCTGTTCCGTCGACAATTACGGCAGCGCTGACTTCCGTCCTGGCGGGAACGATGACGTCCTCTCTCAGCCTTACTTGTCGTGCGGCGACGGCCTCGTGTGTTGGTTGCAAAGCAAGCTCCTCACTTCCGAAGTGCAGAGTGTTGGTACTCAGATCCAAGATGATGTTGTTCTGGTCCAGGAAGTCCAGTCCGATGATCACTTCGTTTGATACGTCACCCACAAGCACTGGATGCTTCACCGCCCGTCGACCAATGACGAACTCCAGTGATGCTTCGCCATGTACCGGTGCGGTCTCTCCGGTCGCGGTTATTAACTGGAGGTTCCTTTGTGTGGACTGCATTCTCCACTTCGGGATCACGGTGGGACTGACGATGGTCCTCGATGCTCCCGTGTCGATTAGCATGGGCCAGCTCTCTCCGTTGACGACTCCGTCGACCATCAGGCTGCTATTATTCGTCCGTAACTGCGTCACACGAACTTGGACTGCCGGGGCTTGACGACTGTCACAAGCCAAACTTTGACCCCCAAGGCTGGCTGATAGTTGCTTTCCTGGGCCGCGCGGTTTCCCTACGACTGACTGTCCCGACGGAAACCCTTGGCGGCGGCGATCACCGCAGTCCTTGCTCAGGTGGCCTCTCTTACGGCAGGTCCAGCTGGTCGGTAGTCCTCTTCCGGGCCGCCTCTCCGGATGTCCTTCGGCTACGTTTTTGTTGGTGGTACTGCGACTCGTGAAGAAACGGCTTAGCGCCTACATCAATTCGTCGGCCAGGGGCTTGGTCTCGTTGGTTTTTACTGGTTCGTCGACGTCCACTTGACGCACCCGTGCGTGCATTCTAGATGCCCGTTTTGCCGTCTCGAACTCAAGTGCGTGGCTCAGCGCATCTGCCAGGGTCTTATTGCGCGCGAGTCGCAGCGCCTGTTGAGTGTCCGAGTCCCGTAGCCCGTCTGTGAAGGTCTGCGTCGCAATCTGTTCCAGAAAGTCGGCCGGCGCTGTTGGATAGGCGAGCCTTACGAGGCGTGCGATGTCCATCTCGAACTCCTGCAGGGTTTCCGCGTTCTGCTGTACCTGGGTCCGGAGCTGCATCTGGTAGGCATGCTGAAGATGTCTATCTCCATATCGGGACTCCATATGGGCGATCAGGGAAGCGTAGTCCTGGGATCCAGTCGGGATGGCCTGAAGGACGTTAAGGGCGTCACCTCTCAGCGCTACAATGAGAGCTGTAGCCTTTTTTGTGTTGTTAAAGTTGTTTATTGAACAGGCTGCCTCGAACTGACGTAAATAGGTGCTCCACGGGACCTTTCCGTCGAAGATTGGGGGCGTCACTCTGCTTTGTCCCGTTCCTGAAGTCCCCGGTGTACCTGTGGGCGGGCGTCGGCGCAGCTCGGCAACTTCCTCTTGAAGAGCGTTGAATTTCTCTTCCACCCCCGTGAGTGGGCGTTGGCGCAGTTCGGCAACTTCCTCTTGTAGAGCTTTGACTCTCTCATCCACCCCGGTCGGCGGGCGTCGGCGCAGCTCGGCGACTTCTTCTTGTAGGGCTTTGAATCTATCTTCCATCCCTGTCGGCGGCTGTCGGCGCAGCTCAGCAAATTCCTCTTGTAGAGCGTTGAATCTCTCTTCCAACCCCGTCAGCGGGCGTCGGCGTAGCTCGGCAACTTCTTCTTTTAAGGCGTCGAACTTCTTTTCCACTGCCGTGACTTCCTCACGCAGACCCAGTTCTAATGTCTTCAGGTCCTGTGCTAACTTATTCTGCCCGTCTTCCATCTTCTTCTGGCCGTCCTCTATCTTCTTGGTTAAATTCTTCTGGTCATCTTCTAATTTAGCAGTTAGGTCCTCGGCTAACTTCTTCTGGCCGTCCTCCATCTTCTTCTGGCCGTCCTCCATCATCTTCTGGCCGTCTTCCATCTTCTTCAGGTCATCCTTCAGGTCCTTGGCTAATTTCTTCTGGCCGTCTTCCATCTTCTTCTGGCCGTCTTCCATCTTCTTCTGGCCGTCTTCCATCTTCTTCTGGCCGTCTTCCATCTTGGTTTCCATGCCACTTAACTTTTCTAGCAATGCTGCCAATTGCGCCTCCATTTTAGTTGTTTGTCTTGTAAAGGGCATGCACTCACAGGAAAATTAGAGAAAATGACCTGCTCGGGTTTTGAAACGAGGACCGTCAGGTGATGTGCCTGTGCTTGAGTTCGTAATCCGGCTTCTGACACCAGTTGTTACGTGCCACCCCCTAGTGACACTTTTGTTAACTGGATTACGGTGGGTTGAAGCACAACACAGATTGTTCCTTTAAAGAAATAATTAATTTTATTGTGCCCAGAAAGATACACTACTCATCAGCAAATACAAGCAATTAGAACCTTACTCCAGTTTCCTCAAGTCTCTTGCTTATGGAGAGCTCTTGCCCTCTTTCACTTGTCAACAGTTAATCTTTTCGCTAATGAGTCTGGTGGCCTTGACAGAACTACATGCAACTCTTCCCTATGTACGCAAATTACAGTTACTTACGAAAACCTGCTACACGCTGCTTCGCTGTCAAGAGAATCGGCTTTACTAGGGGTTTCGCAAGTCACCACACTTCTGTCGCTCAGGATAAACTCTCGCACTAGCTCGTAAAACACACAACTCCCTCACTGCTTGACAGGTCGCTCTTATATAGCAGGCCAGTGACTCAATAAATGCTTCTAGACCCATCCAGGGTTCACGGCTTCTCGAGGCTTCCATCGCTGGCTCAGTCACGAATATTCTGGACCATCCCTTTGTCCTAGTAGTCCTCTTGCATAAGGCGCACGCAATACACTGAGGCAGAGCAGCCCAGCCCTGGGGCAGTTGTGACTCATGCGGCGAGCGATAAAACAAACTCACAGCCGTAACAGTACATTTGGGAAGAAGAAAATGAAAACGTACGTACGGTTTAAAACGGGATTCTGTCGCCTTGCGTTGGACTTGGCTGCATTAGCTTTACAGCTTAGCGCATCCGCTCTTATTGAGATGTGAGAATGGCGGTTTGTTGTGGTATTGTTGGACTCTCATCTAATGACTTGTTATTCAGTACTTCCTAGAGCATCGAGAAGTTTGGTTGCAGTACAGATGAATGTACAAGGATCCGTTGCAGGGGTGTCCACAACGGGGTTCGCGAGATTAAAACGGCTCTTGAATCAATCTCTTGCGGCTCCTTGAAAAAATAGTTCAGGTTTTTGAAAAGTTTAAAAAGCATATAAAGTACGGTATATAAATGGACTGGCGTTTTTGAAGAAAGTTCCAGAAAAGAAATACTTACTATCAAAAGAGTGTGATTATGTCAATATTTGGGACTACTTATTGTATGTGTGAATCAGTGTACTCAACGCTCAAGTTCATTAAATCTAAATCTCGAACTGAACTAACTGAAGAACCTTGAAGTGAACTCGTGCGAACTGCGCTTACCAATTATTATCAGTCAGATTTCCAACAACTAACAGCAAAAATGAACACTCGAAAAAGCACTTCCTTTATCTTGTTGTGTAATTCAACAGTAATGTTATGTGTTAAGTGAATGAATGAACATCCACATCCTGTTTCCAGTCGACCGACCGGGTCAGGAATGGAATGTTAAGTAAACTATGCAAATGCTTCTTCAATCTTTATGAAATAAAAACCATGTCTTCATTTTATAAATCCTGAAAGAAAAAATGCATAAGATTGATAAATACTATTTATATATTATTAATCTCATGTATTTTTTAAGGATTAGGGAATAACCCATCTCATTTGGGTGCAATCGTGTTGACCGACTGAAAAGCATCAAACTTTTGTTTACTAAGGCAACACTGAGAAATGGCTTCAAACATACATATCCAAATGTTATGCTTTTTTTGTGCAGTGTATGATATTGTGGGTGATCGTATCACTTAATATTTCCAATGCTTCATTAGACATATAAGTTACAACTAAATTTCACAGATATAAATTTCCTTTATCTAAAATTGATAATGAGTATATTACGGAACTCGTGCCGTGTACGAGGTGCCATACTGCAGGAATTGGAGATATCACTGAGATGAAGGAGTGGAAAAGTAAGAAGTAACTACTTTCGGTGTGATGCATGTACGATAACCGAATTTCAAAAACTCTCACCGTAAACGACACAAGAGCCCATGTTACACTAAAATTCTTTTGAAACATTCATTCAAATAACAAAAGAGTAAACGTAATATTTTGCGACACCTCTATTCGCAAGGATAGGCTACTGGCATACTGCAAATTCATTCAAGGCATTGTTTTTTATTCAATCATCATGATGCTACACACTGACAATTATTTTTATCAATTGTAGTTTATCCGTGACAATCTCTTCATTAGCTCACAAAGGTTGTCAATCGGGTTTAGATATGGAGAGTTACCAAGCCAATTTAAATATTTACTGTTATTAAGAAGGAAATGTGTCACTTTATTTTTATTTTTTTATTTTTTTGCTTGTAACAAGGTTTCGAGTCGTACGTGAGTATAAGTTTCCCGTCTGGAAACCATCCACGGACTTGGGGAAACAGGAGATTCCTGAGAATATTGATGTAGGCTACTGATGTTTGTTCATGATCCCTTTCCAAATATACAGCATGCCTGTTCAAGTATCACTTATGAAGGAACACACTATGACACATGTGTATGGTACTTCGTAATATCCAGACATAAAAAGCAACAATTAGTAAATACAGACAAGAAGAACGTTCCAATGATGTATTCTGAAATGTTTACCTTGATGTAATGATCTTCCGCCGCGAATCGGCAAGTCTTTCAGGTTTCATTTTTTTTTTGTCATTTTAGGAGCATTTTTTGGGAAATCTTAGAGGTAATTTTCAAATAATTTGTAAGTCACCAACATCATGCCCTAATAAGCAATATATCTATATATAATACACTAAGGTGTATGTTTCACAGAACTCAAGCTCCTAAACCAGAGGGAGTTAGAAGGTGTGGTTTGTACCAAATTCCTCCAAATCGTCTCAATAGTACATAAAAATCTTGCATATCTTGAAAAGTCAACGGAAATATATTTATTTGCTTATTAAGTGCTCTTAAACAAATTAACAAGACGATAGCCTCTGGCAGAACTGTGTCGCGTACACCCCACATAGCACTAGGGCCGGGCGGGTAGTCTGTACACATGGGGCTCACACAACCCACAATTTGTTTAAAAAGTGCGTTTAAACAAATACACATATTTATAAAAGCCCGCATAACAGTAAAGCCAGGTGGGTGGTTTATACACATGCGGGAGTTCTCGCACGGGTCCGCTAGTATATCAGAATAGTGTACTTGAAAGACAGGCTGTAGCCGATATTGATAAACCACACCACTGGTTGCGAAATGCATACAACCTTGACCTCTCATGGAAAATGGAACAGGGGAACGTATAACGTGCCATTACGGTCAGTATAGAGAAGAACAAAAAAAAATCGATGCTTAAGCTTTGAATAAAACATGTAGTTCTTGATGGGATGGAAAGAGAACGCTGCGTAGCTGACTTTTTGAGTACAGTGGTATTGATCCTTAAGGTAATAACTATAGCCTACTCTATCACTCCTACAGGAGTTTGTGTTTATTCTCGTTGTTGACAATCCACGCCACTGGTTACGGAATGGTTACACCCTTGACCCTTGAATCAAGTTGACACAGGACCTCACTGAGTGGTAACTCTAATGGTCCGGGATTAACCACTGAGTTGTGCAGTCTACAAAGGGAACATTGCGAACCTGAATGCCCCGAACTCAGCGGAACTTAGCACAGAAGTTGACCCCAAATTAACTGAGGCTAGCGATCTCTTCAGTCCCGCGGAGTAGCCGTGCTCGTTAAATCCTGGACCATGTCCGTGAAAACAACTGCAGCAATTCCGGAGATCGTTGGTTTGAATCCATGCACTGACAGGGGCTATCCTGAATGTGTTTCATCCCCTGGTTCCTCCACACTCCCTCCAGGTGATTGTCGGGATATTACCTTACTTCAAGTCCCGAGGCACCTCTCTCATCCCTGTCCTTAAAACAGTTACACACACTGATACAGTCATCTATTAAATACCGGGTGAGTTAGCCGTGGTCGTTACGGCATGGCTGCAGGCAGTCGCTCACATCCGGGAGGCGACGAGGTTCGAATCACCCCGCCGGCAACCTTAAAGATGGTCTTCTATGGCTTCCCATCTTCCTGCCAGGCAAATGCCGGAGTTGGTCCCTAACTATAGGCCACAGCCGCTACCTTCCAATTCCTCGTCCTTACATTCACACTTTCCTCCCCGGACAACATTCCACACGTGGCGGTACTTGTAGCTCACCCCATGGGTGTCCACATAGAAGCTCGGATACTCCCGGCACTAAAAGCCATACACTAAAAGAATCTATTAAATACAAGTTATCAGACAACTTCAACACACACCCAACTACACGGGGCTGATGACCAAGATGTCCCAAGCCCATAAATGAATTAACAACAACAAGTGAACAACGACGATCCCTGCTGAGGTCCAAATTCTGTGAACTTGCGCGCGTGAGAAATAAGGCAGCCCAGATGGATGCGCACGCAGAGCATTTATATCCTCCTCGCACAATCACACGGATACAAGGCCTTCCTCAGCAGGCTGTCTCATCATAGACACACTACTGAAGATGTTATTGTTGTTGTTTCATTTGAGGGGCTTGGCCATCGTGGTCATTTAGCCCCATGTACTTGGGTGTGTGTAGAATTTATCTGATAACCTGTGTAATTGTGGTGGATGTAGCAGTGTACGTATTGTAATACAGGCGAGGATTGGGAAGAAGGCGGCCATGGCTATAAGTTAGGAACTATCCCGGCATATGCCTGGAGTAGAAGTGGGAATCCACGGGAAACTACTTCCAGGATGGTAGAGGTAGGAATCGAACCCGCCTCTTCTCTGTTTTGCCTAACGAGGCTGAGTATACCCCGTTCCAAAACTCAGACCAGAATTAAATTTCTTGGCAGAGCCAGGAACTGAACCCGGGTCTCTGCGGTGACAGCCAAGAATGCTAGCCACTACTCAAGATGCTTGGAGTAGTCGGAGGAGTACTTGGATGGCTCAATTTGTTTGAACTTTCGTGACCACGAAATTCGAAAACATAGGCACTGCTGCTTAGCCGCGTGCTTTAAGCCGCGCTCCACGACTACAAGGGAGGTCTGAAAGTCTGAACAGCGCTGGCAGCGGCCATTCTGAGTGTCTTTTTAACCCCGATTTTTGTCGCATTCTTCGAGATAAATGCCGAGATATTTGCCTACCTTATTTCAAGTCCCGCGTTACGTAGCCCTACCCTAGACAAACTGTTACAGTCAGCATACAAACACAGGTTATGAGGGTGATTCAACACTTGTCCCAAGCTTGTAAATTAATTAACAGTTACACGGGGAGAACTCGCTGTACATCAAAAGCTCCTTGTTTGTTGTTTCATCGAATCTTGCATTCATTTCACCTCCTTTGTTCCACTACACGCCTAGTACCTTTCTCCACACTTTCTTTCTCTCTACCTTCAAAATAAAATCCCCCCATGGGCTCACATTTAGTGGGACATGGGTTTGGGACCACGGGATCCCAGCTGAGTCCGGCATTGCTTTCACTTTCTTGTGACGGGCTCCTCTCAGTCTTCTTTCCTGTCGACCTCTCTTGGTCAACTCTTGTTCTCTTCTGACCCCGACTGTAATATGGTATCCTAGGCCTAGGGAGTCACTTCTTTTCCCGCATTAATTGGCCCTTCTCTCATCTTTCCTGATCCCTCATTCTTCGAGGGGTCAGACCTCTTGTTTTTTTTTCTTTCGGTAACTCCTGCCTTCTGTTCAAGGTCCTCAAGGCGGCAGGGTGTAGGCTATGTAGCCCCACCACTTATGGTGCACCCTGGATAGTTCTACACCCTCAAGGGCGCACGGCTGGTGATTCCTGAGCTGGGTCCGTATTTCCTCTTTATCTACTGACTTTGGGGCGGGCCCTTTCCCCTTTCCCTTTCCTACATGCCTCATTTCTTTCCCTCCTGTCCATTATTTCTTTTCTTTTCCTGTTTTTTTAAACCAATTTCTTCTTCTAGTACGTAAGTTAAGCCTCCGTGGCTTAGGCGGCAGCACGCCGGCCTCTCACCACTGGGTCCGTGGTTCAAATCCCGGTCACTCCATGTGAGATCTGTGCTGGACTAAACGGAGGCAGACAGGTTTTTCTCCGGGTACTCCGGTTTTCCCTGTCAAAATTTCATTCCAGGAACACTCTCCACCATCATTTCATTTCATCTGTCATTCATTTAATCATTGCCCCAGAGGAGTGCGTCAGGCCTCGGCAGCCGGCACAGTTCATATCCTCGCCGCTAGATGGGGGCTTCATTCATTCCATTCCTGACCCAGTCGGAGACTGGAAGCAGGCTGTGGATTTTCATTTGCAGTACGTAAGTTAGTTCTAGTTGTAGGTTTCATGTCAGCATGTTTCATTTTCACTATCACCCAAAGCATTAGGGGCCGATAACCTAGATGTGAGGCCTCTTAAAACAACAATTATCATCATCATCATATCAAAAGTAAAATAAAATAAAAACAAACCAAAGGTTCAAATGACTGGGGCGTTTAGTGGTAAATTAGAAAGTACACAAAACATTTCTTGATTAACATAATTCTATTTTACTATTTCGGTGTAATCATCCGCAGCATCAGGTTCTGATAGGTAAAGCCCTGCGCGGATGCGGATATCTGCAAAATATTTCGCCGTGCAGATCTAGTTTGCATGGCTGTGTGGACAGCGGATGAGCTGCGGACAATGTCTGGAGTAAATTTGCGGATAGTTTTTGGAATACAATCCGAACTTGTTGAACATCATTACTGGGACGCGGATGTTTATGTATAACATATCATATTTTTTCCTTTATGATTTTTCCATGACAAAAGATGAGGGTTTAAGCTAATCTCATTTAAATTATGTCACTAAGCATAATTGACACTCCGAACTGAAAAGGTTGCAATTCTGGCTGTCTAACATTCATTTTAAACATATCACATGACATACCGGTACATTGCCTAGGGGAACGACTTTCCCCCCAAATATCTAAATGTGTTGCTTTAATACAGGGTGTATCAAAATTAATATCGGGATTTTAAGGCCTTGTAGTATTTATTACAGCTAACTTACGATTATAAATAATTCATCAAAAGAAAGTGCAACAGAAACAGTTTGTCCTACAAGTGTTCGTACCTGTGCGCATGCGCATGCACATGCACCGGTTCCTCCGTCTTCCGTAGGAAGCGCTAGTAGCCAAGATGGCAGAAACCATTAGGCCCTATGTGCTTCTCAGTTAGCAAGGGCTGAGTCAGTGGTTACAGTTCAACGTGTGGATAGTTTGTGGGCCTGTCTTTTACACTGGAGCAACTGTAACTGGTGTTACTCATCTAGATGCGCTACAACTATAGCTCTTTCATCAATTACAAGAAGCTGAACAAGAGAACTTTATTTGGCAGTAAGATGGTGCACCGCCTCATTGACATACCTTAGTACACGATTGGTTGAATGACGTTTTACTCGACCGCTGGATTGGCCGTAAGGGGCTGGATGGTAGAGCTTGTTTCGCATGGCCTCCACGTTCACCCGATCTGACGCCATATGATATTTACCTTTGGGGGTGCGTAAAGGATCATGTGTATGTGCTTCCGCTACCGGGTGACCTAACCGACTTAAGAAAGAGGAATGAAGCATTTGTTACAACAATTACTCCAGAGACACTGAGCAAGGTTTGGGACGAACTCGGCTATCGACTCGCTGTGTGCCGTGTGACGAATGGTGCTCACGTTGAACACTTGTAGGACAAACTGTTTGAGTTGCTCTTTCGTTTGATGAATCTCTATCTCTACTTAGTATAAAACAAAGTCCCCGATTCTTGGATGTTACGGGTAAACTCGAGAACCACTGGATGGATTTTGATGCGGTTTTCACCATTCTGTAAAGGATATCTCGAGGATGATGTCTGTAGAAAATAGTTCATTTATGGTCAAAGGAAGCCGAGCAGTAACGATTTCAGTGGAAAAGTCGAAGAAAAGCCTGGCGTCCGAGTGCTTTGTAAGCTTACGCTGGGCAAACCGTTAAAAATATCTAAATACTATGAATGTAAGAATTGTTCAGCATAAAAGTTCTACAAAAATGTCCCGGAGAGCATATGTCTATCTTCAATACATCGCCCACTAAAATTGTTTTTACGTTTTAATTTCTTCCAACCGTGTCCATTCAACTACTGAGGCGACAGTTTACTTGCTAGCTAAGGGCGAGTCTATCATCCCTGTTACAGCCTAGCTAGCAGGCGAACCTATTTCCCCAGATACAGCCAGCAGCAAACCGTCCAGTCGTGTTGAGTTAAGACTTCTGAGAAAGGTGGTTGTGTTTGGAGTTTCCCTCGAAGTACAACTCGGGTTTTCTTCATTTCGCCTGTGAAACACAGTCAAGTTTAGATTGGACGGAAGGGGGATTTGAGTTTCATTCACCTCGCCATTCCCTGGAAGTGCAACGCTCATTTCGCCTGTGAACTTCTCGTTCCTCAAAATTCACAGTCAATTTAAGATTGGACGGAAGGGGGATTATATTATATTAAATTATACTGACTGGCGTATAATCTCTACTTAGTATAAAACCAAGTCCCCGATTCTTGGATGTCACGTGAAATCTCGAGAACGACTGAATGGATTTTGATGCGGTTTTCACCATTCTGTAAAGGATATCTCGAGGAAGGTTTGTGTAGAAAATAATTTATTTATGACCAAAGGAAGTCAAGCACTAACGATTTCAGTGAAAAGGTCGAAAAAAACTGGCGTCCGTGCGCTTTTTAAGCTTACGCTGGGCAAACCGTTAAAAATATCCATATACTATGAGTGTAAGAATTGTTCAGCATGAAAATTTCTACAAAAAGTCCTCGAGAGCATATGTCTATCTTCAACACATCGCCCACTGTAAGTTTTTTTACGTTTTCATTTATTCCAACAATCTCCATTCAGTTACTGAGGATACAGTTTACGAGCTAGCTAGGGGCGAGTCTATCACCCCAGTTACAGCATAGCTAGCGGACGAGCTTATTGCCCCAGATACAACCAGCAGCAAACTGTCGAGTCGTGTCTAGTTAAAAACTTTAGACAAGATTGGTTGTGTTTGGAGTTTCCCTGAAAGTGCAACTCGGCTTTTCTTCGGTTTACCTGTGAACTTTTCGTTCCGCAAAATTCACAGTCAAGATTGGACGGAAGGGGGATTTGTGATTCATGCTCCTCGCCATGCTTAAATTACGTCTGACAAGAATTTGTTGCACATGCATCTCCATGATAATATAATTAATAGTCCAGTCAGTGATATTAACCCATCATGCCGAGACGTAAAACGGATATTGGTCGTTGTTCATTGACATTGAAAAAAATAAGCGCTTATCACGTAATGCATTCATAACTGTTCCCGGTAGAAGTCGGGTCGGGTTGCTAGTTATTTATAATTGTATGTTAACTGTAATAAATACTACAATGCCTTAAAACCCCGATATTCATTTTGATACACCTATACTTAATGCTTTATCTAATAAATTAACAAGAAGTTCCGTGACGAACTAAAGAGCCTACTTTTCTTAAAATTTAAGATTCATGCCAATGATTAATCTATATGGATCTATCTAGAATAATGACGATATTAAGTTGGTAATAATAGAGAACTACAGTTGGCAGCCCTGGTGACTGAATATATTCTTAATTCCATCTCTTAAGGTATAGAATACAAAATTTAGTTGAAGTCCAATGGATAGCATGGACGTTACATGCAGTTAAACATTGGATCTAACAGCGCGCGTAAAATCATGTTGGCAACAATGACATACATGTATTGATCAGAAATAATCTGAAATAATATGATCTATTGTTGTGTCAAATTTGAATGAAATCCATTAGTTAGTATAGAGGTTACATGCATTTTAAATTTGGACCTATCAGCAGGCTCAGAATCATGTTGGCAGCACTGACATATCAGTTACACCAAATTAATCTAGAATGCCAGGTACTATACGTGTGCAAAGTTTAGAGCTATTGGCTTGCATACTTTCTGATATATTGATATTAGGATAACAGAAATAGAGACAGTATTTATTAACAGTTGGCAGCCCTGGTTACGCTTAAAAATCGGCATAGTCATATCTGTTATGGTACACATAGCACATACAAAATTTATTTGAAATCCAAATGATAGTATAGAAGTTACATGTATTTAAAGTTGGACCTCTCAGCAGGTTTAGAATCATGTTGGCAGCACTGACGTATATAAGTTACTCCAAATTAATATAGAATGTCAGGTACTATACGTGTGCATAGTTTAAAGCTGTCGGCTTGCATACTTTCTGATATATGGGTATTTAAAAAATTGAGAGCATTTATTAACAGTTGGCAGCCCTGGTGGCTCTTAAGAATACGCTCAGTCATATCCACTTATGTACACATAGCACATACCAAATTTGGTTGAAATCCAATTGATAGTGTAGAAGTTATATGCATTTAAATTTTGGACCTATCAGCAGGCTTATAATCATTTTGGTAACACTGCCTTGTATGGCCTCCTTGAAATTAAACTGCAATATTACTATCTAATCGTGTGCCAATTTTGAAATAGCTCCCATTCATACCTTCCAAGATATCCAACATTGAGCTCAAATTTCAATTGCGATTTTTCAGCAGTTGGTAGCACCGACATCATTTTCAAATATGGCCGTGAGATATTCAGGTATAGATCTTTACTCCTACCAAATTTTGTTTCGATTGCTGCAGCTGTTTAGGAGTTGATAGGGGGACACACACACACACAGCCAGACAGACAGACAGAAGGACAGACAGACAGACAGACACACACACACACACAATTGCCCGATCTCATAAGTCTACTTTTTCCTCATTTTTGCAAAATGTGAAAAGTAGGCTAAACAATTATTGTAATGCCAGTGGATTCGGATAACAAACGTGCGGATGCGGACAGTAGTTGTGCGGATGTGGGCCATCGTGGATAACGTTCTATTTATCCACGCAGGGCTCTACTGATAGGTGAAGTGTATTTAGCTCCGGCTTCTTGCCCACGAGGAGAGTTTAAACTTATTTCAAGTGTTTGAAAATCCACCTCTTGGTGTAGTGGCTAGCATTCTTGGCTGTCACCACAGAGGTCCGGGTTCAATTTCCGGCTCTGCCAATAAATTTAATTCCAATCTCAGGGCTTAAATGGAGTACACTTAGCCTCTTGAGGCAAAACTGAGAAGTGGTGGGTTTGATTCCCACCTCAGCCAGTGATTTCCCACTTCCACTCCAGGAAATGCTTGCGATGGTACGCAAATAGAAACCTCGACCATCTCTTAGCCAAATCCCAGCCGAAATTAGTACAGCCATCTCAATGACGAAGACTACCAACACACACACCCGAATACACGGGGATTACATGCGCAAGATGTCGCAAGGACCTCCCTCTCCCCTCCCCTAAACAGCAATACCAGAGGACCTGCAGCCACATCTCGGAAGTTAGTGGCAGGAATAGTCTGTAAACATAAAGTAAGACACTCCAGCTCGTGGCGAAGTGACTAGTATTCTTGACTGTCACCGTGGAGGTCCGGGTTCAATCCCAAGAAATGTAATTCTGGTCTGTGGGTACACTCAGCCTCCTGAGTCAAAACTGAGACGTGTTGGGTTCAAATACCACTACAGGCATCCTGGAAGTGCTTTCCGTGGTATCCCACTTCTACTCTGCTTAAATATTCAAATTAAGGTCATGGGCTGCCTCCCTACCCAAAGTCTAGCCCAAATTACAAGAAATACACAGTTCGAGCCATCACTATGAAACAGGTTATCAGGCAGATAACACACACGCGCGGAGTTACATGACCACGGTGCTCCTAAATCAGGCTTTTCCAGCCTAGCTACTCGCCAGGGAGCAGCGGAGTACTCGCCGCCTTGCGTGAGTAAACCTGCAACATGCAATACAGCTCTGCTGTGGGGGCTGCCGTCACTGCACGGTAGATACATCAAGACTAGCAGGAAGCGCAAGGACTTGTGTTATGACCTTCACGTAGTGACGTATTAGCTATCACCCCCAGTTCCTCTCCAACCGTGCTCCGAGCAACACTGCAGAGTACTCACGTGTACGCAAACTCAAACTCCTGGATTTGGAACAGCCAGTCCTAAATGAATCAACTACAACAGCAATGTGCAGCCTACACTTGTATAATCGTTTCCAATGCCTACAGTTACTAAAATGTTTACAGTCAATCTCTGGCATAACCTAGAGCTGACCGTTCCAGGCGTGCTTGCTGCAACAGGCAATACAGCTCTGCTGTGGGGGCTGCCGTCACTGCGCGGTGGATACATCAAGACTGGCAGGAAGCGCATGGAGTTGTACTATGACCTTCGCCCAGTGACGTATTGGCTATCAACCCCAGTACCTCTCCAACGGTGCTCCGAGCATTACCGCTGAGTATTCGCGTGTACGCATACTCAAACTCGTGGATTTGGAGACTCTCAAGCCCCTACCTACCAGGTGAGGGGAGATACTTGCTACACATTATACTTCCCTTTTGTTGTTGTTGTTTCTTATTAAATTAGGGGCTTTGCGGCATCGTGGTCATGTAGCCCCGTATACTGGGATGTGTGTGTATTTGTAAAAGGAAGCTTGTAGTTTAACGTGACCGTTAATCTGTAGATCATGAGCCACGGGACCTCCGTTTTACGTGGAATCCGAACCACAGGACATGGCATTTCACTTCGAAAATCTCACATGCATTGACCGGGAATCGAACCCGGACCGCCTTGGTGAGAGTGTGTATTTGTACTTGAGGTAGAAATTGGATGGGATGCAACTGTGATCCCATTTTAGGTATCCTCCCGGCATTTGCCTGGAGTAGACGTGTGAAACTAAGGAATAACAAAATGATCGTATATTGGCTTTTACGGCCAGTGAATTAAAACTCAGCGATTTTTCTAGGTGGAGGTCCGGGCGGGGACACAAAGAGCCCGCTGATGAGCCAGCTTGGTGTCCTAGGCGAAACCCCACACGACACACGGCACACACCTAGAAACATTGCTGAGTTTTAAGGAAAAACACTTCTCTACTAAAGGTATCGATTGGTGTGCAACGCACCGGATATGAAGCAGGAGTATTTTCCACAATAGCTACAACTTTCTCTAAGCCTATTGAGTGACAGGAAACCAAATACTCTCAACATGCAGTTATCGCCGGTGTTTCGAAGGTATAATAAATGTATATAAGGTTAGGCAATTCAGCACAAAAAATATATCGTATGTTTGGACTTCACAAATCTTCCATACTGAGGAAGTCACTTGTACCTCGCTTGTGAAGAACATACTACGTCAACGTGTGTTTTACACTGCGTGTTCATCTCTAGATTAAACGGAGAGGGATAAGCATCTAACATGGGAAGAAAATTGCTTTCTTGGCGAACTGGACTCTGGTCGGACGGGGGCCAATCGAATTTCGGCTTAAGACTTGGGATTTCCCACGCTCGTTGCATAGCTACCTTGGTAGCTAAACGAATCCGTCCGGATAGCAGGAGATTCAGGTTCGAATGCCAACTTCCGTCACGTTTTCAACAAATACGTCCGCTCGTAGGAGATCTAAATCCTAAAACCACTTTGTGCGTGTATTTGGGGCGTACATAAACTGAACCTCGCTATGGTAAGGCAGACAATGCGCACGCGCAGAATGTTCTTGCAAGATGATGGACGACACGACGGGACGGGAGCAAGACGCACGGGGGTCCACCAACACTTGCGGGCGTTAATTAACTAATTAGTGCTTAATTAATTATATTACTTACCCGTACAAGAAAAACAAGTGCTGGATGGGATCACATGTTGAAAGAACGCTCATTAAAACACGCCCACACGGTAATAGCGTTTAAATCTTCGCCCATTAGATGAGTGTTTTTAAACGATATAGCACTTCTCCGAAGGTAAAAACAGGTGCCATGCCGCAATTATCCGGCAGCTCCAGACTTGTTCATTGCTTCTCCAGGATACTGAGTCGCAGCTCATAGAGGGTATTCCTTTAGTCAATTAATACACGGTGTTTCCGAATGTGGTACTAAGAAAGGGGATGCCAGAATAGATCAAATACACTGGTCAAGACAAGTTTTGCATATTGCAAGCTTACGTATTTGTGGACCAAATATAATACACGTGCTTCATCCGATAAGTGGTTTATTTATTTATGTAGCAAATGTCATTACACATGAAAAACAATTTAAAAATACTTTACGAGCCTTACAGTAGTCACATATGATGTGTAACATCTGACATAGAAGAAATCTCGCGTGAAATTGTTGATACACCGGTATTTTATAATATTATTGGCACAAATATTATTCTATTGTAAAAGGGAGTGTTTTACAGATATTGTAGTTTATAATACGGAACTTATTTTATTAGATGATTTGTAGCTTCCACCAGCACTAGTCTAAATAAAGAATACGATATTTATCAAATAGATTAATAGACGCGACACCGCTCATAACCTTATATTCCTTATAAATAGGCCAACTTGCGAGTAAATGCAAGGTAGATTGTAGTAAATGCAATGTGCACAGCAGTAGATCATGAGAGGCTTGCGCAGTTCCCGGACCTCTTGATTCACAGACCAACACGTAATTTTATATGGATTCTGTTAAAATGAGTCATATTGATATGATTAGCAGCAGAGTATCAAGAAGGCAGTGCGACAACAATCAAGAAGGCAGTGCGAGAGTAGAAATAACAAGTAGGCAGTGAAGAAAAAAAGACAGTCTTGGAATTGCTATGTATTATTAGTGTGTAAATAAATATATTTTTGTTTGTTGATGAATGTCCAGGAGGGATACGATCCAGCTGGCAGTGCGTCTTACACACTTCCATCCGATCCACTTCCGTCCAATTTTTCAAAATCACTCCCACAAAAATATCCAGCAACCGAGTGGAAAGATGTTACACATCAATAATAATAATAATAACAAGTAAGTTACATACAAGCACAGATATGAACATTATTACGTCCATATGTCCAGTCTATTTTCTTAGTCCAGGCTCGATGGTGTAGCATTGAAAAAGTCCTTAGGGTCACCTAAGTAGGCTACGCTCTTAGTTTGCAATCTTCGATAATGAGTCTGATGGTCTGGTTCGATGTACCGCAATCACCGCAGGGGTTTGGCCACTTCCCCCATTTGTGCAGGTTGTATGCACTAACGCCATGTCCGATAACAGTGTACGATGCAAACAAACAAACATGTTATCTTAGAGTTAACACACGAGCCAATGTGCAAATACGAAATGTCATCATACAGCAATGATAATACAACATCATGCAATATGCAAAACGTTTTTTGACCAGTGTATTATAATAGAAGAAAGTAGTCAGAGCTCGAACTCGCCCTACGAGTGACAGAGGAAGCAAAATGCAAGGAATGGTTGGTGTTCATTTCTCATTTTATAGTGTTATGCGTCTCAACGTACAGTCACGGATTCTTTTACGGAACATAGTTTGAGCATATTTTCCCGTGTTTCATGTGACCTATCCCGCCTAGGCCTACATCACTTAGTTCTTGTGATGATAAGTGTTTCTGTCACTCTAACACTATTATAATCGCACGATTTGTTGTTGTCCGTGGTGTAGTGGTCAGCGTGATAAGCTGCCACCAAAGAGTTCCGAGGTTCGATTCCCGGCTCTGCCTCTAAATTTGAAAAGTGGTATGAGGTCTGGAACGGGGTCTACTCAGCCTCGGGAGGTCCAAATGAGTAGAGGGGGTTCGATTTCCACCTCAGCCATCCCCGAAATGGTTTCCCGTGGTTTCCCACTTCGTCTTCGGGCAAATGCCGGGATGGTGCCTAACGTAAGGCCACGGCCGCCTCCTTCCCCCTTCCTTGTCTATGCCTCCCACTCTTCCCCTCCCTCAATCAGGCTCCTGTTCGCTTTGCAGGTGAGACCGCCTGACAGTCCCCAGTTGTATCCCCGACTGAGAGTCTCAAGCTCCAGGACACTGCCCTCCGTGGCGGTAGAGGTGGGATCCCTCGCTTAGTCCGTGGGAAAAGCCAACCCTGAAGGGTAAACGATCAAGAAGAAGAAAAAGATTTGTTGTTATTAACTAATTTTAGGTCTAGGAACTCATGTTTCACAGTACATATTTTTTAAAAATTTCCTGTGTTAATAATAGGGAAAGGTCCTCGATACTTTCGATACGTCAATGCTGTCGATACTTGCATGGTATCGACATCGAGCGATGCTGCATGAAACTCGACACTTAGGTAATTCTACACCAGCCGCGGTTGCCGAGAGCGCTAACGTGTTACTTCGTGCCTCGCTGGCATCAGGAGAGCATGGGTTCGAATCCAACCTCAGCCGTCCTGAAAATGGTTTGTATGGTTTTCCATTTTCGCCAGCAGGCAAATGCCGGAACGGTTCCTTTCATCAGGTCCAAGGCCGACTTCCTTCCAAAATCCCTTGCCTGACCCTTCCTTAATTAGTTAGTGGTCGCCTGGGCGATCAACCTGTCACCATCTTCAGTTGTATCTGCTGAAAAAGTGTGTTCAGCTCCCAGACACCGTTTTTGGGACGGTAGAGGAATGATCCTTTGGAGGGTCCGTGAGTAATGCTGAGCTGAGAGGATATGCAATTTTTAAAAAGGTATTTCTGCAATTTTTATTTTTTAAAAATATTGTTTTCACAAGTGACATAATTATTTTAAAGTGGTCGCAAGGGCCACGTTTCTCCTGAAGCCCAAAACCGGAGGTAGAGTAACGGCAAACATCAGTAGCAGTTTGCTTATAGTAAGATGTTGACTATTAAATTAATAACCTAGTATCAATATTGCCATATAATGTGACCGAAACGTAAACAGTAGAAATAAAGACGGAGATAAGCTCAGAGAGAGTCTTCCTTCAATTTCTGCTCATTCATCGCACACCCGAGCATCTAATTACCTCAAAGCAAGCCATAAATGGTCCCGTCCTTAGAAAATCCGACTTACAGTAAAAGTTGGAGACTAGGTTTCCTCTTGAAGTCCAATAGAACGTGACTAATTGAATGTTGAGTTGAACATTCTAGGACGTGCTTCTGTATGATATTCTAAGAGTAAAAATTACTTCCGTCATGTTGTGGGAAAAATGGAACATCGCCTACAAAAAAAAAACTTTTGACGAATCAAATTAGAGCTTTTTCTGGCAAAAAGCACGTCACATGATTGATTATATTACCCTATTGTAGGCAATCTGTTTGGGTATGTTTTTAAAATAAGTAAATAAATTTACATGCCAGTAGTAAGTTGCTACGTGCACGTGACAGAAGACTGTGGGTCTTGTGGTACCATATACGGATATCCGCAAAATATTTCGCCATGCAGATATAGTTTGCGTGGCTTTGCGGATAGCGAATAAGCTGCGGATAATGTTTGGAGTAAATTTTCGGATATTTTTTATATAGAATACAATCCAAACTTGATGAATGCCATTATTCATTTTTAAGATCCGAATGTTTATGACATCATATTTTTCAGTTATGATTTTTTCATGACAAATGTAAGATGATTTACGTCAATCTCATTCAAATTACACCATTAAGCACAATTAATACTCCGAACTGAAAAGGGTTGTAACTGTGGCTGTATAACATGCATTTTAAATATAGCATATGACATACGTAGCTTAGGGGAACGATTTTCTACTCAAATGTCTAAATGTGTTGCTTTAATATTTTATCTAATAAAAATATTATTGTAATGCCAGTGGCTTCGGATAACAAACGTGCGGATGTGGATAACAGTCGTGTGGATGCGGGGCGAATTCGGATAATGTTTTGTTTATCCGCGCAGGGCTCTACCTATACACCTGCCCGTGTGACGGGCGAAGAGTGATTAGTCACTCCTAGATGACTAGCATTTGTCATACACGAGCAGGGCGGGAACCCCTGAATACTGTCATTGCATGTATTACATTCGGAGCTTGCAAAATACAGTACCTTAGTTGAGATAATTGAGACTTGTGGTGAAGCACTGTAGGCTATCTTGTATCCTGTGAACATGGTTAGGTATGGAAATAACATCGAATTTTCCTACTGGAAATTATCTTCTCAGGAGAAGTCTTCCAGTAAATGTATTCGTAAGATTCAGCACCGTGTGATTTTTACTTGTGGGGGAATCTCAAACGAAAGGTATACAGAAACAATCCGCGTAGGCCTAATCTGGAGGCTCTCGAGAACGAAATAACTGCACTGTTACGAAATATCAGTGAGGATGAATTACAAAGAGTGTACCAAAACTTCCTACGATGATGCAATGTTTGTTTAGATTTTTTTTTTTTCGCATGGCCTCCTGAGAGGCAAAGTGTATGTCATTCTAGTCGACGCCCGTGGGCGACCTGCGTGTCGAAATGAGAAATGAGATGAATGGATGAGAAGGGACAAGGACGTGGAAGGAAGCGGCCGTGGCCTGTCAGAAGATACCCTCCCAGCATTTGCTTGGCGTTGAAAATGGGAAACCCTGGAAAACCATTTCAAGGATGGCCAACGGTGGGGCTCGAACCCACGCGTCTACCGAGTCAGCAGAGAGCTTGGCCCCATGACCTAACGCTGCGCTTTAGCGAGCGATTTAGTACCACTGACGTTGTTTAGAAAATGAAGGATGGCATTTCCAGCAACTACTCTGAAATTCATGACAGCGAGGATGATTATTAAATACGTTAAAAAGTGTAAATGTATTGAACTACAGTAGATGTGCGCTAAGCTGCTGCTAGCGTCAGTGCCTTGCTTTACAGGCGGCCAGGCACAGTGTCCCGGCAGTCACACAGCGCATGCGAAGTTCCGTTCTGTAGAGAAGGCTTTCACTGTATATTGAATCAATATCATCAACGTCAGTTATTATTTATTGATGTGTAACATATTTCCACTCGGTTGCTGGATATTTTTGTGGGAGTGATTTTGGAAAATGGGACGGAAGTGGATCGGACGGAAGTGTGTAAGACGCACGGCCAGCTGGATCGTATCCCTCCTGGACATTCATCAACACACAAAAATCTGTTTTATTTACACACTAATAATACATAACAATTCCAAGACTCTCTCTTCTTTCTTCACTATCTACTTAATATTTCTACTCTCGCACTGCCTTCTTGATACTCTGCTGCTAATCATATCAATATGACTCATTTTAACAGAATCCATATGAAGTTACGTGTTGGTCTGTGAATCAAGAGGTCCAGGAACTGGGCAAGCCTTTCATGATCTGCTGCTGTGCACATTGCATTTACTCGCAAGTTGGCCTATTTATAAGGAATTAAAGGTTATGAGCGGTGTCGCATCTATGTAGTTGATCCATATCGTATTCTTTATTTAGGCTAGTGCTGGTGGAAGCTACAAATCATCTAATAAAATGAGTTCCGTATTATAAACTACAATATCTGTAAAACACTCCCTTTTACAATTGATTAATATTTGTGCCAATAATATTATAAAATACCGGAGTATCAACAATTCCACGTGAGGTTTCTTCTGTGTCAGATGTTACACATCATATGCGACTACTGTAAGGCTCGTAAATTTTTTAGCCTACTTTCGATTTTTGCAAAAAATGAAAGTAGACTTATGAGATCAACACAGGGCGAAAAATTGTGTGTCTGTCTGTGTGTGTGTCTGTGAGGCTGTGTGTCTGTGAGTGTGTGTACTCTGAATGTCTGTCCCCCCTATCAATTCGATCACGGTGAAACCGAATTGAACGAGATTTGGTACAGAGGTAGCACGAGCAAAGGGCACCTCAGTGTCATGTTTTATATCACCACCATCTGGACGGAAACGTAATGGCGGCCACCCAAATGTTCAAAGCTTAAATCAAATTACGACTAACCTATTCATCCGATCTCTACCAAATTTTGCAACAACATACCTTTATGTGAGAAGCGTTCTTTGACCAATCTACAAGGTCATCAGCCCGATACTTTGCGGATGGCGGCCATGTTCGTGTGCAAATCGATTCCCCCTATCAATTCAAACACCGTGAAACCGAACTGAACAATATTTGGTAGAGAGGTAGCACTAGCAAAGGGAACCTCAGTGTCATGTTTTATATCGCCACCATCTGGACGAAAACGTAATGGCGGCCACCCAAAAGTTAAAAGTTTAATTCGAATTACGACCAACCTAGTCGTCTGATCTCTACTGAATTTTGCAACATTATACCATTATGTATGAAGAATCATTTGACCAAACTACAAGGTCATCAAACAAATAATTTACGGATAGCGGCCATGTATGTGTGCAAATCGATTCCCCCTAACACGGTTAAACCGAATTGAACGAAATTTGGTGCTGAGGTACCACATGCAAAGGGCACCTCAGTGTCATGTTTTATATCGCCGCCATATTGACGAAAACGTAATGGCGGCCACCCAAATGTTAAAAGATTAAATAAAATTACGACCAACCTATAATAATCTGATCTCTACCAAATTTTGCAACAAAATACCTTCTGTGAGAAGCATATTTTTTACCAAACTACAAGATCATCAGCCCACTAGTTTGCAGATGGCGGCCATGTATGTGTGAAAATCGATTTCCCTATCTACAGTATTCAAACACGGTGAAACCGAATTTAACGAAATTTGGTACAGAGGTAGCACTAGCAAAGGGCTCCTCAGTGTCAAGTTTTATATCACCGCCATCTTGACGGAAACGTAATGGCGGCCACCCAAATGTTAAAAGTTTAAATCAAATTACGACCAACCTAATCATCTGATCTCGACTGATTTTTGCAACAACATACCTTTATGTGGTAGGCATCGTTTGACCAAACTACAAGATCAGTAGCTCAATAGTTTGCACATAGTGGCCATGTATGTGTGTAAATTGATTCCCCCTATCAATTCTAACACGGTGAAACCGAATTGAACGAAATTTGGTACAAAGATAGCACTCGCAAAAGACAACTCAGTGTCATGTTTTATATCGTCGCCATCTTGACCGAAACGTAATGGCGGCCACCCAAATCTTAAAAGTTTAAATCAAATTGCGACCAACCTAATCATCTGATCACTACCAAGTTTTGCAACAACATACCTTTTTGTGGGAAGCATCGTTTGACTGAACTACAAGGTCATCAACCTAATAGTTTACAGATAGCGGCCATGTATGTGTGCAAATCGATTCACCGTATCAATTCAAACACGGTGAAACCGAATTGATGAAATTTTGTACAGAGGTAGCACTATCAAAGGACACCTAATATTCATGTTTAATATCCGTATACCACGGTGTATTTCAACAAGCTACTACAACCAACATTCAATTGTCTACTCCTTGAAAAGGACAAAGAGTTATAACAATACCCATGCATTTAGGAGAAATTAGGCTATATGTTCTTTACTGAACATCTTGTTTATTATTTAATCAAATAGCTTTTATACAGGGCACATTAAATCAATACTTCAATTCGTACCAAATGTCTTCTTCTTCTCTGCCCATATTTGTTTCATCCTCTCTGACCTCCACTTCCTGATTTGTTCGATGTCAATATTATTGATTATATATTTTTTTAAATTTTTCAAATAGACCCTCATTGCGATATTCGCCCCATTTGCCGCATTTGTAAAAAGTGATTTTCGCATGGTTGAAAATCTAACATCACTAGTAACCTAAGAAAACATATTACATCAGCGCATACAATTGCTTTCTAATAAAGAATGCTGCGGAATTGGAAATTTAACTCCTCGAGAAGTAACAGTAGATGAGCCTGCGACTCTTCTTTCACAATCTTCGTCAACCTCTTAATAAAAAATTCTGCGGAATTGGAAATTTAAGTCCTCCAGCATTAACATAAGATGAGCCTGAGACTGTTCTTTCACGATCATCGTCAATATCAACGGCATCCACATCATCATTCTCTCAATCTACACTTAAATAATTTATGCACAATATATCTGCATTTTAGCTACTTGATAATCGGTCGAAGACAATTATCAGAACAATTGCAACAATGGTATGCCAAGATAACCAACCTTTCAGTATAGTTGTGGGTGGCGGATTAAATGAGTTGATTAAGCACCTTGAACCTAGATATACTATGCCTAATCGTGAGCACACATCTAATCAAATCATTCCAGAACTAAAAGCAAAAGGAAGCTTGGGTTTAACGTGACCGTTAATCTCGCGATCATGTGCCATGGGACCTCCTTTTTACGTGGAATACGAACCACAGGACATGGCAATTCACTTCGAAATCTCACATGCATTGGTGCCTTGGTGAAAGGCATACAGCTTGACCGCTGCACCACCACGCCCCTTATTTCAGAACTGTGTGCAGAAGTACAGAGTAAAAAAAGAGCTGCAAAATGCGAATAGAGTTGCTGTTACGACGGATACGTGGACACCAACAGCCTGTGACGATTGTGTCACCGTTCAATTTGTGGATCTGGGCTATACACAATCTTAAATATAATTCCATTGAAGTGATACCATTTGAAGATTTGAGCCACACTGGTGAAGATATTTCAATTTTTTTAAAGAAAACTGTAGAAGTTTGGGGCTTAATTTATAAATTAACTAGCAGTAGTGCCCGGCTTCGTCCGGTGGATTTATTTGTTTTAAGGATGATAATGAATAGGCCTACTACTACAGAACTGGCACATGATACTTAAACTATCAGAAAAAAATATAATTTTTGTGGTGGTGGTGGTGGTGGTTGTAGTGAAGGTGATAAGCAGTACAGTATAATGGACGAAACATTTAGGTAATTTTCCCCTAATGATAATAATGAATAGGGAAACGGCTATTTGCTAACTACAGCACTGACACATGTAATTTACAAACAAATTTCTAGAAATGATTAGATAGAGGAGTAAGTGAAATAAAAGACACTGCCTAGGGCCTATATATCATTGTCTGTAAGAAATGTTGAGACCAATAGTGTCGTCTTTTGTCGCATAGCGCCGTAGGAAAATAATCAGAACACTTTGGAAAACTTCGGCTGTCCCGAGCTCCTGGGGTAGCAATAGTATCAGTTATGGCCACATAGCGCTCAACGATGTTTGGAATAAATTAAGGTAAATTTCAAAGCACCAACGCTTATTGCAGCTGATAACCTCAGTGTATTGCACCAACACCATTGCACTTATACAGTTGCATAATATGTTCATGATGATAACTGTTTAAAGGGGCAAAAGAAATCTTTTTGCACGAATTACTCACCGTGACTGCAATTTATAAGCAGCTCAAGATTTAACCATTTTCGCAATTCTGCACCAGAACACTGGTAGGGGTGACGTGATGCAGCCCGAATTGCCAGTCAGCAATACAATTATTCAAATATTCTTACAGTTACACTACTACGGACATGAATGATTCTAGGGCCTTAATACATGGTTTTCAAGTTCAGTTTGTTTGTTATTCTAAATGTAGGAAATGGAGAGCGTTGTCCAAAATATAAAGTGGACAGTGTTACCAGCAGGGTTTCAAAGTGTATGTATAATTTGGTGCAATTAGGAGGAACGGTGTAGATTTGTGATAAAGGGCCTAAATGCAGGGTTCCAAAGAGTAAGTGTACAAAATGTGGTTCAGATCGGTGAAACGGTGTAGATTTGTGCCAAAGGGCCTAAATGCAGGGAATGGAGTGCTCTGTCCGAAATTTCATGCAGACTGTGTTACTCGCAGGGTTCCAAAGGGTAAGTATACAAATTTTGGTTCAGATCGGTGAAAAGGTGTAGATTTGTGCCAAAGGGCCTAAATGCAGGGTGGTCTGTCATAAATTCCATGCAGACTGTGTTACTCGCACGGTTCCAAAGGGTAAGTATACACATTTTGGTTCAGATCCGTGAAACGGTGTAGATTTGTACCAAAGGGCCTAAATGCAGGAAATGGAGTGGTCTGTCCGAAATTTAACATAGCCTAAACTATTCCTCTTGAATCTGGCTATCATATTAAAATAAGAATTTTTCGATTCCGACTAGTAGTTCCAGAGATTAGCGCGTTTTAACACACAAACACACAAACTCTTCAGCTTTATTATATTAGTATAGATGGCAGTGATTCATGATAACGGTCGCAATCTTTCCCCACCTGTCGTGTCTAGCTCATACATTCCAATTTGTTTTGTAGCATGGACTTTTCCTTTAAGAAATATTCAAAGTCTCATAATTGGGAGTTGCAAACACTCCTCAAAATCCACTAAGCTGCACAGAGGCATCTTTCTCTACCACAAAATCGCTTGATTCAGGATAAACCTGCGCGATGGAATTCAACACTGAAGGCTTCAACAGCAAAAGGGGGCTATAGTTTATTGCACCCTTTGATCTTTCCTTAGCAGCTTCGGTGGCGCAGTCAGTAGCTTGCTGAGCTTCTATGCCCAAGATTGCGGGTTCAAACCCGGCCGAAGTCGTTGGATTTTTTAAGAGCGTTAAAATCCTTCAACATGCCTTCCTTCGGAGGGGAAGTAAAGCCGGCGGTCCCATGTCATAGATTGATGGCATGTAAAAGAACCTTCCACTAATTACACTTGTGTGAAGCTAAATTTTCAGGTTAGTTTTCTTTGAAAAGCACTATCAAAGTTCCAACGTTCACCACTAGTTATCAGTGACATCTGGTAGCGAAATTTGGAACTACTTGAAATTGAACGGAACTTGTAGGGGATTTACTGATTGACACATTAAATATTTTCGAACAAGCAACACCCGCCTGAAGTCCATCCTCAGTGTCATTTCAGAACTGGAAAAGCCGTCATAAAGTGGACCGTGAATTACGATTGTTCGACAATCATGGCTGGAGGAAATGAACGTGAGGTATAAAGCCATTGAAGACAATGAAATATGTTTCACTACAACGCTGTTGGATCCCTTGCGCAGCCCCAGGTCTCTCAATCTGCCAAAGACCAATTAAATCGGCCGGAGCTGAAAAGTATTAAGTCAGTTTTCACTATTGTTCAGGAGAGAGTTAAAACGTCATTGAAAGAAGAGAACTTAACAAACACACTATATTAGTCATCTATGTTGTGAAGCAACTATTCAGGATATATTTGTGTTAGCGGAATATGAATTTTAATTTAATAAACATATTTTTGAAATCAATTTTGCAAACGTGACTTAATGCCTTTGAAATCCGTGGTCTGTTTAGTGCAGCATAAAGCCACCCAGAATGAATATTTCACACTGTATTTTACTTTAAAACCCTGTACAATTGTAATTTACAGTAGCACTGTAACACGGGGGAATCCCACAGTGCGGCCAACATTAAGTACGGAATACGGCAGCAAGTCATTGACTTAATGCTTTTCTCCTCTGATGTAGCAGTGGTTTCTGGCTTAAACAGAAGGCTGACTTAATTCTTTCCTATGCCATTCCAAGGCCCTTGGGTCAATACTTCAGAATACTAATTGTTTAAAAAATTACCATTTTGGCTTAATGCTTTTCAGTTCCGACCTATTCAATTGGTGGACCTTGCTAGCCAACAGGAATGTTCTGCATCCAAAACTTATGAGGTAAGGTTTATAAATTTTTTATTCCAGATTTTCAGATATTTGAGAATAGTCATGTAATACTGACGTACTCGTAAAAATTGATCATTCACGAACTAGCCTATTTCTTAATTTTATTTTAGACGTCACATACTTCAATACCCGAGAAATTTCCAAGAACCTGTACAGCAACATTATGCAAGAAAATAATCAAATTCACTGCCAGCTAACTGTTTCCCAGGATAAAATCACTGCGTATCTCAAAGATGATTTGTCACCTCCGCTTTCTAGTCGATTGGATTACTTGAAAACAAAATTAAATTTTTCAAAAATAAAAATATTATCTGTGAAATATTTGTGTATACCACAAGCAACAGTTTTCTCTGGAAGACTATTTATTGCAGCAGGACTCACACGTGACAGGAAAAGAAGTAGACTTGATCCCGAAAGAGTGAGAACACTAGTATGTTTGAAAAAAACTTGTAAAATAGAACTGTTTCAAAAACTGATTTTAATTTCAATATAGAGCTTAAAAATAATTAATACTGATGATATTAAATCTTGTCTTATTAAATATGCACACATAATTAATTTAATTGACGTTATACAGTTCTCTCAACTTTTCATTTTTAATCTATTTATGGAAACAATAAATGTTAATGGTATCGAGTATCGAGGTATCGAGAATAAATCAAATTGGTATCGACCATCGAGAAAAACTGATAATCGACCCTTCCCTTGTTAATAATAATAATTATTATTATTATAATGAAATACTGTAATGCCTTTTCATTCATGGTACGAAATTGATTGTTTAGCTTGATGAAATACTGTATATCCAGAGTAGTGCATGTTGGGATATATGATTTATAGTTCACCAGATTACATTATACTTGCATTGTTTGTTATTCGGAATTTCCACACTTTGATATGGTAACGTCTCACCCAAAGGGGTGTATGCGCCACGCCAACAGACCTCAGTATAACAACCTACTACTCCGTGACTATAAACCACAAACCAATTCTCATGTCATTAGGTAGCCACTGTCCTTGACTTTATGCCTAACTTGTTTGAAACACACCCGTTCAAGCCCTTCCCCAACGTGACACGACCAGTTGTTAACTGTTGCTTTGATTTGTTTCAGGAATCATTTCAAATCTGGATAGACAAGATATGCTAACAGATTACTGTACTTGTAACAAGTGCGTTATTCATTTCACGTAAAATTTGGATCTTGTGGCTAAAAGTCACTGTTGAGGCTTGTGCCGCCCTTTCTACTTATAAATATCGTCTTTTAACGGTGCATATTATATATGTTCTACAGTGCCTTTGTTTTCAAATGGTGGCCGGCCGACTTAGAGAGAGACCGCGCTGCTTGCCGGCTGACTGGAATATTCACAGAACTTCAATGAAACTAAACTCCCTGTTCGGCATTATACACCCACTGTCTGAAAAGTTCGGTGAATGGGGCTATATTACGAACGGATTGTTGGCTTACCTGAAACAGCCGTTACTATCGTTCCAAGTAATCCCCTTGGATGGTTATGCACTTCTTAGAACGGCTGTACAAATCCTGGCATAGTCTTCCTAAGAGATAGCCTTGAGTTGGGTCGTCACATTACGTTGGATGTTCGAAATGTCCGAAAACATCTGGCCCGTCTGGGCTTTTCGGCGACCCTGGACCCCGATACTCCATACTAAGACGCTTGCGTTCGAGGTCGTACCTCAGTCACCAGGTCTCGTCACCCGTGACGATGGTTTTCAGGACCATTCCATTCCACGGAACATTCACCCTTCTCACTGCCACCCGTCGAACAGGTGTGCACGTTAGGTTGCATAAATTCACCCTTCCCACTGCCGCCCGTCTATCAGGTCTGCAAGGCAGGTTGCATAAATTGACGCTTCTCTCTTGCTTTCAATTTAGAGTTTTGACGACCCAAACTGAAGGCTATTCCTAAAGAAGACTACGCCAGGAGTTTCCAGGACTTGTTCAGTCGTTCTCACATGTGCATAACTATCCATGGGGATTACTTCGAAGGACAGTAACGGCTGTTTCAGGTAAGCCAACAATCCGTTCGTAATATAGCCCATTCACCGAACTTTTCAGACAGAGGGTGTACCTGCCCTATAACAGGAAGACGAATACAAACACGTTGTCTCACAATGTATCAAGTCCCTTCAACTGTCTAATAAGCACATGGAGGTCACGAACTTGTACGGACAGAACTGGTTAGAAGCAGTATTGCTTACCAATCTGTGAGAAGATTGCTGGCCGGCCACCACTTGAAACAAAGTCACTGTAGTATTAAATTATTATAATTATTTAATTGACTATTACCCTACTTTATATTAAGTTATTGTAATCTTTGTTAATCAATGTGATATTTATTATTCATGGTGTGTGTTGAATATTGTATGAATATACCTAAATTACTAGGTAGATAACTGACCAGTCCATACCTGGCTGTGAAGCAGTGATGATGTAAGCTCCATTCTGTGTTTTCTATGATAGGCCAGGCGATAGGTCGGAAAAAAGCCTCAATAAGGAATTAATTAGTGGAAAGCTGGAAATTGCTTTAATCGCTTTATTTGGACCCAGATATTACTCTCCCAAGTTTCCCCCCTCAAGCGAAGTCCGCGTTGGCCCTTTTGGCCCTAAGAAGGTACCATTTTTCGTTTTATTGCAAATATCTCCCATACCATCAACTTTATCAACAAAATACCCATTATAAAAATTAATCTAGAGTAAATTTATTACAAAAATGTTCCCTACCTTGTGTCTCTAATGTGAACCGTTACGATGCTACGGCCATTCAAAGTGGAGCCCTTTTTGATTCTTGCGGAAAATCTATGGAAATGATATGCCATATCAAAGTTTCTTCATGTTATAAATATTTGTCAGCATTCCAGGTGCACAAGCTGTTAACTTGTTACAAGTATCAATAAACAAATGGTCAGTAAGTACATTCAGTTCTGATTCAGTACATTTTTCATGCAGACTTCATTACTTTCTCACCGAGGGCGTTGGCAACAATGTGTTCAGATGCAGCTGGCTTTCCGTGCTCGGCCTCCCATACAGCTGGCAACCACAGTCTCGTGATGCCTCTCCGCACGGTAAATTCGAAAATAAAAATCCGCAACACGGATATTCCTGTTGATCCTCTTGTGCTTTTCCAACGCATTTGCCTTGCAAAGAAATCCGATGTACAATTGAAACAATATTTCCAGTTTGAACTAGCTCCGTATCCGGTTGCGATCTTTGATGAAGCGGGAGTGCGTAAGACGCAAAAGTCTGTGTTCTATAAATTATTCCATCCTGTTACCGATGAGCCCACATTTGAGGACCTACATCATGTTCTCGACGGAGGATATCTTCTGCACCGTGTAATTTGGCACCAAACCGATACTTTTGTCGACATTAGTGCCAAATATGTGAATTACGTTAAAAGATACTTCAAAAACAGTGTGATTATTTTCGATGGGTATCCTGACGACCCAGCAGCTCGCAGTACCAAGTCCGCTGAACGTCTTCGACGATCGCACAAGCATGATGCTGCTAATGTGTTTTTTTGATGAGTCCATGTCGGCACCTATGCCACAAGCAAAATTTTCGTCTAATGACAAAACAAACGAAGATTGATCGACTTGTTGCTCGTCAAATTCGAAAGCGAAGGAATCGAAACCAGACAAGCTCCAGAAGATGCCAATGTGCTCATCGTTACCACCGCACTCGAGTTATCTCGGCCAGACAATTCGGTCATTATAGTCGCTGAAGATATATACAGTGTGGTCCACCCGCCCCTTATTATTTAGTTTTATGAAACCCAACTAACATCACATTTCTCCCGATGGTCGATATTGCTCTGCGCTCTGACTGTGTGACAGCAATGTAATTGGGTCATGGGTCTAGCAAAGAAAAACCGACCTTAAACTTTTCCCCGCCAAATACTATGGCCCATTCTACTAACATTTGACTTACTGCTCCTTGAAGTAACACACACACACGCAATACGATCGAAGTAATAGCTTACGCCACGTGATCTGTAATAGTAAAAAGTTAAATCAACACCATAAACCGTGATTGAAGACTTTGATATGGACTTAAACGTTTGAGGTGGGACGGCTACAGTAACAACTGCACGTTTAGCGTGCGGTATCTCCCATCTGTTGGTGGCTGAGAGGTTTAAAGCCTGACCGTACGTGGTGGGCGCGAGCGGTTAGAACGGTGCTTCGAATCCAGTAGTAGGCATACTTTTTTGAACGAAAGCCCACATTCCATTTTAGTCGGGATGTAACTACATTGCCACATTTATTGCCTTAAGACGTATTTTTGTGAAGAGTACGTTGAATTTTGATGATTTATAAAGAAAGTACGATCGAATTGGTACGATATGCCACGTGACCTGCAATGGCAGAAAACTAAAAAACTGGCATGAATATTAACATAACATATCGAAGTGTTGCTCCGGTGGTCCGGGTTCGATTTCCAGCTCTGCCAAGAAATGTAATACTTGCCTGAGGGCTGAAATTGGGTACACGTAGCCTCGTGAAGCAGATATGAGAAGAAGTGGGTTTGATTCCCACCTCAGCCACCCTGGAAATGGTTTTCCGTGGTTTCCCACTTCTACTCCGGCTAAATTCCGGGACGGATTCTATCTTAAGGCCACGGCTGCCTCCTTCCCAATCCTTAATTGCAAATACACACATCATTACAAGCCCGCAATAACTCAGGTTATCAGACTAATTCTACACACACACACCCAAGTAAACGGGGCTAAATGACCGCGATGTTCTAGCTCCTCAAATGAAACAAAACAACAACATATCGAAGGATATTCTAATCACCAGTGCTTGCATCGAAGTATACGTATTCCTTAGAAATTCCCATGGTATTATTAGCATACTTTCGATTTTTGCAAAAGATGAAAGTAGACTTATGAGATCTACACATGGCCAAAAATTGTGTGTCTGTGTGTGTGTGACTGTGTGTCTGTGTGTCTGTGTGTGTGTGTGTGTGTGTGTGTGTGTGTGTGTGTGTGTGTGTGTCTGAGTGAGTGTACTCTGACAGTCTGTCCCCCTTTATCAATTCGAACACGGCGAAATCGAATTTAACGAAATTTGGTACAGAGGTAGCACTAGCGTAGAACACCTCAGTGTCATGTTTTATATCGCCACCATCTTGACGGAAACGTAATGGTGGCCACCCAAATTTTCAAAGCTTAAATCAAATTACGACTAACTTAATCATCCGATCTCTACCAAATTTTGCAACAACATATACTTGTATGGCGAGCGAAGTTTGACTGAACTACAAGGTCATCAGTCCATTAGTTTGCAGATGACGGCCATGTATGTGTGCAAATCGATTCTCCCTATCAATTCAAACACAGTGAAACTGAATTGAACGAAATTTGGTACAGAGGTAGCACTAACAAAGGGCACTCCAGTGTCATGTTTTATATCGCCACCATCTTGACGAAAACGTAATGGCGGCCATCCTAATGTTAAGAGCTTGAATCAAATTACGACCAACCTAATAATCTGATCTCTACCAAATTTTGCAACAACATGTATAGAGAATCTTTTGACCACACTACAAGGTCATCAGACCAATAATGTGCGGATAGCGGCCTTGTATGTGTGCAAATCGATTCCCCTTAGCTTTTCAAACACGGTGAAACCGAATGGAACGAAGTTTGGTACAGAGGTAGCACTAGCAAAGGCCACCTCAGTGTCATGTTTTATATCGCCGCCATCTTGACGGAAACGGAATGACGGCCACCCAAACGTTAAAATCTTAAATCAAATTACGACCAACCTAATCATTTGATCTCTACCAAATTTTTCAACAACATACCTTTTTATGGGCAGCATCTTTTGACTGAACTACAAGGTCATCAGCCCAATAGTTTGCAGATAGCGGCCATGTATGTGTGCAAATCGATTCCCCACATCAATTCAAACACGGTGAAACCGAATTGAATGACATTTTTTTACAGAGGTAGCACTAGCAAATGGCACATCATATTCATGTATAATACCCGTATAGCACGTTGTATTTCAAGAAGCTACTACAACCAACATTCAATTATACTCCTTGAAAAGGACAAAGAGTTATAACAATACTCATGCATTTAGGAGAAAGTAGGCAATACGTTCTTTACCGAACATCTTGTTTTGTTATGAAATTTTAACAAAAAGTCATAGCATATCTTTAGGCCCGTATCACACGACACTCGCTGGCAAGGAAGCTGCTGTGATCGCTGGTACAAAAATCTGTATGATTCTGTTCTCTTCGTCAGTACACCTGCTTGTATGACCGAAGTGTATCGCACGCTAGCATTTTGGACGCTAAGTTGTATGAAATAAAACCGAAGGGCTGTCGTTTGAGGGCATTATTTGCAGTTATGACGCCTTATTAACGTAAAGTGGTCGCGAAACTTACTTTAAGTAAATTAGAAAACATGCCAGGTACTGAATGAATGCATTCCAATCAATATTTAAGATCAAACTGTAATAATTGATTATTTTACCATACGCGTTAATAAGAAGCGCAATAAAAACCTCCAGAGTGTGTTGGAAATGTGTGCAAGTATTATTGCGTCCGCTCGCTCTTTCGAATATTCCGGGTTCAAGACTATCTAACGGTAGATCTTTTAAATTCTTTTTAACTACTTTATCATACCCTCCATACCTCGTACAGCAAGATTTCAACTGGGGTTTGTTCACATTATCTACGAAGACGATAGGGAAAGTTATTTTCTTTTGCATATTAAGGCTTTCACGGCCCGGATTATTATATAAATAATTCATGCTTTTGGGCTAATGCCGTGTGTAATTTTAATTTGAACCATACGTTTCGGAGAAACCTTGCCTCCTTTTTCAATGGCAGCTGCTCTCTGGTGACGAACAGAGGAATTTATCTATATTTTTTGTAATCTCATTGATTTACTTTCTATGGCCACATTTTCCATTGAAAAAGGAGGCAAGGTTTCTCCGAAACGTATGGTTCAAATTAAAATTACACACGGCATTAGCCCAAAAGCATGAATTATTTATATAGTTATTTTCTTGTCTCATTTAAATGGCTATTTTCCCTAAATACTGTTCAAAACCATGGATGGATTCAATTCGTTATAATTATTATATTTTTGGTTGATTTTACCCTCCAGGTTAGGTTTTCCCACGGACTCGGCGAGGGATCCCATCATTACCGCCTCTACGGGCAGTGTCCTGGAGCTTGAAACATCTCGTCTGGGGGATACAACTGGGGAGGTGGGATCAGCACCTCGCCCAGGCGGCCTGCAAAGCGAACAGGGTCCTCTTGAGGGATGGGAAGGGAGGGGCAGATAGGGAGGGATAGGCAAAGAAGAGGGAAGGAGGCGGCCGTGGCCGTACGGTAGCTAACATCCCGGCATTTGCCCGAAGGCGAAGTGGGAAACAACGAAAAACCACTTTGAGGATGGCTGAGGTGGAAATCGAACCCCCTCTACTCATTTGGACCAGCCGAGGCTGAGTAGACCCCATCCCAGTCCTCATACCACTTTTCAAATTTCGTGGCAGAACTGGGAATCGAACCCAGGACGTGCGGGGTGGCAGCTAATCACGCTGACCACTACGCAACGGAGGCGACTCTATTCGTGATAATTAGAATTTTAATACAGTGGAACGTGGCTAATTCGAACTTCTTTAATTCGAATTTTCCTCTTGGTCCCTAGCATTTTGTATACAATTAATGCTAAAAAAATCGTGGTTAATTCGAATTATATTTTGGATAATTCGAAGCTTTTAGTGTAAAAAGCCGATCGGAAGCCAAACAGTTAGGTAAGTTCCCGAAAAAAAACTGTTCCGAGTGCAGCCCAAGCAACAAACCACATCACAGAACTTAAGCGCTTTCTTTTTAAAGTAGAAATGACATAAGTGATTCTGACTTCCGTTCCTCAAATTTGTTAGATTCTTTTGTGATTGCTGAGAGATTTAATTGTAGGAGACAGGTAAGAATCTCAAACTTATTTGAAAAACAGTAGATTGCTCAAAGACTTTAACTAGATTGTTGTATTACTACTGTCGTTAAATAGGTGAATAGTACATTTTGGTTTTATTTTTCATTTGAAACTTTTGAGGTTGTCTGTTAATCTGCTTTGTGGAACGTAAATCATTATGTAAACGTAATACAATATATTTTCTCCGCCCTTTTCAGAGAACTCTCTTAATTCGAATTTTTGTATAATTCGAATTTGTTTACTGGTCCCTTGAGGTTCGAATTATTCAAGTTCCACTGTAGTTCAATATTTATAATAATATGACACGTTCTGTAATTACTGCCTTGCTGCGAGGCTCAGCGGTAACGTTCTCGCTTGCTGTGCCCAAGGTTGCAGGTTCGTATCCTGGCGCAGTCAACTGGCATTTGAGATTTACTGGCACGTTAAAGATCCCCTTCGGAGCAAATTTCCGGCACCCCGACGTATCTAAAAGCCAGAGCAGTTAAAAGGGACGTAAAACCAATAATGTTATAATTATCTGTATTTACTGCATGTTTGGGGCAGATGACCTCGTAGTTCCGCCCCTTAAAACCTCACTAACTATTATTGTAAGTGTATAGCAAGCGCTTTTCGCACAGATGCCGTTGAAAGAAATTATAGTTTCGGTCAGATATATTTATTCGTGAGCCTACCCACATAACAAATCTATTTGTCGTCTGAGTCGGAGTTTTCCTTTAAACAAAGGTGGTCAAAATTTCGAACTACGTTGAATATACAGGATACCTTGCTTTCGTTCTACAGATTATTATGTCGTCCAATCTGGCTGCATACCATCGGATAAGTACGGTGCTTTTTATTTTTTTTATTTTTTTATTTAGTCAATTTACCCTCTAGGTTGGTGGATCCCACGGACTCAGCGGGGGAACTCACCACTACCGCCTCTATGGGCAGTGTCCTGGAGTTTGGAACATCTGGTCGGGTTGGATACAACTGGGGAGGTGTGATCAGCACTTCGCCCAGGCGGCCTCACCTGCAAAGTGAACAGGGGCCTCATGAGGGATGGGAACGGATGGAAGATTGGGATGGATAGGCTAGGAATAGGGAAGGAGGCGGCCGTGGCCTTACAGTAGGTACCATCCCAGCATTTGCCCGAAGACGAAGTGGGAAACCACGGAAAACCACTTCGAGGATGGCTGAGGGGGAATTGAACCCCCTCTACTCATTTGGGCCACCCGAGGCTGAGTAGACCCCGTTCCAGTCCTCGTACCACTTTTCAAATTTCGTGACAGAGCCGGGAATCGAACCCAGGACCTCCGGGGCGGCAGCTAACCATGTTGACCGCTACGCTACGGAGGCGACTTCAGTGCTTTTGAGGACCAAATAAAAAATCACTCGTTGGAACAGATAGATATGCGTCCATAATACATCCACAATAAACGACATTAAGCAAAAAAATAAAAAATGTACTAGTTCAAGGTTCGAACCTACTACAATGCCTCTTCGTTGACGCTACTCAAGCAATTCCTGATTTAGCCACCGTAGCTACCGAGAGCCATGGTGTATTGCTGGCACTTATTGAATCTATTCGAGACACTTCCTGTCCAAACGTAAGAAAGTGTTATTCGGAGCTCTAATCGTTTCAATCATGAATTATATTTGAGGTCATTGAAAGAACACTGCCACTATTAATTTCTACTATATTCGCGAGGATGTACTCAACGTTAAAGTTGTACAATGTACGAAAAGGAGCATGTTCTAATGTTTTCAGGATGACTGTGATATACGCGTTAGTTGGGTTGCCTTCCTCCAAAAAAAATAAGGGTCTGGTGGACCACACTGTATATATATGCTGTTCATCTTAGCGGCTCGTGTGCCACCCTCCACGAAAATGTATTTTATGAAACCCGGCAAAGGTTCAACCAAACAACAACTATTTTGCACAAAAAGTTTCAATCTCCCGCCGTGTGTGTAAGAAAACTTCCTCTTTTTGCATGCGTTTAGTGGGTGCGATACAACGTCTTCGTTTCACAGGCAGGGCAAAATGAAATTCGTAACACTGCTGAAGAGTAATGAGGAACTGCAAACAGCTGTTAGGGTTTTCCAAGACGTGAACGCAAACCCCGATGAAATTGACGAAGCGGGCCAGTTGGTTTTGGCTAGGCTTTATGACAACAAAACCACGGGAAATACCCTGAATGAGTTGCGGTTCCAAATGTTTGCAAAATCTCTAAGCAAACATCGATTTAATCAGCGGCACGTGAGCACTCTTTAAGAACATACCATCAAATCCAAACATGGTATGGAAATTATACAAATCCACTGGATTGGGTCTAGAAAAATTCTCAATGTGGTTTGGCTCCCATACCTACGACGAGGGATCCGGCGCCACAAGCGCTTCGAAACATAGTGTCCTGCAATTGTTCGAATGGATGTAACGCAGCGTGTGGTTGCAGGAAAACAGGCCTCCGATGCTCCAGAATCTGCATGAATTGTATGGGACGGTCATGTACAAATGCTGCCAAGGAAGATGATATGGATGATTGTGACGGAGACATCGATGTTAATCTTGAGCGCCCTGTGACGTCGGACAAATGTACCGATACAGACGATGAAAGCGATGACTGAGAAATTGAGGCAGATGATGAAGACTGCCAGCCTTCATCAAAACGGTTTAAAATCGACTAACTTTGACATTTGAACTGTGGATTAGGCCTCCTGGGGTCACCACTTTAAAAGAAACGCGCCATTTACTTTACCGCCAGGTGGTGCGGAAAAGAGTGATTTTATGCCAATACTACGCAATAATAATACTAACGAGAAGTCTCGCATAATGGGTTGTGTGCGCCCCATGTGTACAGACTACCTGCCTGGCTATAGTGTTATGCGGGATGTACGCGACACAGTTCTGCCAGGGGCTATCGTCTTGTTTTTGTTTTGTTTAAAATTAAATAAATTAAATTAAATTAAATTAAATTAAATAATTTCCGTTAACTTTTCAAGAAATGCAAGATTTTTACTGTACTATTGAGACAATTTGGAAGATTTTGGTACAAACCACATCTTCTAACTCCCTCTGGTTTAGGAGCTTGAGTTTTGTGAAACATACACCTTAGCGTATTATACAATAAGATGGTAGGTACTTTGCCACAGCTGTTTACATAGAAAAGCTGTTATACTTGTAACAAGTTAACAGCTTGTGCACCTGCAATCCTGACAAATATTTATAACATGAAGAAACTTTGATATGGCATATCATTTCCATAGATTTTTCGCAAGAATCAAAAAGGGCTCCAATTTGAATGGCCGTAGCATCGTAACGGTTCACATTAGAGACAAAACGTAGGGAACATTTTTGTAGTAAATTTACTCTAGATTATTTTTGATAATAGGTATTTTGTTGATAAAGTTGATGGTATGGGAGATATTTGTAAAAAAAGACGAAAAATGGTACCTTCTTAGGGCCAGAAGGGCCAGAAGGGCCAACGCCGACTTCGCTCGAGGGGGAAAACTTGGGAGAGTAATATCTGGGTCCAAATAAAGCGATTAAAGCAATTTCCAGCTTTCCACTAATTAATTCCTTATTGAACTACCTGTCGCCTGGCCTATGAGTAGGCTACGCAAAGTTATATCGTTTCGAGTTAGGATTGTTATCTGTGTGTCCAACAAAGGTTAAATCTTCAAAAAACGAGTGAGGACTTTCTTAAGTCATTACAGGTGTAATAGTGAAGTATACGTGAATTGTGATTGTGAAGTTGTTCTCGAACAAGGTTGTGCATTTTCACATGAATTAAATATATGTGTTGGATATTCAAATTGGGACCTGTTTACAAAGTCTACAACTAGCAAGCATCAACGTGAACATCTATGGTATTATCATCAACGAATTGGCATCCCATGGCCGTAGACTGTCATTTTTGACATAAGAATTTAACCACCATATCATTGAACGAAATTCAGGGTATTTGCATGTATTAGGCCTAGGTTGCAGCTTGGTTAATTTCTGTAATACTGAATGTATTAATTATAATCTGATGATGATCGCTTGACGATCAAAACTGGTCATCCAAGTGTATTTATTAATCTCAGGTAATTTCTTTTCAGGATTAGGGAATAACCCATCTCAATTGGGTACTATCGTGTTGATCGACCGAAAAGTAACAAATTTCGTTATAATTTAGGCTACCTTTTATTTCAATAAATATTTTTTGTATTATAATAATTGTGTGCACGGCCATTGTTATGATTCCTGGTGAATCCCAAATCGGTAGAGTTCAACCATTTTGCATATTTTTTGATTCAACTAGCAACCCGGGAACTGTTATGAATGCATTACGTGATAAGCGTGTTTTTTTCCGATGGCAATGAACTACGACCTATATCAGTAGTGGAGTAATGACAGTTCCAAGCCACTCTAGAACCCTCCTCTTACCACTACTAAGCCTCAGCCATGTTAAATATTTCTCGAACGCGTGGTCCGATTTTGACAAATGAGGTATTGTTGGACTCGGGCTGACGTCCTCTTTGCTATGGACTACTTGTTATATTTTTGAATTTTTTTTTGAAAATTTTTGTTTTCGAAAGTTGGTGATAGTTTGAAAACCAAACATGGTAGAACGTTGTTCCATGGCTCAAACGAATGGTCTTTATGACCTTTATTTTCTATAATAAACTTTTTTATTTTTTATGTTTTTTTGAAAAAACTCGAATTTTGAAAATTCTATATTTTGGAAACTAGGAACTCTACAAAAAAAATTGTTTGACGTAAATCAATGGTCCCTACCCCCTCTACTCCCAAAATAAATTTCAAGTCTCTAGAGAAAAAAATTGTGTGTAGTAGTGGGATGGTGGGGGAGCTGCTTCCAAAAGCAAGTGGTGAGCCCCTGCGACCTTGGAATGGAAGGAGCCATGCTAGGAGGGCGTGCTTGGATTCGTTTTTTTCGTCTCGTCGTGCTCTTTACGGGAATGTCGGTGTCGAAAATGTGAAAATCTGGAAACACAGTCTTTTTGGGGTAAAAACGTGATTTTAGACTTTTTGCTATATCTCACGAACCAATAACGCTAGAGGCGTGTTCGACAGGTCCAAGGACTCGGGGTAACGTCCTCTCTCCTATGGACCACTCGTTATAATTTTTAATAAAATTGGAAACTCGATTTTGGGGTAAACACATGTTTTTTGTGATTTTGCCGATATCTCACGAAGCAATAACGCTAGAGGCATGTACGATGGGTCCAAGGATTCGGGAAGACGTCCTCTTTGCTATGGACCACTCGTTGTAATTTTAAAAAAATTTTGGAAACGCGATTTTGGGGTAAACACGTGTTTTTTATAATTTTTGCCGATATGTCACGAACCAATAACGCTAGAGACGTGTACGAGTTGTCCTAGGACTCGGGCTAACGCCCCCTTTCAAATGTGGTAGATATTTTTTTTCAAAAAAGATAATTCACAAAGGGCCTAACGCCATACATGTTGAAAAAAAATCATTACCGTTACCTGTTTATAATGTTTATAAAGCGTGGTGGTTGAGAGAGACGATACGGCTGGGTGTGTGTGTGTTTCAACGAACCTGTCGCTGACCACGGTGGCTGTGTTCAATAGATCAATCGCTATTTCGACGGGTCGGTGTATGACAGAGCGAGGGTACGTTTTTTCACACTTTTTACCTTTAACGTGTAAACGGTGATGAGAACTTGGTTCTATGTTGGTCGAAGTGAGTACAGAAAACACACTTGCCGAGGAGCAGGAGGTGAATGTCATTTGAGCTTATGGGAAGGCGTTGATCTGACTTGACAACAGGTGACGCTTGAAGGTGAAATAATCTGACCATTGTGCTGGCAGGGAAGTGCGAAAGGCGTGCACACATGTGTGAAACCACAGGCACGCTAAACCAGTGACATCCTGTCTCGCTTCGTACGTGACAAAATGCAAGTCCATGTGAAATTTGATCTACCGCAGGTGTTCACCTGGGACGTTATCTGTCCACGTGCGCGATAACTGTTAACAAGTTACATCCTGTTTTGCTTCGTACGTGACAAAATGCAAGTTCATGTGAAATTTGATCCGGCACAGGTGTTCGCCTGAGACGTTAGCTGCCCACGTGCACGATAAGAGAATGTTCAAAGCGTGGGAAAAAAAAAGATTATACATGCAATGTGATATATAAAGACACGTCGCTGACATTTCCACTCGCACTTATGTGACTACTTTTGAACACGCTACAGCGTTGTGTGAAACACTTGGCCTTGTTTAACAGTTTTGGTGTTGGTGGAAAATACTTATTCTTGTTGTGAGGTAGGTATATATTTATTCATTTATACATTTATTGATTTATATATAAATACATGCAATTATTTATTGATTAGGTAATTAATGATTTTATTTATTTATTTGTTTGCAGATAACCGGCATACCTTACATGTCAGAGGGAGAAGAAACTATTGCACTTTTGAGCCCACTAGAAGGGAAGAGTAACAAGTCACTGCAAGTAAAGGTGAGATGATTTTTTTTAAACTAACTTGTTTCATTTTTTTTGTTTTATGTTTTATTTTATGAAATGTATGTATTAACCTGAATTTAGGTATTTATAGCGGTTTATTTTATTTATTTTTAGAAACTTGGAAAGAATAGCCTTACCGCCGTAGCAGTCGCTGAAAAAAACCAGAAACGCACTAAAGCGAAACCACTGCCAAAGAGTGAACTGTTTAAAACTCAGGTAAGTCCAACTTAAAAATGCTATTCCATTTTACCACTACTGAAAACTCGTAGACAAAAAAAAATTCATTACCTGTACATGACTGGGACAATGATTGCTTTCTTGATTAATGGCTATGTTGTTGTTGTTGACTGGGAAAAGTACAAGGCCATGTTGGATTTTCTAAAAATAAAATAATAAATTTAATTTATGGGTGGTTCCCTATGGACTCAACGAATATCCACAGGTTTGAACATGATAATGTGAACAAAATGACATGACATTCATTTTTGTTTATATATTGGTTAAAGGGAGGGTGGGGGAATGTAAATGACTGTAGCTTTATAAAAAAGAAAATAAGTACATGGGTTACTGTTTGTGCCAACATACAGTTTATTTTTAATGGTGTTTTGATATATTAATGCCAATTAACGTTAACGTTTTATTTACAAGTATTGATTGATTGATTGATTGAGTGATGGGTTATTTTGTTTGCTTTTAGGTGTCGTCATGTGCCATTAACGTAATGAACAGACAGTGAACAAGCATGCATTATGCTTTAAAGTACTCTGTGCAATGTTAATAACTTACAATAAGAAAACGTTTTATTATAACACATGGCGTTAGTACCAAATACAACAAGTGAGCAAGTTGGTTTACCACGTGGGTTAAATTTAAAATCAGAACATGATCGATGGTTAACATTTGAATCCTGGCCTGTAGGCTTTTTGTCGACGCATGAACTTGCAAAAGCCGGTTTTTTTTACTTGAACCGAGGAGATGTGGTGCGCTGTGTGTTTTGTCGTATTGAACTTTCACACTGGGAAGAAGGGGATGATCCCTTTAGAGACCATTTGCGATGGTCTCCTCACTGTCCTTACATGCTTGGAAAGCAAGTGGGTAACCTACCCGTGCATTCATTTTACCGAACCACAAGGCCTATGGCCGCTACTTACGTTGCTGAATCACAAATAAATAATAATAATGATGTATTACCAGCCAACGGTAGTGTCGATATATGTGGTCCATATGCCATAGACAGTGTTGAATTGGCGTGTGCTTTTGAAAAATTGGGAGTTTGCAAGACTAAAGCACTAGCACACCCAGAGTACAGCTCTGTTGAAAAACGTTTCGAATCTTATAAAAATGTTTGGCCATTAATATTAAAACACCTTACCAAACAGCTAAGTGAAGCTGGATTTTTTTATACTGGTGAAGGGGATAAAACAATATGTTTTTATTGTGGATTTGCTTTAAAGGATTGGCAAATGACTGATGACCCTTTTGTGCAACACGCTCGTTGGTTACCAAACTGTAAATACATGGTGTTGCTTAAAGGTCAGGAATTTGTGAACACTATTCGTAAAGAAAAAGTGATTGCAGCACAAGACATAAAAGTGCCTTTAGAGTTAGAGCACATGGAGCAAATACATAAGGCTGAAAGAAAAGACTTGTCTCACGAACAGATACAAAAGTGTGACCAACAATTATGTAAAATTTGTTATCAAGATGAACTAGGTGTTGTATTTTTACCCTGTGGACACATGATAGCCTGTGTCAAGTGTGCATTAGAACTTAACACTTGTGCTATATGCAGAAAAGTAGTATCTGCAACAGTTAGGGCATTTCTTGCATAACTAGTATAATTTATTCGCCATGGATAGTGCAAAATCCCTAATTGCACAATATTATTAAAGCTGTTTTAGAGTGTAATAGATATGCTTTTGTTTTGTTTATAGACTACTACAATGAATGTTTTGAATGCTGTGGGACAATCATGTGGCTTAGAGACAAAGAAGCTCAGCGAATTGCCAATGCATATTCCATTCCGCATTATCAAGATTCGGAAATTGAAAACAGCATATGGTGATCGTGTACTTTGTGTATGTGAAAACTTTGAGACATTTCTGCCTATACGGTTTAATGATATGTCGGAGAGTGTTTTTGATGAAGTCAATAATGCTGTGCAACCTGTACACTTAATTTATGAAGGTTTTAAAAACAATAGGTGCATGGTTCGTTTTAATTAAATAAATAAATAATGTGAAATAATAATGGAAATTATAAGTAATGACAATATACTGAAAAAGAAAGAAAATATGTGCATAGAATAGTAATGTTTTAGTGTTTAGTGTTGTCTTTAAAAATATTATGATGAAACCAAAAAAAATGTATATAAAGTTTGTAAATAAATGCAAAATGATGTTACAATGCTGTTTTATTTTATACAAAGTTAGTATATTTAACATTGCAGAGTATACATGATTATGACAATAAATGCATACTGAATACAAGCCTTTCTCACATTACAATAGTCTGTTATAGTTTTAAACACAAGGCTTGTTGTAGATCATTTTATAGCAATGTCCCTTTAATGTTGTTTTCGAAAAGTGGGGAAGCCACAATGGTTGTATTGACATAAAAACCTTATGGTTATTACTATTTAGTCACTTTGATCCCCTTGCAGATCAACAGCAGATGACCTAGTTGTTCCACTCTTTAAAACGACAACAACAACACTACCTCTTGCATAGTTTGTGATGTTGATGGCTCTTGCGACGTGGAAGATGGATTAAAAATAACTTTGAGAACAGGGGTTAAACGTTGATCATTAAACAATGCACTATTTTGAGTAGCAATATGGTTTTCTTGATTTTTTGTCGACGGCAACTGTGTTTCATGCGGTACACTACATTGATGATCACTGACACTTAAAACCTCACTATTTTTACTTTTTAGGTCACCACGACAATGTTTGGAACGTTGCTTTGAACAACGCCAAATAACAGTTCCATTTTTATTGGTTCGTTTCACAATATATGAATATCCTTTATAGTATGCGTAAGGCTTACCATACCTAGTCACTGATACTTCCATATCAACTGTCGAGCATAGACTAAGCTCTAGTAAAGTCAACTTGGTAATAAGAATACTAGTTTAATGTGAGAGCAAATATGGATCCAAAGAGTTCAGGTAAAAGTGAAAGCAAATAAGCAAATATTAGAAACAAGAGTTGGGGTGAAAGTGGTCGCAAAGTGGTAGACCCATTACACAATAATTTCAGCACGACGAAGCTCTTGTTCAATTTCTTTGATTTCCCAATCGTGACCAGTATGGCCAGATTGACGTGAGGCATGCAACAACTGTAGCCGCTGGACGAGCTTATTGGGATTGTGCCAGTATACAAATTTAACAAATGGATTTTTAGGTGTAAACAAAGCATTACCATTATCATGATCCTTATCATCATCGTCATTATCATCATCATGATCACCATTATCATCATGACCATCATCACTGTTACTATATAGTCCTTTTTGATCCTCTTGCAATACCACTTTATTTATAGTCTGAGTTGATTTTGACAGTGTTGAAGGTTTCTTGGACGTTGACAACTGTCCTAACATGACGTTTTGAGGACATGATAAGTCCTTTTGAACAAACACTGTACTATCTTTAGCCGCAATATCGTTTTCTTGAACTTGCTTTTTAGCATTTTGATAATTGTTTGTAAACAGTAAGCGTGGTTCGTTTCGAGCACTACATTGATGAACACTCACACTTAAAACCTTTCCATTTTTACTTTTCAGATTGCCTCGACATTTTGTTGACCTCTCTTTTGAGCATCGCCAGAATATTATTCCATTCACATTCTGGCGATTATAGTTATAGGAGTAGCCTTGATAGAGTGCACGTAGCCTACCTTTGTTGGTTGTAATAAGTTCCATAGTAGTAACTGACCTGTCAGTACGATGTTCACACTACAAAGGTTACAACTGTTTTGCTGATGGAGTGACCTACTATAAGCTTATATATTGGCTTATGTGTTGGCTTTTTGTGTTGGCTTTTCGTGTTGGCTTTTGTGTTGGCTTATGTGTTGGCTTTTTGTGTTGGCTTTTCGTGTTGGCTTTTCGTGTTGGCTTTTGTGTTGGCTTATGTGTTGGCTTTTTGTGTTGGCTTTTTGTGTTGGCTTTTCATGTTGGCTTTTCGTGTTGGCTTTTCGTGTTGGCTTTTTGTGTTGGCTTTTCGTGTTGGCATTTCGTGTTGGCTTTTGTGTTGGCTTTTCGTGTTGGCTTTTTGTGTTGGCTTTTCGTGTTGGCATTTCGTGTTGGCTTTTCGTGTTGGCTTTTCGTGTTGGCTTTTTTTGTATTGGCCTTTCGTGTTGGCTTTTTGTATTGGCTTTTCGTGTTGGCTTTTTGTGTTGGCTTTAGTATTGGCTTTTGTATTGGCTTATTTGACAAGTTATTTGTGTCAATGTATTTAGTGGATTTTTTCTTGGTGTTGGAAAGTAGTTGAAAGAGAGGGAATATTTAAAGACTTAACCTCAGCTCACTAACCTAACCTAACCTTTCAACTCTCAGATGTTAATTAAATTCTGTGCATTGTCGAGTTGGAGCCCAAGACCTCAGGGGTAAAAAAAACAATTATTTTTGACGACTTATTTTGGTAACTTATTTTAATGGCTAACCTAACTTTACCTAACCTAACCTAACCTAACCTAACCTCAGCTCACTTTGGATATTACTAGTAAGTGTTCATATCCTCTGCTAGGTAGCATGCTAGTAGTACAGGTAGTGCTCATATTTACCGCTAGATAGCGGAAACATACTTTGCATGTTGCATGTGACACTTGTGAAGTTTAACCACATGCAAGACGTGCTTGTATAAGTTCTCTATTTAAACTCAATATACAATTAACCACTAAATGTTCAGAACTAACATGTATAGCCATGTTTAGGGTATATAGGAGACCCTTAGCAAGAAAGGCTGTCTAACCCACGAGTGTACAGCCTTGTCATACGCAGTAAGCCCCTGTTGGCTTTCTCAAATTGTTGTTGTTGTTTTCTGCCAACAGGGGCTTACTGCGTATGACAAGGCTGTACACTCGTGGGTTAGACAGCCTTTCTTGCTAAGGGTCTCCTATATACCCTAAACATGGCTATACATGTTAGTTCTGAACATTTAGTGGTTAATTGTATATTGAGTTTAAATAGAGAACTTATACAAGCACGTCTTGCATGTGGTTAAACTTCACAAGTGTCACATGCAACATGCAAAGTATGTTTCCGCTATCTAGCGGTAAATATGAGCACTACCTGTACTACTAGCATGCTACCTAGCAGAGGATATGAACACTTACTAGTAATATCCAAAGTGAGCTGAGGTTAGGTTAGGTTAGGTTAGGTTAGGTAAAGTTAGGTTAGCCATTAAAATAAGTTACCAAAATAAGTCGTCAAAAATAATTGTTTTTTTTTACCCCTGAGGTCTTGGGCTCCAACTCGACAATGCACAGAATTTAATTAACATCTGAGAGTTGAAAGGTTAGGTTAGGTTAGTGAGCTGAGGTTAAGTCTTTAAATATTCCCTCTCTTTCAACTACTTTCCAACACCAAGAAAAAATCCACTAAATACATTGACACAAATAACTTGTCAAATAAGCCAATACAAAAGCCAATACTAAAGCCAACACAAAAAGCCAACACGAAAAGCCAATACAAAAAGCCAACACGAAAGGCCAATACAAAAAAAGCCAACACGAAAAGCCAACACGAAATGCCAACACGAAAAGCCAACACAAAAAGCCAACACGAAAAGCCAACACAAAAGCCAACACGAAATGCCAACACGAAAAGCCAACACAAAAAGCCAACACGAAAAGCCAACACGAAAAGCCAACACGAAAAGCCAACATGAAAAGCCAACACAAAAAGCCAACACAAAAAGCCAACACATAAGCCAACACAAAAGCCAACACGAAAAGCCAACACGAAAAGCCAACACAAAAAGCCAACACATAAGCCAACACAAAAGCCAACACGAAAAGCCAACACAAAAAGCCAACACATAAGCCAATATATAAGCTTATAGTAGGTCACTCCATCAGCAAAACAGTTGTAACCTTTGTAGTGTGAACATCGTACTGACAGGTCAGTTACTACTATGGAACTTATTACAACCAACAAAGGTAGGCTACGTGCACTCTATCAAGGCTACTCCTATAACTATAATCGCCAGAATGTGAATGGAATAATATTCTGGCGATGCTCAAAAGAGAGGTCAACAAAATGTCGAGGCAATCTGAAAAGTAAAAATGGAAAGGTTTTAAGTGTGAGTGTTCATCAATGTAGTGCTCGAAACGAACCACGCTTACTGTTTACAAACAATTATCAAAATGCTAAAAAGCAAGTTCAAGAAAACGATATTGCGGCTAAAGATAGTACAGTGTTTGTTCAAAAGGACTTATCATGTCCTCAAAACGTCATGTTAGGACAGTTGTCAACGTCCAAGAAACCTTCAACACTGTCAAAATCAACTCAGACTATAAATAAAGTGGTATTGCAAGAGGATCAAAAAGGACTATATAGTAACAGTGATGATGGTCATGATGATAATGGTGATCATGATGATGATAATGACGATGATGATAAGGATCATGATAATGGTAATGCTTTGTTTACACCTAAAAATCCATTTGTTAAATTTGTATACTGGCACAATCCCAATAAGCTCGTCCAGCGGCTACAGTTGTTGCATGCCTCACGTCAATCTGGCCATACTGGTCACGATTGGGAAATCAAAGAAATTGAACAAGAGCTTCGTCGTGCTGAAATTATTGTGTAATGGGTCTACCACTTTGCGACCACTTTCACCCCAACTCTTGTTTCTAATATTTGCTTATTTGCTTTCACTTTTACCTGAACTCTTTGGATCCATATTTGCTCTCACATTAAACTAGTATTCTTATTACCAAGTTGACTTTACTAGAGCTTAGTCTATGCTCGATAGTTGATATGGAAGTATCAGTGACTAGGTATGGTAAGCCTTACGCATACTATAAAGGATATTCATATATTGTGAAACGAACCAATAAAAATGGAACTGTTATTTGGCGTTGTTCAAAGCAACGTTCCAAACATTGTCGTGGTGACCTAAAAAGTAAAAATAGTGAGGTTTTAAGTGTCAGTGATCATCAATGTAGTGTACCGCATGAAACACAGTTGCCGTCGACAAAAAATCAAGAAAACCATATTGCTACTCAAAATAGTGCATTGTTTAATGATCAACGTTTAACCCCTGTTCTCAAAGTTATTTTTAATCCATCTTCCACGTCGCAAGAGCCATCAACATCACAAACTATGCAAGAGGTAGTGTTGTTGTTGTCGTTTTAAAGAGTGGAACAACTAGGTCATCTGCTGTTGATCTGCAAGGGGATCAAAGTGACTAAATAGTAATAACCATAAGGTTTTTATGTCAATACAACCATTGTGGCTTCCCCACTTTTCGAAAACAACATTAAAGGGACATTGCTATAAAATGATCTACAACAAGCCTTGTGTTTAAAACTATAACAGACTATTGTAATGTGAGAAAGGCTTGTATTCAGTATGCATTTATTGTCATAATCATGTATACTCTGCAATGTTAAATATACTAACTTTGTATAAAATAAAACAGCATTGTAACATCATTTTGCATTTATTTACAAACTTTATATACATTTTTTTTGGTTTCATCATAATATTTTTAAAGACAACACTAAACACTAAAACATTACTATTCTATGCACATATTTTCTTTCTTTTTCAGTATATTGTCATTACTTATAATTTCCATTATTATTTCACATTATTTATTTATTTAATTAAAACGAACCATGCACCTATTGTTTTTAAAACCTTCATAAATTAAGTGTACAGGTTGCACAGCATTATTGACTTCATCAAAAACACTCTCCGACATATCATTAAACCGTATAGGCAGAAATGTCTCAAAGTTTTCACATACACAAAGTACACGATCACCATATGCTGTTTTCAATTTCCGAATCTTGATAATGCGGAATGGAATATGCATTGGCAATTCGCTGAGCTTCTTTGTCTCTAAGCCACATGATTGTCCCACAGCATTCAAAACATTCATTGTAGTAGTCTATAAACAAAACAAAAGCATATCTATTACACTCTAAAACAGCTTTAATAATATTGTGCAATTAGGGATTTTGCACTATCCATGGCGAATAAATTATACTAGTTATGCAAGAAATGCCCTAACTGTTGCAGATACTACTTTTCTGCATATAGCACAAGTGTTAAGTTCTAATGCACACTTGACACAGGCTATCATGTGTCCACAGGGTAAAAATACAACACCTAGTTCATCTTGATAACAAATTTTACATAATTGTTGGTCACACTTTTGTATCTGTTCGTGAGACAAGTCTTTTCTTTCAGCCTTATGTATTTGCTCCATGTGCTCTAACTCTAAAGGCACTTTTATGTCTTGTGCTGCAATCACTTTTTCTTTACGAATAGTGTTCACAAATTCCTGACCTTTAAGCAACACCATGTATTTACAGTTTGGTAACCAACGAGCGTGTTGCACAAAAGGGTCATCAGTCATTTGCCAATCCTTTAAAGCAAATCCACAATAAAAACATATTGTTTTATCCCCTTCACCAGTATAAAAAAATCCAGCTTCACTTAGCTGTTTGGTAAGGTGTTTTAATATTAATGGCCAAACATTTTTATAAGATTCGAAACGTTTTTCAACAGAGCTGTACTCTGGGTGTGCTAGTGCTTTAGTCTTGCAAACTCCCAATTTTTCAAAAGCACACGCCAATTCAACACTGTCTATGGCATATGGACCACATATATCGACACTACCGTTGGCTGGTAATACATCATTATTATTATTTATTTGTGATTCAGCAACGTAAGTAGCGGCCATAGGCCTTGTGGTTCGGTAAAATGAATGCACGGGTAGGTTACCCACTTGCTTTCCAAGCATGTAAGGACAGTGAGGAGACCATCGCAAATGGTCTCTAAAGGGATCATCCCCTTCTTCCCAGTGTGAAAGTTCAATACGACAAAACACACAGCGCACCACATCTCCTCGGTTCAAGTAAAAAAAAACCGGCTTTTGCAAGTTCATGCGTCGACAAAAAGCCTACAGGCCAGGATTCAAATGTTAACCATCGATCATGTTCTGATTTTAAATTTAACCCACGTGGTAAACCAACTTGCTCACTTGTTGTATTTGGTACTAACGCCATGTGTTATAATAAAACGTTTTCTTATTGTAAGTTATTAACATTGCACAGAGTACTTTAAAGCATAATGCATGCTTGTTCACTGTCTGTTCATTACGTTAATGGCACATGACGACACCTAAAAGCAAACAAAATAACCCATCACTCAATCAATCAATCAATCAATACTTGTAAATAAAACGTTAACGTTAATTGGCATTAATATATCAAAACACCATTAAAAATAAACTGTATGTTGGCACAAACAGTAACCCATGTACTTATTTTCTTTTTTATAAAGCTACAGTCATTTACATTCCCCCACCCTCCCTTTAACCAATATATAAACAAAAATGAATGTCATGTCATTTTGTTCACATTATCATGTTCAAACCTGTGGATATTCGTTGAGTCCATAGGGAACCACCCATAAATTAAATTTATTATTTTATTTTTAGAAAATCCAACATGGCCTTGTACTTTTCCCAGTCAACAACAACAACATAGCCATTAATCAAGAAAGCAATCATTGTCCCAGTCATGTACAGGTAATGAATTTTTTTTTGTCTACGAGTTTTCAGTAGTGGTAAAATGGAATAGCATTTTTAAGTTGGACTTACCTGAGTTTTAAACAGTTCACTCTTTGGCAGTGGTTTCGCTTTAGTGCGTTTCTGGTTTTTTTCAGCGACTGCTACGGCGGTAAGGCTATTCTTTCCAAGTTTCTAAAAATAAATAAAATAAACCGCTATAAATACCTAAATTCAGGTTAATACATACATTTCATAAAATAAAACATAAAACAAAAAAAATGAAACAAGTTAGTTTAAAAAAAATCATCTCACCTTTACTTGCAGTGACTTGTTACTCTTCCCTTCTAGTGGGCTCAAAAGTGCAATAGTTTCTTCTCCCTCTGACATGTAAGGTATGCCGGTTATCTGCAAACAAATAAATAAATAAAATCATTAATTACCTAATCAATAAATAATTGCATGTATTTATATATAAATCAATAAATGTATAAATGAATAAATATATACCTACCTCACAACAAGAATAAGTATTTTCCACCAACACCAAAACTGTTAAACAAGGCCAAGTGTTTCACACAACGCTGTAGCGTGTTCAAAAGTAGTCACATAAGTGCGAGTGGAAATGTCAGCGACGTGTCTTTATATATCACATTGCATGTATAATCTTTTTTTTTCCCACGCTTTGAACATTCTCTTATCGTGCACGTGGGCAGCTAACGTCTCAGGCGAACACCTGTGCCGGATCAAATTTCACATGAACTTGCATTTTGTCACGTACGAAGCAAAACAGGATGTAACTTGTTAACAGTTATCGCGCACGTGGACAGATAACGTCCCAGGTGAACACCTGCGGTAGATCAAATTTCACATGGACTTGCATTTTGTCACGTACGAAGCGAGACAGGATGTCACTGGTTTAGCGTGCCTGTGGTTTCACACATGTGTGCACGCCTTTCGCACTTCCCTGCCAGCACAATGGTCAGATTATTTCACCTTCAAGCGTCACCTGTTGTCAAGTCAGATCAACGCCTTCCCATAAGCTCAAATGACATTCACCTCCTGCTCCTCGGCAAGTGTGTTTTCTGTACTCACTTCGACCAACATAGAACCAAGTTCTCATCACCGTTTACACGTTAAAGGTAAAAAGTGTGAAAAAACGTACCCTCGCTCTGTCATACACCGACCCGTCGAAATAGCGATTGATCTATTGAACACAGCCACCGTGGTCAGCGACAGGTTCGTTGAAACACACACACACCCAGCCGTATCGTCTCTCTCAACCACCACGCTTTATAAACATTATAAACAGGTAACGGTAATGATTTTTTTTCAACATGTATGGCGTTAGGCCCTTTGTGAATTATCTTTTTTGAAAAAAAATATCTACCACATTTGAAAGGGGGCGTTAGCCCGAGTCCTAGGACAACTCGTACACGTCTCTAGCGTTATTGGTTCGTGACATATCGGCAAAAATTATAAAAAAACACGTGTTTACCCCAAAATCGCGTTTCCAAAATTTTTTTAAAATTACAACGAGTGGTCCATAGCAAAGAGGACGTCTTCCCGAATCCTTGGACCCATCGTACATGCCTCTAGCGTTATTGCTTCGTGAGATATCGGCAAAATCACAAAAAACATGTGTTTACCCCAAAATCGAGTTTCCAATTTTATTAAAAATTATAACGAGTGGTCCATAGGAGAGAGGACGTTACCCCGAGTCCTTGGACCTGTCGAACACGCCTCTAGCGTTATTGGTTCGTGAGATATAGCAAAAAGTCTAAAATCACGTTTTTACCCCAAAAAGACTGTGTTTCCAGATTTTCACATTTTCGACACCGACATTCCCGTAAAGAGCACGACGAGACGAAAAAAACGAATCCAAGCACGCCCTCCTAGCATGGCTCCTTCCATTCCAAGGTCGCAGGGGCTCACCACTTGCTTTTGAAAGCAGCTCCCCCACCATCCCACTACTACACACAATTTTTTTCTCTAGAGACTTGAAATTTATTTTGGGAGTAGAGGGGGTAGGGACCATTGATTTACGTCAAACAATTTTTTTTGTAGAGTTCCTAGTTTCCAAAATATAGAATTTTCAAAATTCGAGTTTTTTCAAAAAAACATAAAAAATAAAAAAGTTTATTATAGAAAATAAAGGTCATAAAGACCATTCGTTTGAGCCATGGAACAACGTTCTACCATGTTTGGTTTTCAAACTATCACCAACTTTCGAAAACAAAAATTTTCAAAAAAAAATTCAAAAATATAACAAGTAGTCCATAGCAAAGAGGACGTCAGCCCGAGTCCAACAATACCTCATTTGTCAAAATCGGACCACGCGTTCGAGAAATATTTAACATGGCTGAGGCTTAGTAGTGGTAAGAGGAGGGTTCTAGAGTGGCTTGGAACTGTCATTACTCCACTACTTATATCCGTTTTGCGTCTCGGTATGAGGGTTAAAATCACTGACTGGACTATTAATTATATTATCATGGAGATGCATGTGCAACGAATTCTTGTCAGACCTAATTTAAGAATGGCGAGGTGCATGAAACACAAATCCCCCTTCCGTCCAATCTTAACTTGACTGTGTATTTTGCGGAACGAAAAGTTCACATGCGAAATAAAGAAAAGCCGAGTAGCACTTCCAGGGAAACTCCAAACACAACCACTCTTCTCTGAAGTCTTAACTCAACACGACTCGACAAATTGCTGCTGGTTGTATCTGGGGTAATAGGCTCGCCCGCTAGCTAGGCTGTAACTGGGGTCATAGACTCACCCCTAATTAGCTCGTAAACATTCGCCTCAGTAATTGAATGGAGATTGTAGGAAGAAATGAAAACGTAAAATCACTTATAGTGGGTGATGTATTGAAGATAGAGATATGCTCTCATGAACTTTTTGTAGAACTTTTCATGCTGAACAATTCTTACACTCATAGTATATAGATATTTTGAACGGTTTGCCCAGCGTAAGCTGAAAATGCGCACAGACTCCAGGTTTCTTTTCTACTTTTTCACTGAAATCATTACTGCTTGGCTTCCTTTGATCATAAATAAATTATTTTCTACAGAAACCTTCCTCGTGATATCCTGTACAGAATGGTGAAAACCGCATCAAACTCCATCCGGTGGTTCTCGAGATTACCCGTGACATCCACGAATCGGGGAGTTTGTTTTATACTAAGTAGAGATTGAAATTAATCAATAAAAATAATTTAACCAATCTATCATCAATTCTCATGAATTGAGTAAGTTTTAATGACTTCCGTATAATTATAGGATACATTGGTAAATATACAACCTGAAGAAGACAAATATAAACGGTGAAATAATCATCAAGATATCCCCATTTGTTGAAAGTAAAATTCACCCAAGCAACCCCATTTTTAGATACGCCTCGCTTGTGTTGTGTGCCCATGGTGGCGCGGCGATACAAAACGAGAAAGGCATTTATCAAACAAAAGCTTGCACAGCAAACGTGAAACAATGCCAAGAAACGAAAGTGATCTCGCAGTGAAACTGAACCCGACACCCAAGACGCGCCTGTTGCGACGCCGCACCGTCTTGTCAGGTCCATGTTCCCGAGGAAGGAACGATGCCCGTGTGTCACTGGAAGGTCACCGTGACTTCAACTGAACGCTAGGTTCTCCACGTAGATGTCACACCTAACACATGTGGTCGTGTCGTAAGCAAAGCTTTTGGGAATTCTTACATGCCCCTTGAACAGTGAAATGTAAATAGTTTTACTCTATCAAATTCACTTATGTAGACAGACCGGTTTTGTGACTACTTTTGTTTTTAGTAAGTGGTTGATTAGCATGTTGGACTTTGGCTAGAAGGGTCGCAGGTTTGATTTCTGACCGGGACTTGGAGATTTGGAACTCATGGAGTTGGAGACCAGTTGTTTGTATAATTTTGAAGCCATTCTTTCAGTGTTGCCTATACAGTCAATTTTGAATCTTCAGTCGGTCAACACGAATTTGCACCATGACTTGGGGTCGGGGGGTGCAATGTACTGTATATAATATGTACACTCCTGGAAAAATTACATGAGTTAGTTATGACCACTGTTTTTTGTTTTTTGTTTTTTTTTGTTTTTTTTTATCGTGTGGCCTCCTGAGAGGCCGAGTGCAGGTCTTTCTAGTCGACGCCTGAGGGTGACCTGCGCGTCGGGATGAGCCCCACCGTCGGGTGTCCTTGAAATGGTTTTTCTGTGGTTTCCCATTTTCAACACCAGACAAATGCTGGGACGGTACCTTCTGACAGGCCACGGCCACTTCCTTCCACATCCTTGCCCAGTTTCATTCACCTTCATCCATTCCATCTCTCATCCTGACGTGCAGGTCGCCCACGGGCGTCGACTAGAAAGACCAGCACTCGGCCTCTCAGGAGGACAAAAAAAATACCACTGTTGTCACGGGGCAAACGCGTAATAATAAAATTGCCCCATCATAATAGTGATCATAAGTAATACATGCATTTTTTCAGGAGTAGATCAGCGGTAACGTTCTCACCTGTTGTGCCAAAGGTTGCTGGATCAAATCCTGGCGCAGTCAGTTGGCATTTGAAGGTGCGCAAATGCGGGGGAGCCGTGTCAGTAGATTTACTGGCACGGTAAAGATCCCCTTCGGGGCTAAATTCCGGCACCCCGTCGTCTCTAACAGCCGAAGCAGTTAAAAGGGACGTAAACCCATAACATTAGGTCTATTATTATTATCCAGGAGTGTTATTTATATGTTACTAGCTATACCCGGCATACGTTGCAATGCCAATCAATGACAGAAAGAAAGATAATAATAAAGGTATGGATGTACGTCCCTTTTAACATCTACGGATTTTAGAGACGCCAGGGTGACGGAATTTCGACCCGAAGGGGATCTTTAACGTGACAGTAAATCTACTGACACGGCCCCCTTGCATTTGCCCACCCTCAAATGCCAACTGGCTGCGCCAGGATTCGATCCAGCAACCTTGGATTTGAAACGATTCGCGTGCCATGACCGTATTCGAACCGGCAGCCAAGCGTGAGTTCAGTTTTAAGAACCCCCGATCAAAAACCGTGGCGTGAGCTATATTGGACTAGACAGCAATACCAGATAACACGGCGGGCTGCTGACAGTCTCCTCATGTCACCTCGCGAGGAATCAGCAAGCCATTCTCACACCTGGCATTGCGGTGTGATAAGTATACAGATTGTGCAATTGGGTTACTGTGGGATTTAAGGGTTCCTGTTAAGTCCCTCACCCTTTTGTGTTACATAAATAATTTGTAGCCAGAAACCTTCCCAGGAGTGCACACAACAACCCACCCAAGTTTCATCGCAATCGGATTAATGGTATATGGCCGAATAGAGGACATACCGGTACATACAGACTATCACATAACATTAATGTTTATTGAGTCGTCCAGTTGCAAAACTCGTTTAATCCACTTGTGAATAAGAATCATTTTCATGAGAAACGTTTCTCTGGACTTTGCCTCGCGTACCTTTTGTGCTTGTTGTTTTTCAACTTTTTTCTTTTTGCTTTGTGTTTTTGGTTTTTGGTTTTGTGTTTGTTTTGTGCTTTTGATTTTGAATTTTACTTTATGCTTTTGTTTCTTGGTTTGTTTTGTGCTTGTTTTCTGCTTTTGCTTTTTTGAATTTTGCTTTTTGCCTTGCGTTTCCTGTTTTTTGTTTTCTGCTTTTGCTTTTGTTTTTGAATTTTTCTTTTTGCTTCGTGTTTTTTGTTTTTTGCTTTTATGTTTGTTTTCTGGAGAATCAAAATAAAACAAAATAAAATAAAACAAAACCAACAAAAGAAAATCAAAATAAAACAAAACAAAATAAAACAAAATAAACAAAACAAAATAAAAACAAAATAAAATAAAACAAAACAAAACAAAAACAAAATAAAATAAAACAAAATAAAATTAAACAAAACAAAATAAAATAAAATTACATAAAATAAAATAAAATAAAATAAAATAATCCAATTAAATAAATAAATTTACGACCTGGTCCTTATTCACAAGTGGATTAAACGAGTTTTGCAACTGGACGTCTCATATATATAAGAAGATATACATCATAACAAGCAGTCGGCCACAGACCAGGAGGTCACATGACACGCCATTCAAAAAGTTGGGAAATATATAAACATCATCCCTCGTATTAGCAAATCCACCCATGCTCTACTATGCTGTGTATGTTACGTATGTGGCACAGCCGTACATTCTCTTCTCGCTTCACGCTTCCCGCAGTAGACACTACATTACCAAGAAAGCGCTCCTTGACTCGACAGTGTACTGTATGATAGTCGCCCCCATACATTTCGTGTGAACCGCGTTGAAACTGTAACATAATGCGGTACGGGGCGGCGCGGCGCAAGGATTTATAAACCAGGGATGTTCAAACCTTTCTTCGTCAAGGAACCACACTTCAACTGCAAATTAATTCGCGGGTTGCATGGGCGTTCTGTGAAAATTGTAATTGATCAGCTGATAAACATTGGAAATATGCGGCCAATAACCTGATCCTCCCTTAACCATAGCAACACCAACGGGGGGAGGGGTATTTTGTGCCCACCAGTTCAATTTGTTACGGTTTATTCATGGTCTTCGTTTTCTACGCTTACTGTACAGGAAGTTATTGTCTATTTTGAATCCAGTTACCTAACCACACATTTACTTTTTCTAAATTTGAATTCTTGTATAAGATATTAACAATTTTATTTTGGTGGGCACGGAACACCCCCGTTGATAGTTCATGTGCCTCGTCTTACTGTGCACTGTAGTAAGGGCAAAAATGCATAAAAGTTAACAAAACCACCATAATTCGTTCTGGTTGCAAGAGGTCCACATGCGGAAAACACAGTCAAGGACAGTCGTATGTTCCACGTGTTTTTAAGATGGCCATAGAGTTATGTACTATTAGATGACGATTATTGTGTAGGTTCATTATAATTTACTTTCTGAACTTCTTTTTTTATGATTTTATGATTTTGTGTGCAACTGTTGTCAATTAAGTTAGTCTATATTTTTGCCATTTAAGGTTTAAAATACAAAATATGTTGATTAAAGGATAATGCAAACCACTCAAAAGGAATTTATAATGGTGGTCACAAAATACCCCCCAACCGTTGGTAGCCCGTGGTTTGAAAAATAGCATGGTATTGCTAGGGTTATCATTTGCAGTTTAATGTGAACGTTAATTTCGCATTTACTAGCCATAGAACCTCCTGTTCTACGTGGAATACGAACCACTGGACGCTACATTACACCTCGAAGAAGATCCAGAGCAATTGTTATTTATTTCTATAAGTTAGGACTTATAGCCTGCTCGACACATAGGCCTATAAGAAAATTAGTTGCACGATGCAACAACAGAAAGTGTTAGTATCGTTCAGGTGTGTCAGCGACAGGATAGTTCAAGGAACAGCGTTAGATAGCGCCAGCAACCAACGAGTAGGCACGATGGGATTACATACGCCAGTCCACAGTGGGGAGTTAGTGTTAGTGTAGGAACTTGCGGAAAATTTACAAAAACACATTATCAACTCAGTTATATTTTAGTGTATATCACATCAAAAACTCACTACGGTAGAAGTTAATGATTCAAAGAAACTTCAGACTTGAAAACATAAAAAGTACTAACAACGTGTAGTTCCGTGAAGAACATAATAGCTTATTTTCATATATCCTACTTGTGTTAATTTGCTCTGTCACCATACAAAATTTCAGTTTGAGTGCTGTAATAGATTCGCAGATATTGAGAACCATCCAAATATTTCGGATGGTCGCCATGTTGGACTTTTGTATATGTAGGTCATAGAGTTATGCACTGTTACATGAAGATTATTGCGTAGGTGTATTATTCAAACTTCAAGACACAAGAAAAAAAAACGAGAGATTAAAATTTCGCACAGCCGCCATATTGAGGTTATGAAAACTATTGAATTAAATTAAATGTCAGTGGATTAAAATCTGTATAAGCATTTACCGTACCAAGTTTCGCTGCGCTCGGATGATTAAATCGCGAGAAACGTCCATTTAAATATTTAAATTTCGCCTTGCCACCATGTTGAATTTGTGCTCACCAGGTGAACTTATGTTAATAGCTTTTATCAACATACAAAATGTCAGTTTGATTGCTGTCATAGATTGGTAGATATTGAGAACCGTCTGAATATTTCTGATAGTCGCCATGTTGGATTTTTATACATGTAGGCCATAGAGTTATGTACTATTAGATGACGATTATTGCGTAGGGTCATTATTCAAACGTTGACTTAGATCGCATGACTACGACACAAGAAATAAAAACTTAATTTTTAAAATTCGCACAGCCGCCATATTAAGATTATGTAAACAATTGGACTAAATTAGAAGTCAGTGCATTTCATTGTGTATAAACATTTGCTGTACCAAGCTTCACTGCACTCAGGTGGATAAATCTCGAGGAAAGTCTAGTTAAATGTTTCAAATTCGCTTGGCCGCCGTGTTGTTTTTGTACTTAACAGGTTTTTAAAAGTCACATTGGTGAACGGTAGTGCCTTTTATCATCGTGCAAAATTTCAGGGTGATATCGGGAATAGTCTCGGAGATATAGAATGCCGGTGAAATATTTCGTACAGCCGCCATGTTGAATTGGTGAGACGTAATAAAATTTGAAGGGCTCGGTCGGGGTCGGACAAAATATTACTACTGTATGTCCTTACTGAGTTTCATTGATATCGCTCGAGCTGTTTAGATTTTATGGAGGGGCACACAGACACACACGGACAAACGGTGATCTCAAAAGCCTATTTTTTCATAACTGAAATTAGGCTAGAAACGCAACATTACAGAAGTGTAATAAACCAACGAAATAAAAAATTAATTGGTTTAAAAATCTGACCTGTTACAAAGTTTAATTAAAGACTTCTGAAGCTTAATAATTGTAAATACTGTTGTACATATCCGCCGAGCATAATTAAGCCCAAGTGAAGCAGAATCTGATGATGTTGGCTTGACGAACGAAACTAATCATCGAATTAAACCTCAATTTGTGTGAGAAGTGATTTAAGTGTATAAATAATTCATGTCTTCATTTCAGGCACTGGGAAATTAATTGAAACTCCCCATCCAATCAATTGATACATTCGTGTTGATCGATGTAAAAGCTTCTACTAATAGATCCCGGCATTTGTCTGAACTAGAAGTGGGGAAATAAGTCGTAATGCTTGCGTTCAATTAGTACGGCTATATAGACAATACGGTATATGCCAATGCAAGGTTTCCTCCAAGATGACGAACTTTCCATCTCTTCTTAATCTGGCAGGAGAAAAGATCTGGGCAAGCTGAACGTCCGCATTTGTGATAGCTTATCAAGATTGCAAGATGCAATAAAAGCGTACCTTCCATCTATCTCCACTGTGATTCTTAACTGGGTTGTTTCACCATTTGATTTCGTAGATAGTTCGGAGGAAATATATTTCACTCCTTGCAAACGAAATTAATTTCTTGTTATTTTGTTCTTTGCAACGATTCCACACTCAAAGGTAAGTGTACCCAGAGATAGGCGTCGGTGACTGATTTTTGGCTTCTACTGAGAGAGAAGTATTCTTACCTAACGAAAAAAGCAATTACCGCACATTTGTCCATTTGAACATCATATCTATGCGAGCAAGCCTTCTCTGCTATGTTGATTATGAAATCCAAAGCAGAAAATATACTACAAAACCTTGTGGATGACTTGCGTGCTTTATTATCGACTGTAAGGCCCGATATCACGCATAATACAATGTAGGCCTATATCAAGCACATATGATGTGCTCGAAGCATCAATCACAAGTTTCGTATTAATGATTAAGGGAACAAACCCCCATTAATATACAGTGTTTTAACTCAGTGTTTGTAGTAAAGTTTACTGTACTACAGTATGTTATGATGTACAGCGTTTTCCGATTCAACACGGAACTGTAAAATGGGTTGCCTACCCACCCGCAATTGGCTTGAAATCTGCTCGCAGCGCGCTAGTGACGAGGCCGAGTTCGATTTCACTGATTGCCGCCTTCTTATGCAGCATTGCAAAGTATTTTGCTCTTTCAAAATATATTTACACAGGCTTCACAATAAGTTTGAACGATTTCTGTTTCAGAACTTGTAATTTTATGCTTCTGTTAGTTGCTTTTGCAGAGCATTTCTATGAAATAACATTTTATTCTACAACATAGTTTATTTCAACACAATTACAACATGCTTTTTCAACAAGATGGTCATCCAGCGCAGAAGAAGTTTTAAATCGTTTGTTTCCTGGCCGGTGGATAGGAATTGGCGGCTTTATTGAATTACCACCACGTTCACCTCATCTCACCGTCCTGGATTTCTTCATTTGGGGCTACAACAGGTCGAGGGCATTTTTGAGATCACCACAAACACCCGAAGAAATGGAGCTCGTCATTACCGAAGCCTTTGCGGAAATTACTTCTCAGATGTTGTCAAACGCAAGAGAGAACAACATGCGACGAGTGGCCCTCTGCTTGGAAAATGATGGACGCCCTTCGAACACCTTATGAAAATGTCCATTTGCAGTAGATGTAACGTCTGTGATAAATTAACTTTTTTTAGTCGCATCGAAGACTGATTACAATTTTGTAACAAATTATTTCCAAATTGTATCTCGTTTAGTGGTATTGGGTTAAAAAGCAATACATTGTGTTGTAAATAAAATACAACACAAAAATACATTGTGTTGTAATAAACTATGATGTAAAATAACATTTTATTTCATAGAAATGCTCTGAAAAAGCCACTAACAGAAGCGTAAAATGACAAATTCTCAAACAGAAATCGCTCAAACTTATTGTGAAGCCTGTATAAATACAGGGTGTAATTGATATAATAATAATAATGTTATTGCTTTTACGTCCCTTTTAACTACACTGGCTTTTAGAGACGCCGGGGTGCCGGAATTTTGCCCCGAATGGGATCTTTAACGTGCCAGTAAATGTACTGACACGGCTCCCTCGCATTTGCGCACCCTCAAATGCCAGCTGACTGCGCCATAATTGATATGATGGAAGTCCGTTACACTGGTGATAGAAGAGACTATTCTAAGCTTCCTAGGTAAAAAATTTGTCACCTATCTTGAAATTGATAATTAATCATGAAAAAGTCAATGTTTTTAGTTTTTTCAGAAACTAATCAGGCAGAAAGTGGTGCGGCAGGCTGGGGGAAACGAGGCGGAGCCAGGTGTGACGACACGCCGAGGGGAAGTTGTTACGTAATCGGAGCATTGACCTTACCGGTTGACTTGAGGGGTGGTAGGCTATCAGCTGTTATGAGGATACGCGCTACCGTCTCGTAAGAAAATGTGTATTGCCGTTGTTCTTGTTGTTGTTGTTGTTGACAACGCACGCAATGGCTTGGGACGTTAGGACCGGTAGTATTGTGTAGCCTACTTTGTAAGTGTGGAATTCATTGATTGATGTTCATTTATAAAATAATTTCGATACTCAGCCCTGGTGTATCATTGGCGTCCGTGTCGGACCTTCTGTTGACTAGTTTCTGAAAATACTAAAAACATTCACTTAATGAAATACAGTGTGACAAAATTCCGACATCCCGTAGTCTGTTCAGAACTAGGCATTTAGGACGGAAGTAAAATACTTGATGTTTTGTTTGAGAGGCTCCGCGATTTTGGTCATTTAGCCCCATGTAGCTGGGTGTGTTTATGTGGTTTCTGTAGTAATGTGGGTATTTGTAATTCACCCTAATATCTGCAGGCCAAATGGCTGGTCAGCGGTCGCTTGGTAGGCCTAGGCCCTTCATGGGCTGCACTGCCAGCGGTTATGGTTATTGAGAAGAAGGCGGCCGTGGCCTTAAGTTAGGAACAATCCCGGCATTTGTCTGGGGGTAGAAGTGGGAACCCATGGAAAACTACTTCCAAGATTTAATACTAGTACGGTACAACATGTACATATTGTGAATTGTCCCATCCCATCTCCAGCCCTGGGGTGGCCATAAACTGGAGAAGGGGGGGGTGTTGATTTATTGGTCAATCAACAATGTACATACATATGAAAATACACGAAAATGAAAATAAAATACAAATACATTGTTATAATACAGTGTTATAATAATAATAATAATAATAATAATAATAATAATAATAATAACAGGATAATAATAATAATAGTCTAATAAAAATAATAAGAGTCAGCATGTTTAGTTCTGGTGGTAGAGTGCTAACCTTCCCGAGGGTGCGATCTACGTTCAGTCATGTAGTAAATGAATGGGATCTAATACGATCATGTCCATGGATTTCATGGCACATACAAGAAATCCTACGTACATTAAAGTCTGGCAACTCGACATACCAAAAAAAAAAGCATAAAAGAAGTTAGTGTGTCTAAAAGCCTATTATTACTATTATTAGTATTATTAATATTTTTATTACAGTTGTTGCACTATCTTCACACAAAGATAGACCAACAGTTCCTTAAATTAATTTACCAAATCTTTAGGATTTCTATTTTCTATGCATAGTCCATGAAGCTGGCAGAATCCTAGACAGATCCACCATCACTAGTCATGTAGCCACTCCCCATGAAGATGTGAAACAGCTGTTCATAGGCTTGGTTTGTGTATTTCAATGTCATTGGCAGACAAGACGAGGAGGTCACTCAACTTCAGACTCTTGTCAACATGCCTTAGCGCTGGGGGGGAGTGTGACGGGGAGAAGTCAGCTGTGCTGCTGAGGGGAACGAAGTGAAAGCCCGTTTCCAAGACATTGACCGACGATTTTTGTGATTTAATTCCACCTACACTAATTAAGATCCGACTTAATTTCATGAAGATATTTGCTTAGAATAGTCTCTTCTATCACCAGTGTAACGGACTTCCATCATATAAATTACACCCTGTATAATTTGAAACAGCAAAATGCTTTGCAATGCTGCGTAAGAAGGCGGCAATCAGTGAAATCGAACTCAGCCCCGTCGCTAGCGCGCTGCGAGCTGATTTTAAGCCAATTCCAGGTGGGTAGGCAACCCATTTTACTGTTCCGTGTTGAATCGCAACACGCTGTAAGTCACTTATTTGCTGTATCATCTTTCAATAAATGAACATTTTAAACTCCAATCTTTTTTAATTCATGGAAGGGTGCTCCATGTGTTTAATATTATTATTCCCAAGGTTGCCACGAACTTCAACAGGTTGGGGAACACTGCTATATAGAATTGAGGGGGTTACTGCACAATGTAAACACAGACACCGTGAAGACTACAAACCCACGGGTTAAAGACCATACATACTCTATAGACTTGAGGAGGTTACTGCACAATGTAAACACAGACTCGTGAAGACTATAAACCCACGGGTTAAAGACCATACTCTATAGACTTGAGGAGGTTACTGCACAATGTAAACACAGACACGTGAAGACTATAAACCCATGGGTTAAAGGCCATACTCTATAGAATTGAGGGGGTTACTGCACAATGTAAACACAGACACCCGTGAAGACTACAAACCCACGGGTTAAAGACCATACTCTATAGACTTGAGGAGGTTACTGCACAATGTAAACACAGACTCGTGAAGACTATAAACCCACGGGTTAAAGACCATTCTCTATAGACTTGAGGTGGTTACTGCACAATGTAAACACAGACTCGTGAAGACTATAAACCCACGGGTTCAAGACCATACTCTATAGACTTGAGGGGGCTACTGCACAATGTAAACACAGACTCGTGAAGACTATAAACCCACGGGTTAAAGACCATACTCTATAGACTTGAGGGGGTAATTGCACAATGTAAACACAGACTTGTGAAGACTAAAAACCACGGGTTAAAGACCATACTCCATAGACTTGAGGGAGTTACTGCACAATGTAAACACAGAGACTCGTGAAGACTATAAACCCACGGGTTAAAGACCATACTCTATAGACTTGAGGGGGTTACTGCACAATGTAAACATAGAGACTCGTGAAGACTATAAACCCACGGGTTAAAGACCATACTCTATAGACTTGAGGGGATTACTGCACAACGTAAACACAGAGACTCGTGAAGACTATAAACCCACGGGTTAAAGGCCATACTCTATAGACTTGTGGAGGTTACTGCACCATGTTAACACAGACTCGTGAAGACTATAAACCCACGGGTTAAAGGCCATACTCTATAGACATGAGGGGGATACTGCAAAATGTAAACACAGACTCGTGAAGACTACAAACCCACGGGTTAAAGACCATTCTCTATAGACTTGAGGGGGTTACTGCACAATTTAAACACAGACTCGTGAAGACTATAAACCCACGGGTTAAAGACCATAATCTTTAGACTTGAGGAGGTTACTGCACAATGTAAACACAGACTCGTGAAGACTATAAACCCACGTGTTAAAGACCATACTCTATAGAGTTGACGGGGTTACTGCACAATGTAAACACAGACACTCGTGAAGATTATAAACCCACGGGTTAAAGACCATACTCTATAGACTTGAGGGGGTTATTGCACAATGTCAACACAGACTCGTGAAGATTATAAACCCACGGGTTAAAGACCATACTCTATAGACTTGAGGGGGATACTGCACAATGTAAACACAGACTCGTGAAGACTATAAGCCCATGGATTAAAGACCATACTCTCTGGAATTGAGGGAGTTACTGCACAATGTAAACACAGACTCGCGAAGACTATAAACCCACGGGTTGAAGACCATACTCTATAGACTTGAGGGAGTTACTGCACAATGTAAACACAGACTCGTGAAGACTATAAGCCCACGGGTTAAAGACCATACTCTATAGACTTGAGGAGGTCACTGCACAATGTAAACACAGACTCGTGAAGACTATAAACCCACGGGTTAAAGACCATACTCTATAGACTTGAGGGGGTTACTGTACAATGTAAACACAGACTCGTGAAGACTATAAACCCACGGGTTAAAGACCATACTCTATAGACTTTAGGGAGTTACTGCACAATGTAAACACAGACTCGTGAAGACTACAAACCCACGGGATAAAGACCATACTCTATAGACTTGAGGAGGTTACTGCACAATGTAAACACAGAGATTCGTGAAGACTACAAACCCACGTGTTAAAGACCATACTCTATAGACTTGAGGGGGTTACTGCACAATGTAAACACAGACTCGTGAAGACTATAAACCCACGGGTTAAAGACCATACTCTATAGGCGTGAGGGCGTTACTGCAAAATGTAAACACAGACTCGTGAAGACTATAAACCCACGGGTTAAAGACCATACTCTCTAGACTTGAGGGGGTTACTGCACAATGTCAACACAGACTCGTGAAGACTATAAACCCACGTGTTAAAGACCATACTCTATAGACTTGACGGGGTTACTGCACAATGTAAACACAGACACTCGTGAAGATTATAAACCCAAGGGTTAAAGACCATACTCTATAGACTTGAGGGGGTTACTGCACAATGTCAACACAGACTCGTGAAGACTATAAACCCACGGGTTAAAGACCATACTCTATAGACTTGACGGTGTTACTGCACAATGTAAACACAGAGACTCGTGAAGATTATAAACCCACGGGTTAAAGACTTGAGGGGTTTCCTGCACAATGTAAACACAGAGACTCGTGAAGACTATAAACCCACGGGTTAAAGACCATACTCTATAGACTTGAGGGGGTTACTGTACAATGTAAACACAGACTCGTGAAGACTATAAACCCACGGGTTAAAGACCATACTCTATAGACTTGAGGGAGTTAATGCACAATGTAAACACAGACTCGTGAAGACTACAAACCCACGGGATAAAGACCATACTCTATAGACTTGAGGAGGTTACTGCACAATGTAAACACAGAGACTCGTGAAGACTATAGACCCACGGTTTGGAGACATATTCTATAGACTTGACGTGGCTAGGATAACAAATTGTCTGGCCCAGTGTAGTGTGGCGCAAAGGGTGCAGAAATCATAAACCGTGTCTACACGTCTGACACGCGCTAAGCCCCATAGACACGAGCCCTGAGAGGCACGGTGTGCATACCAAGCAGGGGCGGCTCTCACTTCGATAATCCAGGGGCCTTCACCTCTTTAATCTCTGCAATTCCTCACTATCACTCAGGGGCTCACCACAAATGGTACACACTGCTTAACTGAGGCTGGCATCCTCCACTTGCACAAGGCTCCTCACTTTCATTATTGTCAGGCAGGACACGCAGCTGGTTTAGCTTTAATCTGCGAAGTCCGAGATTATGGGTTCAATGCCGGTTCAGTACAGCCATTCATGGGACGCTGAACGCGATCTCATGTCAGTAGATTTACTGACTCGTTAGTTATCTAGTCTTGGGCACGTCACGGCGTCTCTGAAGCTGCAGCAGTTAAAATATTGATGATAATAATAATAATAATAATAATAATAATAATAATTACCACTTATTATTGCCTGTATGGTGCCAATTAGAAGGCAACGGACGCTTCTTTGCAAATCTTCATCCAGATTTATCCATCTACATTTCATCGCTCAATAACTCTCACGAGGTTATCGTCACGTAGGCCATCCACACGTAAGAAAGGAAGACTTAGGGTAGGAAGAGGGGAACGAACGAAGGAAGGAAAGAGGGAAGGAGGGATAAAAGGAAGAAAGGAACGACGGAAGGAAGAAAACAAGGAAGTATGGAAGAAATGAAGGAAGGAACGAAGGAAGGAAAAAAAAAGGATCGCAGGAAAGGGGAAGGAAGGAACGAAGAAAAAAAGAAAGGAACGAATGAAGGAGGCAAGAAAGAAAGGAAGAAAGGAACGAAGGAAGGAAGGAAAGAAAGAAGAAAGGAAGAAAGGAACGAAGGAAGGAAAGAAGGAAGAAAAGAAGAATGGAAAGAAGGAGGGAGGGAAGAAAGGAAAATGAAGAAAGGAAAGAAGGAAGGAAAGAAGGAAGGAACGAAGGAAAGAGAGAAGAAAGGAAGGAAGAAATGAAGAAAGGAGCGAAGGAAGAACGAAGGAAGGAGGGAGGAAAGGAAGAAAGGAACGAAGGAAGGAACGAAGGAAGGAGAGAAGAAAGGAAGGAAGAAATGAAGAAAGGAACGAAGGAAGGGAGGAAAGAAGGAGGGAAGAAAGGAAGGAAGGAAGGAATGAAGAAAGGAACGAAGGAAGAACGAAGGAAGGAGGGAAGAAAGGAAGGAAGAAATGAAGAAAGGAATGAAGGAAGAACGAAGGAAGGGGGGAAGAAGGGAAGGAAGAGAAGAAGAAAGGAACGAAGGAAGAAAAGAAGAAAGGAATGAAGAAAGGAACGAAGGAAGGAAAGAAGGAAGGAGGGAAGAAATGAAGAAAGGAACGAAGGAAGAAAAGAAGAATGGAATGAAGGAAGGAGGGAAAAAGGAAGAAAAGAAGAAAGGAAGGAAGAAAAACGGAACGATTTACAAATACACACACTAGTACAGCCATCAAAACAACACAGGTTAACACACAATTTTCACACACACACAGCCAGATGCATGGGGCTATATGATCACGATGCCGCCATCCCTAAAATAAGCAACAACAACTCTGTGATCTCATACAGAACTTGCCTAACATTAAATTATATTAAATAAATACTTAATGAAATAATTAACTAATTTAAAAACTTAATGATACATTTACACAGGACTGTCCCTTAGCTTCTTTCTCGGTTGTTTTTATTCCTGGAGTTTACTTTTCTTTTGCCTGGCGTTGGAGACATCCTTTCCATGTCAGGCTAGGAAATGCTGCTCGAAATTATACGTTTACCGCACGGACATAATTGCCATCGCTAGAATAGACGAAAAGAAAAAGTCTGTTCTGCGATTTGAAGCCAACGCTAATTGAACGATTTACGTTTCCGCATCGTCTGCCAGGAATTCCATAATTTCACTGTTAATTCTCTATTTTAATTGAAGACACGATGCTGATAATAAGGCCTCTCTCTGTCAAGAAAAACAGTCAAACTGGACAATCAAATCTAAGGATATACGTGAGTTCGACTCCCGGTTCTGCCAAGAAATATTTCTCTTCTGAGGGCTGAAAGGTGGTACACTCAGCCTCGTTTAGCAAAACTGAGATGAAGTGGGTTCGATTCCTACCGCAGCCATCTTGGTAAATATTTCCCGTGGTTTCCCACTTATATTTCAGGCAAATATCGCGATGGTACCTGACGTAAGGCCACGATCACTTCCTACCCAAATTCTACCTCAATTATAATAAACACACAGGCATTATCCATATAAGATTTGATTGCCGCTGAGCGTGGCTGCGCCAGTGTTTGTTGTTTATTGTAGCAGCTGCCCCTCGGGGCAAAGCGGGGAACACAGCGATGACAGAGTGCTGTCTGCACATAAATTAAGAAGCACTGCGCGTCACAGGAGCTCATGTCACCGCGGACAGTTAAGCGATGACTGAGACTACTGGAGCTGAGTCATATCCTACTTGCGCAACTGTACCTGTCAGCAAAGCAGGCAGACATGTGACACAAGTAAACAAAGAATAGTTCCCATCTCGACTGCCTGCAATCAATTTGTGAAAGGGTAATACAGGCCGGACGTTTGTTTTAGACGAGTGAAAAATCTTAATGGAAGCCTGGAGGCGAGTTACTACAGTACCTGTGTTGTTATCAGCTGCCCCAAGCAGTCCGATGATTGACAAAGCTGTTTCACACTACTGCTGAAGTACAGTCATTGGCAAATATAATGACATTCCGTTCGTAACTACGTAACGTGTACTTCCGGGTCACACAATACTTCGATGTGGACTGTACTGTGCCCAATTCTAGGAATGGGTATTCCAAGATTAAGACACCTAGGTATCAAGGGAAAGGCTACAGCCGCTTTTGAAAGTTGAGATATTTGAATATCGCGCTCCTTTCCTTCTAGATTGAAATGGAAACTTTATGCAGCCAAGAAGATGCTAAGTGACGTGGCAAATAGTAGCAGAGGTCGAGACTATTTGGTGATTAAATACTTAGCCATGGAGTAGAGAATTGATACTTGGATCAGATTACTGGCACGGCCAAATGAAAGAGGATGCACTTAGTCTCAAGTGAATCAGACCAGAGACACCGGAGATATGAGGATTTACAGATTTCAGCGTGATCCAGCGTGGAGCCGACCGTTTTGTATAAAAGCCGCTCGGCCCAAGCATAAGCAGCTCACTTCAAACCAAGCTCTTGTAGGACAAGGTGCTGCTGCTACGTCGAGCCAAGGCACATGGTTGCCGAATCTACGCAGAAGATATCTTTGAATTGTGATAGTCACAAAAGTGCTACGATACGTGGGGAACGTAGTAAGTTTCCGGTAGAGGGAATCACTAAGGTGATTGTTATTTTCTACGGACATTGGTGAAACACTTTGTTTCTATATGGACATATGCTAGACTATGTCTAGATATTATTCTGTCACAGTCCAGTAACAATAATTCAATACTTGGATATTTTAATCCAACTTGTCAGTTCCACAAATGGTAACTAAATAACCACTCAGATCTTTCAGTATATTGAAGGCCAGTCTATCACGGTGTTGTTCATTAGCCGACAAAGGGAAACTATATGTTGCTTCGCGCATGATAGATGGTGTGAAGCCATGCCCAGGGAACGATCTTCAGAACAGCCGTTGATTGTTTTAGACTATCAGTGTTTTCCTGTACTGAAAGGATTACCGTGAGTTATGTTACAACTGACGCTTTTGAGAAGAGATCATTTGGATCTGACCCCATTTAAGCGAACTGCTATGGATTTAATTGAAGTCAATATTAAAATGGATCAGCAGTTACTTCAAACTTCAAGAAATATTTCCACTATGTCGTGCTAGACAGATTGTGGGTATAGAATGGCGGCCGATACAAGGATTAGACGTGCGTGTCCAATAGGGCATGTATCTGGATAAATCTGGGACAGACCAGGTTCACTACGCTTCAAGACCAACGAGAAATGTAAGCCACATTTGACTTTTATATTATGCCTAGCTAATTGGAACAAACTCATTTTCTGCAGATGACCAACACATTTATGTTTCTTCGTATTTAAATCTTGCATTGATTTACGCAAGACACATTAGGGTTATTCTGAGTATTTTCAGCACTCAGAACAGTTTAGGATCGATGACCGAGCATACCAAGCATTTATTTGAATGTTCATTTTGTTTGAGAATCACGGTAATCAGCCGATATAACTGTAGAAGTTAATATTTATTTTTGTTGAGGAATGGATATTTTGTCCATATTCGAAGAGTCGAACATGTGGTTTTTTCACATAAGGAAATAATAATTAAACATATTTAAGGAAATAATAACAATAATAATTCTATAATAATAATAATAATAATTTTCATAATTTTTCTAAATAATTATTGGATCTTACATTTTCTAATAATCACATTCGTTGAGAGAGAGCTTAAGGATTAGTTTAGTCATTCCTAGTTTGGAACAGGTGATTTTCCGAAAGCTAGTGGATAGAGCAAGCCCGTATTCCACCAACATTATAGTTCTGGTTGAACAGTTAATATTTGTATTGAGCAAAGTATATTTTTCAGATAACACGGAAAGGCATGAAACAGGAAGCCAATGATATTTGTATCAATTAGGATTTTTTTTTTGTGTTTATATAAAATCATGACGAAGGCACACATTCGAAAGTGAAATAGAGAATATCACAAGTGTGGTAACTCCACGGTTTGAACTGAATGGTAAAATAAAATAAACTTGTAAGTTTATAGATCTACCAGTTTTGATAACAAGCAGAGGCTTGATTTATTGTATAAATTTTGGGAAGAAAATTTATGTGTGTGGAGTAGTTGAAATGCCATTCCCAGGTGCGCATGTTTAAGTCGCAGGAATGAGGAGGTTTTTTTTGAGCATCAATCAAATAGCAGGTTCGATGGCTCAGGTTTATAGGAGGAGTATTGGAACCACACATGTCGTCGAATGAATGACCAAACCATCAGTAATTATTTCAAACTTGTTTACGTATTCCATTAATACTTTGGATTTGCTAGAACCCGGTTTTGTCATGATAAAATTTTAGTCTTCTTCAGAGGAAGACCTTTGCCGTTGTTGTTGGGATATTGTGTTCTTACACAAATAATTGAATGGGCCACTGCCAATTAAAAAATAATAATTCTGTATCCACGAATTACTTAAAGGATGTTTTCAATCCTATTGACATGAACTAAATGAATTTATTATAAAGCTACAATTCTTATTTCCGCATTCTGTTCAAGAATTGCAAGTTGTGAAAGTTACTAAAATAGCCACAAATATAAATATTTTTCTTAATAATAATTCCAAGTGGAAAATCGAATAGTTGAATGGTTCAACAATTTTTTATGATCAAGCTGATGCTTCAGAAATCATATTTCTTTGGATTTGAAGTTCATAATCGAGTCACTTCTCGAAATGTTTAATTTTGGAAGAATAATAAATTTTGTTGTGCTTCGCACAGTTCTTCGATGCTATGCTCAAGGGTCAAATACTTTTCAGATGATGTTATTAATATGTGTACATAATTAGTGTTGGGTCAAAGATAATATTTTTGACAATATTTTTGAAACTGGAAAAATAAGTGGAAGTTAAAAAATTCTATAAACAATTATAAACAGTGAGATTTTCTACGAGTGTTAATATCATGTTAGAAATTCAACCAGTGAACTACAATATTTCCAGTAAAGACAATTAAATTTGAACTGGATTTCATCGTAAATAATTGATATAATTTTGGAACACAGTCTACAGGACTGATAATCAGACTTGTGTCTCCAAGGACAATTGTTCAATGTGTTGGAAAATTTCTGTACATTGTGTAAATAGTAGTGTGTGCCGTCGCACTGGAATGATGTTACCTTGAGCATCATTTTGCAGTCAATTTTAAAATTTAGAATAAAATGAGATAATTTTACATGTTGTGTTATGCCCAGGTGAATCTCCTTCTATCCTTATTGTTGCATTGAACCAAAATTCAGTAAAGCATTTTTTTATTTTGATGTCGTTTTTTTTTGCGATTAGCTTTAACCCATCTGGCGCCCCGGGATATTTTGACTCTCGTGCTGACTGATTCTTGGTAAAATGCATATGTGGTCGTGCGGACTCCGGTCTAAACGGGCACATAAACTAAGATAGAGAGAGAAAATGGCTTCGAACGTGGGGCTCGAGTTAGACACGGTCAATCGCATGCCGATTTAAATTGTGATAATTTTTTATAGATATTTTGGGAGTTGAGAGATGTCTGGTTTGGATGAATAAATTAGTAGGAAACCCAATTAGTGGGGAAAATTAAAAATTAACTGGGTTAATAATTAGAATGGGTTTGATTATTTTGATAATGGCTTAACCATTAGGGCGTCAAGTAAATTCAGTAGTAAACGTTCGATGACTGGACATACGCATTAGTAGAATCCAGGTGGAGGATATTTGAGGACTTGCATATTTTTCTTGTGATATTGTGGTAAATTTAATTCGTAAAAGTAGAGAAGTTTTTTTTCCATCGCGTCGACATTAGGACAAATCTCATTTTATTAGAGTGTTCCAATTAGCTATTCATGATTCTTGTTCTAGTTATAATCTTGTGTCTGCCAACATGTATACCCCTAAGTTTTGACTAATACTGAAAATTATGGAAGAGATGATGAGGAGTTTGGAAGAGAGTTCCAAAGAAGCTGGACTGCGCGTAGCAGCCATCATGAAAGAAAATACAGAGGCTTTGGAAGAGAAACTAAAGAAAATTCCGATATGTTAGAAAGCAGGTTAAAAGATAACTTAAAAGATAGTTTAAATAGTAAATTTAATTCTATGGAAAATAAATTTAAAGAGAATTCCGAAATCTTGAAAATGTCACTTGAGGGTAAAATGACTAAATTATGCGAAAAAACACATGAGCTCGAAACCTCATTAGCAACTAACGCAAATTTAATGGACGATAAATTTCGCGATGCCGATCTAAGATCCCAAAGATTAGCTGATAGGATAGAAAGTGGTCTTAGGAAAGTTGGTGAAGACATGGTCAACCTAGAAGTCAGAGTGAAGAAAGAGAGCAATGAGATGGCAACTCTAGTTGTTCAACGTTTGACAGACCAATTCAAAGAACTCGTAGTGGGAGAAATAAGAGAAGGTGTGATTAATGAATTACAAACTGAAATTAAAACCACAGTTATCGATGAGATTAAAAACACACTCAAGCTGGAGAACCAAGATGGAGTCAAGGAGATTAGAGAATCTTTGTCATCCCATATTCAAGTAATTTCCAAAGATATTCAAGCGACTCAGAAGGACATATCAGATATGACAGAGTCATTGAAGAGTCACGAGGCTGTTATGAACCAGATATCCACTGATGTCAAGGAGAACTATAAGGAAACAGAAGAAATAAAGAAGGAAACCGAAGGAATTAGAAAAAAGGCCGAAGAAAACCATAAGGCAATTGAGGTTATGAAATCCCAAGTTAAGGACGAGAAACAGGCTGACCATCTGTTGAAAATGCCAAGTATAAGAGGAGAAGAACAGATACAGGTAAACCTAGGAGCAGCTAGAGGAAATGATAGTCAAAGACAGGATGAGGCCAGGACAGTATTTCAATCCAACCCCATAACTGTATTCAAGAATGTGGAGGATAAGCCTTCTAAATTTTCAGGACGAGATTCTGTGACACCCGTAGAATTCTTGCGAGAAGCATGTGATAACATTAAAGATTCCAAAATCCCTAAGGAAAGACAAATCCGAGTGATAGGGAAATTTTTGGAAGGGCCCGCACTTCTCTGGTTTAGAGCATTCAGTTCCACTCTCACCAATATCGAGGAGTTTTCCCGTGGGTTATTGAAAAAGTTTTGGTCCCCGGAAACCCAACAGCAAGTCAGAGCAGAATTATATTCGAAGAGATTTTCGACGTCACAACCTACTCGATACTCTTCGTACTTTTCTGGACAGCTTTCTAAACTTCAACATTTAGATCCGCCGGTGCCAGATAATGAATTAATTACTGCATTAATACGTCAGTTTCCAGCAGAAGTCCAAAGAACTTTGATCGCTGCTGACATTTATAATATGGAGCAATTTGACGAGGTATTGCAGAAACTTGATCACACGAACGCTCGATTCTTCCATCAGAAGGGAGGAAAGAATGGCAACGCTGTGTACACTGTTATGGCCGACAGTTATTCCCAAACACCTCGAGAGATTCGAGAGGGGCGAGAAGAGAAAACGCCGAGGGAAGAGCCTGATAAAAGAGGATGGAATCAGAACACTAATAGATACAGTTACAAGCCTTATGAGAGACTAAAGGGTGGATATCGATATGACAATCGATGGAGAGAGCCAAGGAATAATCAAGGAAGATACCAGGAAAGAAGGTACTATGGTAGAAACAATAACTACAATAACAGAGGGAATGAGAACACTCGTCAGTCCAATGAAGAGTTCAATAAGGAGACGAGGAAGATCTTGGAAGAAAGACACCAAGAAAACTCGCAGTTCTTGGAACAGAAGTCCAATGAACCAGGTCCATCGGGAACACAGCAATCCCGGGGGAATGAAAAAAAACTTCGAATTCACAGTAGGAGATCGAATTTTAAACATTTTCACTTCCAGGATTATTAGATGGCAAACAGAGGATGATGACTTAATTCAACATAATGACGAACGGAAAGAAATGGGTACAAGAATTAAACTGCCAATCATATCATGCGAAGTATTCGGCATGCCTGTCGATACTTTAATTGATACTGGGGCTATGCTTTGTCTTGTGAGCGAGAAGCTTTATAGTCTGTGGAAGCTCAAAGAGAATTTAGAAGAGATTCCAGTATCAGGAATTAAAATCCAAGGAATAATACCCAACAAAATATCGCTGTGTAAAATACAATTATACTTATGTGTTACTATTGGAGGACATGATTTCCGACATGTGTTTGTAGTAATGAAGGACATGGCTTTTGACATGATCTTGGGAGCGGATTTCATCCAGAAATATCGAGCCGTGATAGACATGAAGACAGAGACGGTCAGATTCCAGTATACCGAAGTGATCAACTTCGATGGAAAGGAAGAGGAAGACATCGAGGGAGACGCTCAATGGTCTCTGATTTTTCGGGAAGCTGAAGGAAAAGAAGTCTATACTGAGAAGGGGTCCCCAGAGCTAGGGAAAATTTTGGAAGAGTACCATGATATTTTTGATATTAAACCTGGTGAAATTAAAGATTTTGAATATTGAATTCGTGTAACTGATGATGCACCTTTCCATGCTAAATTGTATCCGGTAGCGGAAAAGCATCGAGAAAAGGTAAAAGTGCTTATCAAAGAGATGGAAGGTAACAATGTGATTGAAAAGTACACTACCTCTTATGTCAATCCATTAGCAGTAGTGTCTAAGCCGGATGGAAGTCTGAGACTGTGTTTAGACGCGCGAAATTTGAATTCAAGATTACTGCCAGAGTATGACAGACCAGCAATCATTAGGGAACTGTTACGAAAATTCCAGGGCAAGATCTGGTTCTCTAACATTGATCTCACTTCGTCCTATCACCACATTAGGCTTAGTGAAGATTCCAAAAAGTTTACAGGGTTTATGTTTGACCAACAGACATATGTATTCCGCCGTCTACCATTTGGGATCAAAACATCTGGATCTGTTTTGATCAGAGCACTGGAACAAAATTTGAGTCCTGAAGTAAAAGAGATAGCGATTCGTTACATAGACGATATCCTAATCGCATCTGAGACTAAGGAGGAACATTTGATACATCTTCAGATGTTATTCGCAGATTTAAGAAAAGCGAACTTTAAAGTAAACCTTCGAAAATGTCAGTTCTTTCAGAAGGAAATAAAATTTTTGGGCCATATTTTAGATGGTGAAGGATACCGTCCCAATGAGACAAAGATACAAGCGATTGCGAATTTCCCTAGACCTACTAGGGTGAAGAATGTCCGCAGTTTTCTCGGAACATGCCAATCATTTGCAGGGCATTGTCCGAGCTTCACCAAGACAGTTGCTCCCTTGCAGGAATTATTAAAAAAGGGAAACAAATGGAAATGGAATGAAGATTGCGAAAAATCATTTCAAGATGCCAAGAGGTTATTGGTAAACAGTGTGAAATTAGGGTATCCTGACTTCACCAAGAATTTCATCATGGAATTAAACCAACAAGATTATGGGATCGAATCATCTCTATTCCACCCGAGATTGAACCTAGTCGTCAGAGGAGGGAGACTCTAGCTTTAGACAAGTTGAGGAGCCAAGCTGAGAAAAGAGAGCGCAGAGTGAGAGAAAAGCGTTTTCGCAGACCCTTGCGCGTAGGAACTCTTGTTTTAGTAAAAAAAAAACTACACCATCCGACGTGCAAAATCGAGTGTACTCGAAGTTTGCAAGCCTTTACGATGGACCCTATCGTGTTGTGGAAGTAAACAACAATGGAGGCTATAAAATTGCCAATACACGAACTGGTAACATCGTGGGAATTTATAATGCAGCGAATTTGAAGATTTATTATTCAAGAACCAGATGATTTAATGAGTAGATAGGAAAAATAAAAAAATTCAATTTTTATTTTTTTGCTAGGTGTGGGGTGGATGTGCCCAATTCTAGGAATGGGTATTCCAAGATTCAGACACCTAGGTATCAAGGGAAAGGCTACAGCCGCGTTTGAAAGTTGAGATATTTGAATATCGCGCTCCATTCCTTCTAGATTGAAATGGAAACTTTATGCAGCCAAGAAGATGTTAAGTGACGTGGCAAATAGTAGCAGAGGTCGAGACTATTTGGTGATTAAATACTTAGCCATGGAGTAGAGACTTGATACTTGGATCAGATTACTGGCACGGCCAAATGAAGAGGATGCACTTAGTCTCAAGTGAATCAGACCAGAGACACCGGAGATATGAGGATTTACAGATTTCAGCGTGATCCAGCGTGGAGCCGACCGTTTTGTATAAAAGCCGCTCGGCCCAAGCATAAGCAGCTCACTTCAAACCAAGCTCTTGTAGGACAAGGTGCTGCTGCTACGTCGAGCCAAGGCACATGGTTGCCGAATCTACGCAGAAGATATCTTTGAATTGTGATAGCCACAAAAGTGCTACGATACGTGGGGAACGTAGTAAGTTTCCGGTAGAGGGAATCACTAAGGTGATTGTTGTTTTCTACGGACATTGGTGAAACACTTTGTTTCTATATGGACATATGCTAGACTTTGTCTAGATATTATTCTGTCACAGTCCAGTAACAATAATTCAATACTTGGATATTTTAATCCAACTTGTCAGTTTCACAAATGGTAACTAAATAACCACTCAGATCTTTCAGTATATTGAAGGCCAGTCTATCACGGTGTTGTTCATTAGCCGACAAAGGGAAACTACACACATCAAAAAAAGTTTTGCATCACCTCGGTTCCAAGAGTTCCGGAACCGTTAAATACAAAGGGAATAGAGATCAACACAAACAACATTTCAGCTCGTTTTATTGCTCATGAGACCCACACATTGCATGTTGTACCATCATACAGCTAGACTTTCAGCATTTGTGGTCCAGATTGCAGTACACACCACTACCTCTAATACCCAGTAGCACGTCCTCTTGCATTGATGCATGCCTGTATTCGCCGTGGCATACTATCCACAAGTTCATCAAGACACTGTTGGTCCAAATTGTCCCACTCCTCAACGACAATTCGGCGTAAATCTCTCAGAGTGGTTGGTGGGTCAAGACGTCCATAAACAGCCCTTTTCAACATATCCCAGGCATGTTCGATAGGGTTCATGTCTGGCGAACATGCTGGCCACTGTAGTCGAGCGATGTCGTTATCTTGAAGGAACGCATTCACAAGATGTGCACGATGAGGTCGAGAATTGTCGTCCATGAAGACAAATGCCTCTCCAATATTCTGCCGATATGGTTGCACTATGGGTCGGAGGATGTCATTCAGGTATCGTAAAGCCGTTTCGGAGCCTTCCATGACCACCAGTGGCGTACGTCGGCCCCACATAATGCCACCCCAAAACATCAGGGAACCACCACCTTGCTGCACTCGCTGGACAGTGTGTCTAAGACGTTCAGCCTGACCAGGGTGCCTCCAAACACGTCTCCGACGATTGTCTGGTTGAAGGCATATGCGACACTCATCGGTGAAGAGAACGTGATGCCAATTCCGTGGGGTCCATTCAGCATGTTGTTGGGCCCATCTGTACCGCGCTGCATGGTGTCGGGGTTGCAAAGCTGGACCTCGCCATGGACGTCGGGAGTGAAGTTGCGCATCATGCAGCCTATTGCGCACAGTTTGAGTTGAAACACGACGTCCTGTGGCTGAACGAAACGCATTATTCAACATGGTGGCATTGCTGTCAGGGTTCCTCCGAGCGGCAATCCGTAAGTAGCGGTCATCCACTACAGTAGTAGCCCTTGGGCGGCCTGAGCGAGGCCTGTCATCGACAGTTCCTGTATCTCTGTACCTCCTCCATGTCCGAACAACATCGCTTTGGTTCACTCTGAGACGCCTGGAAACTTCCCTTGTTGAGAGCCCTTCTTGACACAAAGTAACAATGCGGACGCGATCGAACTGCGGTATTGACCTTCTAGGCATGGTAGAACTACAGACAACATGAGCAGCGTACCTTCGTCCTGGTGGAATGACTGGAACTGATCGGCTGTCGTACCCCCTCCGTCTAATAGGCCCTGCTCATGCATGGTTGTTTACATCTTTGAGCAGTTTTAGTGACATCTATGAACAGTCAAAGGGACTGTATCTTGGATACAATATACACAGTCAACGTCTATATGCCGGATATCTGGGAACCGAGGTGATGCAAAACTTTTTTTGATGTGTGTATATGTTGCTTCGCGCATGATAGATGGTGTGAAGCCATGCCCAGGGAACGATCTTCAGAACAGCCGTTGATTGTTTTAGACTATCAGTGTTTTCCTGTACTGAAAAGATTACCGTGAGTTATGTTACAACTGACGCTTTTGAGAAGAGATCATTTGGATCTGACCCCATTTAAGCGAACTGCTATGGATTTAATTGAAGTCAATATTAAAATGGATCAGCAGTTACTTCAAACTTCAAGAAATATTTCCACTATGTCGTGCTAGACAGATTGTGGGTATATAATGGCGGCCGATACAAGGATTAGACGTGCGTGTCCAATAGGGCATGTATCTGGATAAATCTGGGACAGACCAGGTTCACTACGCTTCAAGACCAACGAGAAATGTAAGCCACATTTGACTTTTATATTATGCCTAGCTAATTGGAACAAACTCATTTTCTGCAGATGACCAACACATTTATTTTTCTTCGTATTTAAATCTTGCATTGATTTACGCAAGACACATTAGGGTTATTCTGAGTATTTTCAGCACTCAGAACAGTTTAGGATCGATGACCGAGCATACCAAGCATTTATTTGAATGTTCATTTTGTTTGAGAATCACGGTAATCAGCCGATATAACTGTAGAAGTTAATATTTATTTTTGTTGAGGAATGGATATTTTGTCCATATTCGAAGAGTCGAACATGTGGTTTTTTCACATAAGGAAATAATAATTAAACATATTTAAGGAAATAATAACAATAATAATTCTATAATAATAATAATAATAATTTTCATAATTTTTCTAAATAATTATTGGATCTTACATTTTCTAATAATCACATTCGTTGAGAGAGAGCTTAAGGATTAGTTTAGTCATTCCTAGTTTGGAACAGGTGATTTTCCGAAAGCTAGTGGATAGAGCAAGCCCGTATTCCACCAACATTATAGTTCTGGTTGAACAGTTAATATTTGTATTGAGCAAAGTATATTTTTCAGATAACACGGAAAGGCATGAAACAGGAAGCCAATGATATTTGTATCAATTAGGATTTTTTTTTTGTGTTTATATAAAATCATGACGTAGGCACACATTCGAAAGTGAAATAGAGAATATCACAAGTGTGGTAACTTCACGGTTTGAACTGAATGGTAAAATAAAATAAACTTGTAAGTTTATAGATCTTCCAGATTTGATAACAAGCAGAGGCTTGATTTATTGTATAAATTTTGGGAAGAAAATTTATGTGTGTGGAGTAGTTGAAATGCCATTCCCAGGTGCGCATGTTTAAGTCGCAGGAATGAGGAGGTTTTTTTGAGCATCAATCAAATAGCAGGTTCGATGGCTCAGGTTTATAGGAGGAGTATTGGAACCACACATGTCGTCGAATGAATGACCAAACCATCAGTAATTATTTCAAACTTGTTTACGTATTCCATTAATACTTTGGATTTGCTAGAACCCGGTTTTGTCATGATAAAATTTTAGTCTTCTTCAGAGGAAGACCTTTGCCGTTGTTGTTGGGATATTGTGTTCTTACACAAATAATTGAATGGGCCACTGCCAATTAAAAAATAATAATTCTGTATCCACGAATTACTTAAAGGATGTTTTCAATCCTATTGACATGAACTAAATGAATTTATTATAAAGCTACAATTCTTATTTCCGCATTCTGTTCAAGAATTGCAAGTTGTGAAAGTTACTAAAATAGCCACAAATATAAATATTTTTCTTAATAATAATTCCAAGTGGAAAATCGAATAGTTGAATGGTTCAACAATTTTTTATGATCAAGCTGATGATTCAGAAATCATATTTCTTTGGAATTTGAAGTTCATAATCGAGTCACTTCTCGAAATGTTTAATTTTGGAAGAATAATAAATTTTGTTGTGCTTCGCACAGTTTTTCGATGCTATGCTCAAGGGTCAAATACTTTTCAAATGTTGTTATTAATATGTGTTCATAATTAGTGTTGGGTCAAAGATAATATTTTTGACAATATTTTTGAAACTGGAAAAATAAGTGGAAGTTAAAAAATTCTATAAACAATTATAAACAGTGAGAATTTCTACGAGTGTTAATATCATGTTAGAAATTCAACCAGTGAACTACAATATTTCCAGTAAAGACAATTAAATTTGAACTGGATTTCATCGTAAATAATTGATATAATTTTGGAACACAGTCTACAGGACTGATAATCAGACTTGTGTCTCCAAGGACAATTGTTCAATGTGTTGGAAAATTTCTGTACATTGTGCAAATAGTAGTGTGTGCCTTCGCACTGGAATGATGTTACCTTGAGCATCATTTTGCAGTCAATTTTAAAATTTAGAATAAAATGAGATAATTTTACATGTTGTGTTATGCCCAGGTGAATCTCCTTCTATCCTTATTGTTGCATTGAACCAAAAATCAGTAAAGCATTTTTTTCATTTTGATGTCGTTTTTTTTTTTTGCGATTAGCTTTAACCCATCTGGCGCCCCGGGATATTTTGACTCTCGTGCTGACTGATTCTTGGTAAAATGCATATGTGGTCGTGCGGACTCCTGTCTAAACGGGCACATAAACTAAGATAGAGAGAGAAAATGGCTTCGAACGTGGGGCTCGAGTTAGACACGGTCAATCGCATGCCGATTTAAATTGTGATAATCTTTTATAGATATTTTGGGAGTTGAGAGATGTCTGGTTTGGATGAATAAATTAGTAGGAAACCCAATTAGTGGGGAAAATTAAAAATAACTGGGTTAATAATTAGAATGGGTTTGATTATTTTGATAATGGCTTAACCATTAGGGCGTCAAGTAAATTCAGTAGTAAACGTTCGTTGACTGGACATACGCATTAGTAGAATCCAGGTGGAGGATATTTGAGGACTTGCATATTTTTCTTGTGATATTGTGGTAAATTTAATTCGTAAAAGTAGAGAAGTTTTTTTTCCATCGCGTCGACATTAGGACAAATCTCATTTTATTAGAGTGTTCCAATTAGCTATTCATGATTCTTGTTCTAGTTATAATCTTGTGTCTGCCAACATGTATACCCCTAAGTTTTGACTAATACTGAAAATTATGGAAGAGATGATGAGGAGTTTGGAAGAGAGTTCCAAAGAAGCTGGACTGCGCGTAGCAGCCATCATGAAAGAAAATACAGAGGCTTTGGAAGAGAAACTAAAGAACATTCCGATATGTTAGAAAGCAGGTTAAAAGATAACTTAAAAGATAGTTTAAATAGTAAATTTAATTCTATGGAAAATAAATTTAAAGAGAATTCTGAAATCTTGAAAATGTCACTTGAGGGTAAAATGACTAAGTTATGCGAAAAAACACATGAGCTCGAAACCTCATTAGCAACTAACGCAAATTTAATGGACGATAAATTTCGCGATGCCGATCTAAGATCCCAAAGCTTAGCTGATAGGATAGAAAGTGGTCTTAGGAAAGTTGGTGAAGACATGGTCAACCTAGAAGTCAGAGTGAAGAAAGAGAGCAATGAGATGGCAACTCTAGTTGTTCAACGTTTGACAGACCAATTCAAAGAACTCGTAGTGGGAGAAATAAGAGAAGGTGTGATTAATGAATTACAAACTGAAATTAAAACCACAGTTATCGATGAGATTAAAAACACACTCAAGCTGGAGAACCAAGATGGAGTCAAGGAGATTAGAGAATCTTTGTCATCCCATATTCAAGTAATTTCCAAAGATATTCAAGCGACTCAGAAGGACATATCAGATATGACAGAGTCATTGAAGAGTCACGAGGCTGTTATGAACCAGATATCCACTGATGTCAAGGAGAACTATAAGGAAACAGAAGAAATAAAGAAGGAAACCGAAGGAATTAGTAAAAAGGCCGAAGAAAACCATAAGGCAATTGAGGTTATGAAAACCCAAGTTAAGGACGAGAAACAGGCTGACCATCTGTTGAAAATGCCAAGTATAAGAGGAGAAGAACAGATACAGGTAAACCTAGGAGCAGCTAGAGGAAATGATAGTCAAAGACAGGATGAGGCCAGGACAGTATTTCAATCCAACCCCATAACTGTATTCAAGAATGTGGAGGATAAGCCTTCTAAATTTTAAGGACGAGATTCTGTGACACCCGTAGAATTCTTGAGAGAAGCAGGTGATAACATTAAAGATTCCAAAATCCCTAAGGAAAGACAAATCCGAGTGATAGGGAAATTTTTGGAAGGGCCCGCACTTCTCTGGTTTAGAGCATTCAGTTCCACTCTCACCAATTTCGAGGAGTTTTCCCGTGGGTTATTGAAAAAGTTTTGGTCCCCGGAAACCCAACAGCAAGTCAGAGCAGAATTATATTCGAAGAGATTTTCGACGTCACAACCTACTCGATACTCTTCGTACTTTTCTGGACAGCTTTCTAAACTTCAACATTTTGATCCGCCGATGCCAGATAATGAATTAATTACTGCATTAATACGTCAGTTTCCAGCAGAAGTCCAAAGAACTTTGATCGCTGCTGACATTTATAATATGGAGCAATTTGACGAGGTATTGCAGAAACTTGATCACACGAACGCTCGATTCTTCCATCAGAAGGGAGGAAAGAATGGCAACGCTGTGTACACTGTTATGGCCGACAGTTATTCCCAAACACCTCGAGAGATTCGAGAGGGGCGAGAAGAGAAAACGCCGAGGGAAGAGCCTGATAAAAGAGGATGGAATCAGAACACTAATAGATACAGTTACAAGCCTTATGAGAGACTAAAGGGTGGATATCGATATGACAATCGATGGAGAGAGCCAAGGAATAATCAAGGAAGATACCATGAAAGAAGGTACTATGGTAGAAACAATAACTACAATAACAGAGGGAATGAGAACACTCGTCAGTCCAATGAAGAGTTCAATAAGGAGACGAGGAAGATCTTGGAAGAAAGACACCAAGAAAACTCGCAGTTCTTGGAACAGAAGTCCAATGAACCAGGTCCATCGGGAACACAGCAATCCCGGGGGAATGAAAAAAAAACTTCGAATTCACAGTAGGAGATCGAATTTTAAACATTTTCACTTCCAGGATTATTAGATGGCAAACAGAGGATGATGACTTAATTCAACATAATGACGAACGGAAAGAAATGGGTACAAGAATTAAACTGCCAATCATATCATGCGAAGTATTCGGCATGCCTGTCGATACTTTAATTGATACTGGGGCTATGCTTTGTCTTGTGAGCGAGAAGCTTTATAGTCTGTGGAAGCTCAAAGAGAATTTAGAAGAGATTCCAGTATCAGGAATTAAAATCCAAGGAATAATACCCAACAAAATATCGCTGTGTAAAATACAATTATACTTATGTGTTACTATTGGAGGACATGATTTCCGACATGTGTTTGTAGTAATGAAGGACATGGCTTTTGACATGATCTTGGGAGCGGATTTCATCCAGAAATATCGAGCCGTGATAGACATGAAGACAGAGACGGTCAGATTCCAGTATACCGAAGTGATCAACTTCGATGGAAAGGAAGAGGAAGACATCGAGGGAGACGCTCAATGGTCTCTGATTTTTAGGGAAGCTGAAGGAAAAGAAGTCTATACTGAGAAGGGGTCCCCAGAGCTAGGGAAAATTTTGGAAGAGTACCATGATATTTTTGATATTAAACCTGGTGAAATTAAAGATTTTGAATATTGAATTCGTGTAACTGATGATGCACCTTTCCATGCTAAATTGTATCCGGTAGCGGAAAAGCATCGAGAAAAGGTAAAAGTGCTTATCAAAGAGATGGAAGGTAACAATGTGATTGAAAAGTACACTACCTCTTATGTCAATCCATTAGCAGTAGTGTCTAAGCCGGATGGAAGTCTGAGACTGTGTTTAGACGCGCGAAATTTGAATTCAAGATTACTGCCAGAGTATGACAGACCAGCAATCATTAGGGAACTGTTAAGAAAATTCCAGGGCAAGATCTGGTTCTCTAACATTGATCTCACTTCGTCCTACCACCACATTAGGCTTAGTGAAGATTCCAAAAAGTTTACAGGGTTTATGTTTGACCAACAGACATATGTATTCCGCCGTCTACCATTTGGGATCAAAACATCTGGATCTGTTTTGATCAGAGCACTGGAACAAAATTTGAGTCCTGAAGTAAAAGAGATAGCGATTCGTTACATAGACGATATCCTAATCGCATCTGAGACTAAGGAGGAACATTTGATACATCTTCAGATGTTATTCGCAGATTTAAGAAAAGCGAACTTTAAAGTAAACCTTCGAAAATGTCAGTTCTTTCAGAAGGAAATAAAATTTTTGGGCCATATTTTAGATGGTGAAGGATACCGTCCCAATGAGACAAATATACAAGCGATTGCGAATTTCCCTAGACCTACTAGGTTGAAGAATGTCCGCAGTTTTCTCGGAACATGCCAATCCTTTGCAGGGCATTGTCCGAGCTTCACCAAGACAGTTGCTCCCTTGCAGGAATTATTAAAAAAGGGAAACAAATGGAAATGGAATGAAGATTGCGAAAAATCATTTCAAGATGCCAAGAGGTTATTGGTAAACAGTGTGAAATTAGGGTATCCTGACTTCACCAAGACTTTCATCATGGAATTAAACCAACAAGATTATGGGATCGAATCATCTCTATTCCACCCGAGATTGAACCTAGTCGTCAGAGGAGGGAGACTCTAGCTTTAGACAAGTTGAGGAGCCAAGCTGAGAAAAGAGAGCGCAGAGTGAGAGGAAAGCGTTTTCGCAGACCCTTGCGCGTAGGAACTCTTGTTTTAGTAAAAAAAAACTACACCATCCGACGTGCAAAATCGAGTGTACTCGAAGTTTGCAAGCCTTTACGATGGACCCTATCGTGTTGTGGAAGTAAACAACAATGGAGGCTATAAAATTGCCAATACACGAACTGGTAACATCGTGGGAATTTATAATGCAGCGAATTTGAAGATTTATTATTCAAGAACCAGATGATTTAATGAGTAGATAGGAAAAATAAAAAATTTTCGATTTTTATTTTTTTGCTAGGTGTGGGGTGGATGTGCCCAATTCTAGGAATGGGTATTCCAAGATTCAGACACCTAGGTATCAAGGGAAAGGCTACAGCCGCGTTTGAAAGTTGAGATATTTGAATATCGCGCTCCATTCCTTCTAGATTGAAATGGAAACTTTATGCAGCCAAGAAGATGTTAAGTGACGTGGCAAATAGTAGCAGAGGTCGAGACTATTTGGTGATTAAATACTTAGCCATGGAGTAGAGACTTGATACTTGGATCAGATTACTGGCACGGCCAAATGAAGAGGATGCACTTAGTCTCAAGTGAATCAGACCAGAGACACCGGAGATATGAGGATTTACAGATTTCAGCGTGATCCAGCGTGGAGCCGACCGTTTTGTATAAAAGCCGCTCGGCCCAAGCATAAGCAGCTCACTTCAAACCAAGCTCTTGTAGGACAAGGTGCTGCTGCTACGTCGAGCCAAGGCACATGGTTGCCGAATCTACGCAGAAGATATCTTTGAATTGTGATAGTCACAAAAGTGCTACGATACGTGGGGAACGTAGTAAGTTTCCGGTAGAGGGAATCACTAAGGTGATTGTTGTTTTCTACGGACATTGGTGAAACACTTTGTTTCTATATGGACATATGCTAGACTTTGTCTAGATATTATTCTGTCACAGTCCAGTAACAATAATTCAATACTTGGATATTTTAATCCAACTTGTCAGTTTCACAAATGGTAACTAAATAACCACTCAGATCTTTCAGTATATTGAAGGCCAGTCTATCACGGTGTTGTTCATTAGCCGACAAAGGGAAACTATATGTTGCTTCGCGCATGATAGATGGTGTGAAGCCATGCCCAGGGAACGATCTTCAGAACAGCCGTTGATTGTTTTAGACTATCAGTGTTTTCCTGTACTGAAAAGATTACCGTGAGTTATGTTACAACTGACGCTTTTGAGAAGAGATCATTTGGATCTGACCCCATTTAAGCGAACTGCTATGGATTTAATTGAAGTCAATATTAAAATGGATCAGCAGTTACTTCAAACTTCAAGAAATATTTCCACTATGTCGTGCTAGACAGATTGTGGGTATATAATGGCGGCCGATACAAGGATTAGACGTGCGTGTCCAATAGGGCATGTATCTGGATAAATCTGGGACAGACCAGGTTCACTACGCTTCAAGACCAACGAGAAATGTAAGCCACATTTGACTTTTATATTATGCCTAGCTAATTGGAACAAACTCATTTTCTGCAGATGACCAACACATTTATTTTTCTTCGTATTTAAATCTTGCATTGATTTACGCAAGACACATTAGGGTTATTCTGAGTATTTTCAGCACTCAGAACAGTTTAGGATCGATGACCGAGCATACCAAGCATTTATTTGAATGTTCATTTTGTTTGAGAATCACGGTAATTAGCCGATGTAACTGTAGAAGTTAATATTTATTTTTGTTGAGGAATGGATATTTTGTCCATATTCGAAGAGTCGAACATGTGGTTTTTTCACATAAGGAAATAATAATTAAACATATTTAAGGAAATAATAACAATAATAATCCAATAATAATAATAATAATTTTCATAATTTTTCTAAATAATTATTGGATCTTACATTTTCTAATAATCACATTCGTTGAGAGAGAGCTTAAGGATTAGTTTAGTCATTCCTAGTTTGGAACAGGTGATTTTCCGAAAGGTAGTGGATAGCGCAAGCCCGTATTCCACCAACATTATAGTTCTGGTTGAACAGTTAATATTTGCATTGAGCAAAGTATATTTTTCAGATAACACGGAAAGGCATGAAACAGGAAGCCAATGATATTTCTATCAATTAGGATTTTTTTTTGTGTTTATATAAAATCATGACGTAGGCACACATTCGAAAGTGAAATAGAGAATATCACAAGTGTGGTAACTTCACGGTTTGAACTGAATGGTAAAATAAAATAAACTTGTAAGTTTATAGATCTTCCAGTTTTGATAACAAGCAGAGGCTTGATTTATTGTATAAATTTTGGGAAGAAAATTTATGTGTGTGGAGTAGTTGAAATGCCATTCCCAGGTGCGCATGTTTAAGTCGCAGGAATGAGGAGGTTTTTTTGTAGCATCAATCAAATAGCAGGTTCGATGGCTCAGGTTTATAGGAGTATTGGAACCACACATGTCGTCGAATGAATGACCAAACCATCAGTAATTATTTCAAACTTGTTTAAGTATTCCATTAACACTTTGGATTTGCTAGAACCCGGTTTTGTCATGATAAAATTTTAGTCTTCTTCAGAGGAAGACCTTTGCCGTTGTTGTTGGGATATTGTGTTCTTACACAAATAATTGAATGGGCCACTGCCAATTAAAAAATAATAATTCTGTATCCACGAATTACTTAAAGGATGTTTTCAATCCTATTGTCATGAACTAAATGAATTTATTATAAAGCTACAATTCTTATTTCCGCATTCTGTTCAAGAATTGCAAGTTGTGAAAGTTACTAAAATAGCCACAAATATAAATATTTTTCTTAATAATAATTCCAAGTGGAAAATCGAATAGTTGAATGGTTCAACATTTTTTTATGATCAAGCTGATGATTCAGAAATCATATTTCTTTGGAATTTGAAGTTCATAATCGAGTCACTTCTCGAAATGTTTAATTTTGGAAGAATAATAAATTTTGTTGTGCTTCGCACAGTTCTTCGATGCTATGCTCAAGGGTCAAATACTTTTCAGATGTTGTTATTAATATGTGTACATAATTAGTGTTGGGTCAAAGATAATATTTTTGACAATATTTTTGAAACTGGAAAAATAAGTGGAAGTTAAAAAATTCTATAAACAATTATAAACAGTGAGAATTTCTACGAGTGTTAATATCATGTTAGAAATTCAACCAGTGAACTACAATATTTCCAGTAAAGACAATTAAATTTGAACTGGATTTCATCGTAAATAATTGATATAATTTTGGAACACAGTCTACAGGACTGATAATCAGACTTGTGTCTCCAAGGACAATTGTTCAATGTGTTGGAAAATTTCTGTACATTGTGTAAATAGTAGTGTGTGCCGTCGCACTGGAATGATGTTACCTTGAGCATCATTTTGCAGTCAATTTTAAAATTTAGAATAAAATGAGATAATTTTACATGTTGTGTTATGCCCAGGTGAATCTCCTTCTATCCTTATTGTTGCATTGAACCAAAAATCAGTAAAGCATTTTTTTATTTTGATGTCGTTTTTTTTGCGATTAGCTTTAACCCATCTGGCGCCCCGGGATATTTTGACTCTCGTGCTGACTGATTCTTGGTAAAATGCATATGTGGTCGTGCGGACTCCGGTCTAAACGGGCACAGTACTGTCTGCTCAAGTCTGGAATTCCATTACATCAGATCGGTGGTGACAAGTGTGAAGGGATAGGGCGAGAGGGTGAGTGTGTACAGGCTTACCCGCAGGCTTCAAGGTCAAGGGCAATCGTCTAAAACAAACGTCCGGCCTGTACTCACATCGCAGTGACACAGGTTATCAGACAAATTCAACACACACTCAGGTACACGGGGCTACATGACCACGATGTCGCAAAGCCTCTAAAAGAATCAAAAGCAATTATTCGTTTATTCCACGCCTTTAACCCGAGAGATCTGACGAACTGATAGCTTGCATTTATACTTTTGAAAGGTATTTTGCCTCTACTATCAGAAGGCAGATAACGTCAACTTACAAGTCACACTGTAAATCTCTTGGCATTGATAGACGATCTCGGCATTTTCCAGTAAGATATTTCTCCCTCGACAAATGTTGAGAAAGCTGCCTTTGAAGAGATCACGCAATGTGAGATGCACTTCAATAGACGTATCGAGACGAATTAAATGCAATGCTATACTATGGAGATGTTCAGTGGCAAATGAAAAAGCAGAAGCATGCAAGCAAAGTGAACGGGAGAAAAAGCAATGTGTGACGTTAGAAAGCAAGCCATGCACATTAAAACATCACGGCTCTACAACAAAAAGGGAGGCTATTTTATCACATTTCTTTAATAGCGTTCTTTCTTACACAATGGTCCGCCTCGAAGCGTAGTGGCTAGCATTCTTGGCTGTCTCCCCCAGGGGCTCACATCTAGTGGGACCCAAGCTGAGTCCGGCATTGCTTCCATTTACTTGTGTCGGGCTACTCTCTGTTGTATTTCCTGTCGATCTCCCTTGGTCAACTCTTGTTCTTTTCCGACTCCGATGGTATTAGGGTATCCGAGGCCTAAGGAGTCTTTAACTTCCCCACCCTAATTGGCCCTTGTCTCATCTTTCCTGATCCCTCATTCTTCCAGGGGTCAGACGTCTTGTTTTATTTTCATTATATCTCCTGCCTTCTGCAAAAGGCTCTCAAGTAGGCAAGGTGTGTGTAGCCCCAGCACTTCTGGTGCACCCTGCATTGTGCTACACCCTCAAGGGCTCACGTCTGTTGAGTACGGGCGTTGGTGATCCCGGGGGCTTCCTGAGCAGGGTCCGGTTTTTCTCCTTCTTCCATTGCCTTTGGGGCAGGCCCTCTCCTCTTTACTCTCTGCCTTTCTTGGCTCTCCTTCCTTCCAAGTCCCTCAATTCTCATTCTTTGAGGGTTGAGGGCATTTCCTTTCCTTCTGTCTTTTGTTTACATTTTTCTCCTTCTTGTTTCCCATTTCCTCTTCTAGTTTACAAGAGAGTAGTTAGTTTTTGTTGTAGGTTTCATTTGATCATCTTTCATTTCCACTATCACCCAAACCATTAGGGGCCGATAACCCAGATGTTAGGCCCCTTAAAACAACACTTATAATCATCATCATCTTGGCTGTCACCGCGGAGGCCCGGGTACGGTTCCCGGATCTGCCAAGAAATTTAATTCTGTTCTTAGCCTCGTGAGGCAAAACTGAGAAGAGGGGGCTTCGATTCCCACCTTAGTTATCCTGGAGGTGGTTTTCCCACGTTTACTCCATGCGAATTCTGGGATGGTTCCTGAATTAAGGTCACGGCCACCCCCTTTACAGTCCTCATCTGAATTACAAATACACACACTATTACAGCCATCACAATTATGCGAGTTATCAGACAAATTTTACATACAACCAAGTACATGGGGCTACATTACCACGATGTCGTAAAGCCCCTAAATGATTTTCTTTGTCGTGTGGCCTCCTGAAAGGCCGAGTGCAGGTCTTTCTAGTCGACGCCCGAGGGTGACCTCCGCATCGGGATGAGAGATAGAATGGATGAACTTGAATAAAACTGGGCAAGGATGTGGAAGGAAGCGGCCGTGGCCTGTCAGAAGGTACCGTCCCAACATTTTCCTGGTGTTGAAAATAGGAAACTACGGAAAACCATTACAAGGACGGCCGACGGTGGGCCTCGAACCCACGCGTCTACCGAGTCAGCAGAGAGTTTGGTCCCATGACCTAACTCTGCGCTTTAGCCAGCGTAGCCACTGCTGTCGGCCCTAAACGAATCAACAACAACAAGTCTTAGAGTAAAATGAAGGCCAGGACACAATTTTTCCTCGGAGAATGTATGAAAGGAATCTTGACGGAGTCTTTACAACAAGATGAGAATAATGAAAACTTTTTAGATAATCGAAGTTGTTAAATGTACTGGTCTTTTTAATTACGCTGGGAAGGGAAGAGTTCAGTCCCCTGGGGCAATATTTGTGTACCAGAGTTATTTTACAATTACAAAGTTTGGAGCGGAGAATAACATAGGCTACACAATCTTGAAAGAAAGGTAAAACGAGTTTTACAAGTTGTTGGACGGAAGAAGAAAATATAAGACACCCTGTAGATACCGGAACTCTCCGTTGGATACACGGGAAGTTTTAGAATATAATCGGTTACAGGAGGATAAACCTATCGGTAGAGCCCTGCGCGGATAAGCAAAACGTTATCCGCATCCGCCCCGCATCCGCACGACCGTTATCCACATCCGCCCCACATCCGCACGGCTGTTATCCGAATCTACTGGCATTACAATAATATTTTCAATTAAATAAAAAATTAAAACAACACATTTAGTATTGAGGAGAGAGTCATTTCCTTAGGCTGCTTATGTCAAGTTCTATGTTTAAAATGAATGCTACACAGCCAGAATTGCAACCCCTTTCAGTTCGTAGTGTTAATTGTACTTAATGACATAATTTGAATGAGATTAGCGTAAATTATCATCTTACATTCGTCATGAAAAAAAAAACATAACGGAAAAATTGGTCATAAATCTCCGGGTCTTAGAATTGATATTCAACAAGTTCGGATTGTATTCTAAAAACAATCCGCAAATTTACTCCAAACATTATCTGCAGCTTATCTGCACAGCCAAGCAAACTATATCCGCATCGCGAAATCTTTTGCGGATATCCGCGGAGGGCTTTAGCCTACCTATCGGGTGGATCACACTCCTTGAGAAACCTCTATACTACGGAGTCCATATCACACCTCGTGGTGTAGCTGCCAACATTCTTGGCTGTCGCCCCGGAAGTCCAGGTTCGATTCCCGGCTCTGCCAATACATTCTAATATTAATGATATAAAATGTTATTTGTTTTACGTCCCTTTTAACTACGGCGGCTTTTTAAGTCGCGGGGTGCCGGAATTTTGCCCCGAAGGTGATTCTTAACGTGCCAGTAAATCTACTGACACGGCTCCTTCCCATTTCCACACCCACAAATGCCAGGATTCAGTCCTGTAACCTGACTGGCTGCGTAGTTCAGCGGTAGCGTTCTCGCCTGCTGTTCCCAAGATTGCAGGATCGAATCCCGGCGCAGCCTGTTGGCATTTGAGGGTGGGCAAATGTGAGGGAGCCGTGTCAGTAGATTTACTGGCACGTTAAATATCCCCTTCTGGGCAAAATTCCAACACCCCGGCGTCTCTAAAAGCCGCAGCAGTTAAATGGGACGTAAAACCAATATTATTATTATTATTATTTATTATAGATCCTTTAACTTTGTGAACAGCAGGTGATAACATTACCGCTAAGCCACGCAGCCAGCCATTTTAATGCTGGTATGGCAGCTGGAACGGGGTACACTCAGCCTCATGAGACGAAACTGAGAAGAGGAGGGTTCGATTCACACCTCAGCCATCCTGAAAGTGGTCTTCCATGGTTTCCCCAATTCTGCCCCAGGCAAATGCTGAGATGGTTCCTAAGTTAGAGCCACAGCCGCCTGCTGCCAAATCCTATCCCCAGTTTTCAAATACGTACACTCGTACAGCCATGACAATAAGACAGGTTATCACACAAATTTCACACACCCTCAAATACACGGGGCTATATGGCCATGATGTCGCTGACCCTAAAATAAGCAAAAACAACAACAAAAGCTTAGCCATCAGGAGAAGCTGGAAGTCGTGATTCCTGCTGGAGCCATCCTAAGCGTGGTTTTCCACACACACACAATCCAAGCAAATGCCAGGTTGGCACCTAATATGAATTTCCGGGTCATCTACTCCCGCCCTTCACCATAATAAATATTCCACCTCATTACGTTATGGCTAGCATTTCTGATAGATTTATAGGTTTATCGATAGTTTAACTAATTGTAAAACGATAATCAGAGTAAAGGATCGCTCTCTTTCTCTGAGAATAACTAGAACTGAATATAAATACTGCTGGACTTTATATACCCGGAGGATAACGATGATGATGATAATTGTTGTTTTAAGGGGCCTAACATCGAGGTTATCGGCCCCTAATGATCTGGGTGATAGCGAAAATGAGAATGAAATGGAAACTAGAACGAAAATTATCTGAGATGGAAAATACGTACAAAGAAAAACTCAGAGGGAAACAAATCACAATATGGTCTTACAAAAGGGAATTTAGAACGAAAAGATTCACAAAAAGAATAGATTGAAAAAAGACCCACAAAACGTAGGCTAGATTCAAAATACGTACAAAATGCAAAGTAGCGTCGAAATACTTACAAAATGCAACTGAAATTCAAAATACTTACAAAATGCAAATGAGATCGAAAATACGTACAAAATGCAATTGAGGTTCAAAATACTTACAAAATGCAATTGAAATTGAAAATGCACAATGCAATTCAGATTGAAATAGGCCCTATCCCAGTTCCAATCCAAATTATTCACAAAGTGCAAACGAAATTCAAAATACTTACAAAATGCAATTGAAATTGAAAATGCTTACAAAATGCACGGTGATTCTAACGACTCATGTGGATTGACAATACTTACAAAAAGCAATTTAGATTGAAAATACTTGACAAAATGTAATTTAGATTCAAAATACCCACAAAATGCAATTGAGAATCAAAATATGTGCAAAATGCCCACCAAACAAAATGCAATTTTGATTCAAAATTCGTGCGAATTGCGGCGTTGGTTGAAAATTCTTACAAAATGCAATTGAAATTCAAAATACTCACTAAAAGGCCCGGACACATGCATTGAAAGACTTACTAAAAAGCAATTTAGATTGTCAATCTTTTCAAAATGCAATTGAGGTTGAAAACAATCGCGAGATGTAATTTAAATCGAAAAAACGTACAAAAAGCAACGTAGATTAAAAATGCCTTTAAGAAATCGCCAGAAAGGAATTTAGATACACGGTGAACCAAATAACAAAAAACAGTGCGGGAATCTTAAAGAGAAAAGTAAATATAATGAAAAGAAAGAGGAGAGGAGAGAAGAGGGGAGAGAGGAGAAGGTCCGCCCCAAAGGTAAGGGACAAAAGGGGAAAACGGACCCAGCTCAGGAATCCCTCGGGGTCGCCAACTCCCGAACTCACCAGCCGTGAGCCCCTGAGGGTGTAGCATTATCTAGGGTGCACCAGAAGTGGAGGGGCTACATACACCCTGCCTCCTTAAGGGCCTTGAGCACAAGGCAGGAGGTAAAAGGAAAAGAAGGCTGACCCCTCACAGAAGGAGGGTGTCAGGAAAGATGAGACAAGGGCCAATTAAGGCGGGAAAGGAAGAGACTCCCTAGGCCTCGGATATCCTAATACCGTCGGGGTCGGAAGAGAACAAGAGTTGACCATGTGAGGTCGACAGGAAAGAAGACGGAGAGGAGCCCGGCACAAGTAAGTGGAAGCAATGGGACTCAGCTGGGACCCCGTGGTCGCCAACCCACGCCCACTAGAAGTGAGCCCCTGGGGGGGGAGGATAACGAGACACTGAATAGAAATACTAATATACATGTATATAAAATACCCGTTCGATAACTAGAAACTGAACAAAAGTACTGGCATAAGCCTTGATATACTCGAAGGATAACGAGAAACTGAACAGAAGTACTGACAATAGACTGAAATACACAGAGGATAAAGTGAAACTAATTGTGAGCAGTAGTACTGGCAATAGACTTGATATAGCTGGAGGATAACGAGAAACTTAACAGAAGAACTGGCAGTAGACTTGATAAATACTGCTGGACTGTGGTCTGAACTGAAGTACTGGCAATAGACTTGATATACACAGAGGATAACGAGAAACTTAACAGAAGTACTGGCAATAGACTTGATATACCCAGAGGATAACGAGAAACTTAACAGAAGAACTGGCAGTAGACTTGATAAATACTGCTGGACTGTGGTCTGAACTGAAGTACTGGCAATAGACTTGATATACACAGAGGATAACGAGAAACTGAACAGAAGTACTGGCAATGGACTTTATATACACAGATTATAACGAGAAACTGAACAGAAGCTTTGGCAATAGACTTGATATACCCGGAGGATAATGAGGAACTGAACAGAAGCACTGGCAATAGACTTGATATACCCGGACTATAACGAGAAACTGAACCGAAGACTGGCAATAGACTTGATATACCCGGACTATAACGAGGAACTGAACTGAAGCACTGGCTATAGACTTGATATACCCGGAGGATAAGGAGAAACTGAACAGAAGACTGGCAATAGACTTGATATAACCGGAGGATAATGAGAAACTGAACAGAAGCACTGTCAATAGACTTGATATACCCGGAGGATAACGAGAAACTGAACAGAAGTACTGGCAATAGACTTGATATACCCGGAGGATATCGAGAAACTGAACAGAAGTACTGGCAATAGACTTGATATACCCGGAGGATAACGAGAAACTGAACAGAAGTGCCATGTTCGATTCCTGACTCTGCCAAGAAATGTACGTCCGGTCTGACGGCTGGAACAGGGTACACCCAGTCTGAGGTCAGATGGGCTGGATTCCCACGTCAGCCATATTGGTAGTAGTTTTACGTGTTTTTCCACTTCTACTCCAGGCAAATGCCGAGATGGCACCCGAAATTAGGCCACGACCACCTCCTGTCCAAAGCCTATTTCCCAATTATAAATAATATCGTATGGCCTCGGGTGCCGGGTGCAAGCTTTGTTATTTGACCCCCAAAGGGTAGCTTGCATGTCGAATTTCGTTGTTCCTTGAAGCACTATGCAAGACACGGAGCTTAGATATCTAAGCTCCTTGAACACTATAGCGCTTTCTAGTAGAGAAATGAGGAACTTTGTGTTGGCGGAAACTCCCGAGATTAATTTTGCCATTATGAACACTGCCTACTGAATTCAAATGGGTTCTTTGACATGCCAACATCGTATGACATGGTGTCGTAATTTTTTCCGCCTTAAAAAAAAAACACTTACCACGGCCAGGAGCGAACCTGCAAGCTTGGGGTTAATAGACCGACACGTTGACCACTCACCCACCGTGGCAAGCTTTCCCCCGACTGCAAATATAGTACAACCAATTCCTTGCCTCCTTTCCAGCCCCCAGACTTGAGCTCAGTGGCGACTGTCAAGACCTCACGACGAAACAGCTGCAATGGTCAGCGCATTCTGTGTAAGTGTGATGAAGTCACCGCCTTCCCGTGTGGGAGTTTGATTGTAACAAGGGCTTAGGCCTTGTACCAGCTAATGAATCTCCGGCTTAAGATAACTCGGATTGTGAACGGGTTGTATTTCACTTATTAGCGGCCGTGATTAGAATTCTAAATGAAGTAGTCTACCTCCAATTAGCCTACTGTAATAACAGATTCAACTCAAGTGGCAAAATAAGTCCAAATAATCAACGTCCTTATCTAACGACTTGGAAGAGCTAGGGAGATTGAGGACTCCCACGGTCCTTCGGGTATTTTAACTCCAGTTCGGGCTTTAGGCTGTATTCAGTTTCTCGTTATCATTGCCGTCCATTACCAGTATTTCCCTTTACCTTCTCGTAATCCATCGGGTATCTCAAGCCTATTGCATTTCCATTCTGATTATGGATGTTTTCCTGGTATATCAACTCTATAGCCAGTGCTTCTGTTCAGTTTCTCATTATCCTCCGGGTATATCAAGCCTATTGCCAGTGCTTCCGTTCAGTATCTCGTTATCCTCCGCGAATATGAAGTCTATTGCCAGTTCTTCTGTTCAGTTTCTCGTTATCCTCTGCGTATATCAACTCTATTGCCAGTACTTCTGTTCAGTTTCTTGCTAAACTCTGTGTAAATCAAGGCTATTGCCAGTACATCTGTTCAGATTCAGATATCCTCCGGGTATATCAAGTCTATTGCAAGAACTCCTGTAGAGATTCTCGTTATCCTCCGGGTATATCATGTCAATTGCCAGTACGTCTGTACAGATTCTCGTTATCCTCTGGGTATATCAAGTCTATTGCCAGTACTACTGCTCAGATTCTCGTTATCCTCCGGGTATATCAAGTCTATTGCCAGTACTTCTGTTCGGATTATCGTTACCTTCATTGTATATCAAGTCTATTGCCAGTATTTCTGTTCAGATTGTCGTTATCCTCCGGGTATATCAAGTCTATTGCCATTACTTCTGTTCGGATTGTCGTTACCTTCATTGTATATCAAGTCTATTGCCAGTACTCCTGTACAGTTTCTCGTTACCCTCCGGGTATATCAAGTCTATTGTCAGTACTTCTTTCAGATTCTCGTTATCCTCCGGGTATATTAAGTCTATTGCCAGTACTTCTGTTCAGATTCTCGTTATCTTCTGGGTATATCAAGTCTATTGCCAGTACTTCTGTTCAGATTCTCGTTATCCTCCGGGCATATCAAGTCTATTGCCAGTACTACTGTTCAGTTTCACTTTATCCTCTGTTCATTTCAGTCTATTGCCAGTACTTCTGTTCAGTTTCTCGTTATCCTTCGAGTATATCAAGTCTTATGCCAGTACTTTTGTTCAGTTTCTAGTTATCGAACGGGTATTTTATATACAGTGTGGTCCACCAGCCCCTTACTTTTTGGAGGAAGGCAACCCAACTAACGCGTATATCACAGTCATCTTAAAAACATTAGTACCTGCCCCTTTACGTCAATTGTATAACTTTACCGTTGAGTACATCCTCGCGAATATAGTAGATATCAATAGTGACAGTGTTCTTTCAATGACCTCAAATATAATGTATGATTGAAACGATCAGAGCTCCGAATAACACCTTCTTACATTTGGACAGGAAGTGTCTACGAATAGACTCAATACGTGCGAACAATACAACATGGTTCTCGGTAGCTATGGTGGCTAAATCAAGAATTCCTAGAATCCGTCAACGAAGTCGCATTGTAGTAGGTTCGAACCTTGAACTAGTACTTTTTTTTTTTTTGCTTAATGTCGTTTATTGTGGGTGTTTTATGGACGCATATCTATCTGCTCCAATGAGTGATTTTTTATTTGGTCCTCACAAGGACCGTACTTATCCGATGGTACGCAGCTAGATTGGACGACGACATAATGATCTGCAGAACGAAAGCAAGGTATCCTGAATATTCAAGGTAGCAAGTGTTCGAAATTTTGACCACCTTTGTTTAAAGGAAAACTCCGACTCACTCAGACGACCCACATAACAAAAAGATTTGTTATGTGGGTAAGCTCACGAATAAATACATCAGACCGAAACTATAATTTCTTTCAACGGCGTCTGTGCGAAAAGCGCTTGCTATACACTTACGGTAATAGTTAGTAAGTGAGGTTTTAAGGGGCGGAACTACAAGGTCATCTGCCCCAAACATACCGTAAATACAGATAATTATAACATTATTGGTTTTACGTCCCTTTTAACTGCTCTGGCTTTTAGATACGCCGGGGTGCCGGAATTTTGCTCCGAAGGGGATCTTCAACGTGCCAGTAAATCTACTGACACGGCTCCCTCGCATATGCGCACCCTCAAATGCCAGCTGACTGCGCCAGGATACGAACCTACAACCTTGGGCTCAGCAAGCGAGAACGTTACCGCTGAGCCTGGCAGCAAGGCAGTAATTACAGAACGTGTCATATTATTATAAATACTAAACTATTAAAGTTCTAATTATCACGAATAGAGTCGCCTCCGTTGCGTAAGAGTCAGCGTGATTAGCTGCCACCCCGGACGTCTTGAGTTCGATTCCCGGCTCTGCCACGAAGTTTGAAATGTGGTATGAGGACTGGGACGGGGTCTACTCAGCCTCGGGTGGTCCAAATGAGTAGAGGGAGTTCGATTCCCACCTCAGCCATCCTCAAAGTGGTTTTCCGTGGTTTCCCACTTCGCCTTCGAGCAAATGCCGGGATGTTACCTATCGTACGGCCACGGCCGCCTCCTTCCCTCTTCCTTGCCTATCCCTGCCCATCTTTCCCTCCCTTCCCATCCCTCAAGAGGACCCTGTTCGATTTGCAGGTGAGGCCGCCTGGGCGAGGTGCTGATCCCACCTACCCAGTTGTATCCCCCAGACGAGATGTTTCAAGCTCCAGGACACTGCCCATAGAGGCGGTAATGATGGGATCCCTCGCTGAGTCCGTGGGAAAACCAAACCTGGAGGGTAAAATCGACTAAAAAAATACTAATTATAACGAAGTCGCCTCCGTAGCGTAGCGGTCAGCATGGTTAGCTGCCGCCCCGGAGGTCCTGGGTTCGATTCCCGGCTCTGCCACGAAATTTGAAAAGTGGTGCGAGGACGGGAGCGGGGTCTACTCAGCCTCGGGTGGCCCAAATGAGTAGAGGGGGTTCGATTCCCCCTCAGCCATCCTCGAAGTGGTTTACCGTGGTTTCCCACTTCGTCTTCGGGCAAATGCCGGGATGGTCCCTTCTTCAAGGCCACGTCCGCCTCTTTCCTTCTTCCTTGTCTATCCATCCTAACCATCCCTTACCTTCCCTCATGAGGCCCCTGTTCGCTTTGTAGGTGAGGCCGCCTGGGCGAGGTGCCAATCCCACCTCACCAGTTGTATCCCTTCCGATTCGATGTTCCCAGCTCGAGGACACTGCCCGTAGAGGCGGTAGTGGTGAGTTCCCTCGCTGAGTCCGTGGGTTCCACCAACCTGGAGGGTAAACGACTAAAAAAAAATATATAACGAATGGTATCGATCCGTGGTTTTGAACAGTATTTAGGAAAAATAACCATATAAATGAGACAAGAAAATAACTTTCCCTATCATCTTCGTAGATAATGTGAACAAAACCAAGTTGAAATCTTGCTGTACGAGGTAGGGTGGGTACAATAAAATAGTTAAAAAGAATTTTAAAAATCTGCCGTTGGATAGTCATGAACCCGGAATCTTCGAAAGAGCGAGCCGGCGCAATAACACTTGCACACATATCCAACACACTATGGAGGTTTTTGTTGCGCGTCTTATTAACGCGTATGGTAAAATATTCAATTATTACAGTTAGATCTTAAATATTGAATGGAATACATTCATTCAGTACCTGGCATGTTTTCTAATTTACTTAAAGCAAGTTTCGCGACTGCTTTGAGATAATAAGGCGAAAGAACTGCAAATAATGCCCTCAAACGACAGCCCTTCGGTTTTATTTCATACAACATGGCGTACAAAATGCTAGCGTGTGATACTCTTCGGTCATACAAGCAGATGTACTGACGAAGAGAACAGAATCATACAGGATTTTGTACCAGCGATCACAGCAGCTTCCTTGCCAGCGAGTGTCGTGTGATACGGGCCTAAAGATTATGCTAAGACTTTTTGTTATAATTTAATAACAAAACAAGATGTTCGGTAAAGAACGTATAGCCTACTTTCTCCAAAATGCATGGGTATTGTTATAACTCTTTGTTCTTTTCAAGGAGTATAACTGAATGTTGGTTGTAGTAGCTTCTTGAAATACAACGTGCTATACGGATATTATACATGAATATGATGTGCCTTTTGCTAGTGCTACCTCTGTAAAAAATCATTCAATTCGGTTTCACCGTGTTTGAATTGATATGGGGAATCGATTTACACACATACATGGCCGCTATCTGCAAACTAATGGGTTGATGACCTTGTAGTTCAGTCAAACGGCGCTCGCCATGCAAGTATATGTTGTTGCAAATTTTGGTAGAGATCGGATGATTAAGTTAATCGTAATTTGATTTCAGCTTTGAACATTTGGGTGGCCACCATTACGTTTCCGTCAAGATGGTGGCGATATAAAACATGACACTGAGATGTTCTACGCTAGTGCTACTGTAACGTGTTTTTCGAGGGGTTTTATGCAACTGGCATAAGTCAGTAGGAAGGCATTCTATATTTATTTACGCGGCAAATTGTTCAGCCAAGACAATTTTTCATGTTAATTTATTATTATTATTAATTTATTATAATTATTATTTAGATATTTTCGGAGCATTTTATAAAAATTATTAGCATTCAGATAGGTTTTCTATGTATTAGAAAACGCTATCAAGCAAATTATTACGAACGACGATATCATAGAAAATTATCTGATTACGGAATTTTACGGAGTTGTCGTCAGTTAGGGTATATTGAGAGACGTGACTCACTGGGAATTCTAATACAAGCTGATTCCTGTCGAGTAGCATGACGCAATCCTGGGTCGCAAGGTCTAGAAGAGGCGAATTGTTGAAACGGAAAACGACTTCTCCCTCTCGCCCGCGGAGTGTAATGAGGAAGGAGTGGGGATCTAGCGCGTAGGGCTCAGCCAATCAGCGGAGACAGCGTAAGCTAGGAGACTGCTCCGGAGTGGGGGAGCCGACAGGTGAATATATCGTTCGACGCGCCGTGAGACGAGGACTATCTGTGAAATACTTGACGAGTATGGATGCGCGTGCGAGTGGCTCCGATGTTCGGTGGAGTTAAGGACAATCTGTGTAGAACTTGCAGTGTACGGTCGCAAGTGCGTGTCGCTCCGATGTTCAGTGGAGTTAGCGACGATCTTTTGTAAAACGTAACCAGTGCGGTTTTACGAGAGTTTGGGTCCGATGTACGGACCATAGAGTTATCTAATCTACCAGAATATCAACATATAACGAAGAAGATGGCGACGTCCAGGAGACTGTGGGAAGCACACAGCATCATCAAGAACGAGGGAAATGCTTTGGCAATTTCCAGGGGTAAGCGCTAATGACGCAGAAATACGCAATCTCTCATTTTTCTTTGTTTTATATTTCATAATTCAGTAACTTCATAGCTTGGAAATAAGAGTAAAATCAATTTATCAGACTCCGTTTTCACGTAATTTTCTATCGGTAATATTCAAATCACAACGCTCCAATTTAAATGTTAAACTTATTATTATTAATTTTGCTATACTTGTTTTATATAATAAATTCATTTCTTTTACAATGCAATCTTTGCTTTCAGTAGGTAGCATTAGATATGGACCAATTCCTTCTCCTGATACAATTGTTTGTTGGGTTAATGATCAAATCATACCACGATCTGAGTGAATAGAGTCTTGAATGTGTTCTGCCAGAGCTAGACGTTGTTAAATACAAATTTAGATTTCAACATTGCATTGAGGTCTTGGCGCCCATTAAAACAACATAGCTTAGGCAAAGGTAAACAGTTACATTTGTCACCCAACAGTAGGGGCAGCCAAAACGTTACATTTCGCTACCAACATGGGGCACTAACTAAGAAGCTGCTACATTTGTACGCTCAACGTGGAGCAAAGTAAATACCGTTTCACTTGTCATCCCAGCCTAAGCGAGAGACCATTACATTTGTCGCCGACAACTTGGGGCTGAAAACCTAATAACATTTGTGGAAGGAGAAGGGTATATATTTCTGTGCCTGTATTTTGGGGGTTATTTGTCTGTATCAGTGTATATCATTATGGGGGATGAGAAAGAAAGACAGATGAGGTTACGTAGTGGTCATCAACGGGAGAATGATGATACGAGCAGTATGTCGAGTGATGGTAGTACCGGGGTAGCGGAGGTAAATCCCGATACTGAAACAGGGAGTGTAGGGGGTCAACCAGAATTAAAAACTTTACTTCTCGAGTTCATGTATCAGAACAAAGTTAGTAGTGATGCCTTAAATGCAAAATTAGAACAAAACAGTAGGGAAAATAAAGAAAGTACAGATGCCTTAAATGCTAAATTAGAACAAAACAACGCAAAACTGGAACAAAACAACGCTAAATTAGAACAAAACAGTAAGGAAAATAGAGAGAGTACTGAAACTTTAAATGCTAAATTAGAACAAAACAGTAGGGAAATGAGTGACAAATTCGAACTGATTAGAGGCGAGATCAGGGGGGTGATGGAAGAAAAGGCTAAAGAGATTATTGCAGATGTAGACAGAAAATTAGGAAAAGTACAGGAGGAGTTGGAAATTAGAATCAGTACACAGGCTGAAAATTTAAAAGAACTAGTGCAACTGGAAACACAGCAGGTCAAAAAGCAATTGGGGGGAGAAATTGACAAAATTCAGGTAGCTACTAAAGAGGTTAAGGAACAGCTGGGGGGTAGAATTGAGAAAGTCCACTCACAAATAGTTGCAGAAGTAAATGATTTAAGAGAGAGTAATAAAGAGAGCATTAGCAAGATTGAGGAGAAACAAGCAAAGCTATATGATAAAGTAGAAGAATCAGAAGGAAACATTAAATTAACAGTAAACAGTATTGAGAGGAAGGCTGAGGAGAAAATCGCAGAATTAGAATTAAAATTAAAAGCTAGGATCAGGCAAGAAAATAGTCAGAATAGGCCAGTTTTTGTGAATAGCACACACAGGGAGGTAGAACTGGGTAAGTTCAGCAATCGACAGGGGTGCCCAATGGAGTTCATGAACACTATAGAAAATAAATTCGGGGAGAGGTTGGAAAATGGTAGTATTGAGTGGTGCCAGGTAGTTGAAATTTTAGAACAAGTGTTTGTGGGGGAAACGAGGAATTGGTTTGCTGTCTACAGAGACAAGTTTACTGATATTAATGATTTTAAAATGAAATTCTGTGAAAAGTTCTGGAATGAGGTTATTCAGTCGCAGCATCGTGAGGGAGTAGTGTGTGGTAAATATAACCCTAAAGGAAGCTCCACCATGACCGAATACTTTTTAGGGCAGGTATTAGTGTGTAAATATCTGGATGGCTTGAAGGAGGAAAGTGATGTGGTAAGGTTGCTACTTAGGCACTTTCCCTATAGGATCAAGGAGGCTGCTTGTATCCAGAATGTAAAGACTATATCACAAGTAGAAAATTTGTTAAGCACATTTGATGCACTAGGGAGAGGGGGTTATGAGGACAATTTCAATAGGAACCAGGGTAATAATAATAATAGACCTAATGAAGCCAGGCATCAGGAAGTTCAAGGGAACGGTGGCGAAGGGGCCAATGCTCAAAATAGAAATAATAATAATCAGCTAAATCAGAACAGAGGAAATGGCTATGGTAATCAGTATCAAGGGAGGAACAATGATTACAGGGGAAATCAAGGGAGAAACAATGATTTCAGGGGAAATCAAGGGAGAAATTATAATGACAATAATTACAACCAGAATAGGGGTCAAGGAAGAGGACAGCCTAGTGGTAGTAATATACAGCCAAACAATGACAACACAACTCAGAACAACCAGACCAGTGCAGTAGTAACTAGTACTACGGCCAGCTGTAGCGGTTCTTTAAACGCGAACCAGGCTGCGAAGTAAGGTCAGAATCTCAGTCTGTAGCATGCCCTGTCCATACAATTATACAGGAACCCTATGACCTAAATGTGAGAAATGAATTATTACATGAACTAAATGATGAAGGTATTATTCAGGAAGTGGTTAGTAAGAGCCCCATAGTTAAATTTAACGTGTCCGAGGCGTACACAGATGTTTTAATTGATAGTGGTTGTATGAAGAGTTGCATAAGTAGTGCATTTTATGATAAAATGAAAGGAACTGGAGTAAATTTTGAGGAGATGCCAATTAAAAGCACTTTTGTTATCACAGCTGTTGGGAAGAGGTCTAAAGTAATTTCTAAGCAAGTTTTAGTAGACATTAAAATTAATAATCATGTAGAGAAGCAGATTTGTCTTGTAATTCCAAATTTAGTATTCAGTGTTATCTTGGGTTCAGAGTGGCTAAGTAGAGTGTCGGGTAACTTATGTTATGATGTAGGGAGTTTGAAATTTAAATGGGGAGATTCTGAAGTAGAAGTAGCGTTCAATGACCAAATTCAGAGAAGTAGTGTTGTAGGTGTGATTTGTACTTTAAATGAGATATCGCCAGCCGTAGAGCGGGGTTCTCCATGTTTTGTGGGCAGTGTGATTACGAACGGAAGTCTAGAGGACTCGTTACGTGAAGCTGCATTTCAGGGAAATATAGAGGATGAACAGTGTGTTCGGCTCTATGATGTGTTATGGTGTAATAGGAGAGTTTTTGAGGATCGCATTGGTATGGCCAATTGCTATACACATTCATTGAACGTTATTGATAGGTCAGTATTCACAGGACATAGATATCCTGTACCTTTCGCTTATCAGAGTGCAGTTGAGGCACAAATTAACCAGATGCTTGAAGATGGGATTATTGAGCACTCGAACAGTCCATATGTTAATTCTTTGATCACGGTACCCAAGACCGACGGCACTGTTCGTATTTGTTTAGACGCTCGTTTGGTTAACAGTAGAATTAGTTCAGATCAGCTGAAATCTATGTCAATAGAGGAATTAATGCAAACATTTGAGGGGAAGAAGTATTTCACTTGTGTAGATTTGAGTTCCAGTTTTTGGCAAGTGCCACTTATGTACGAAGATAGACCATTTACAGCTTTTAGTCATAAATATAACCTTTATCAATTTTGTAGATCACCTTATGGGTTAAAGAGTAGTTCAGCTGCTTTAATTAGGGCTTTAAACATCGCATTAGGGGATGACACAGGAGAGTTTGTAACCATTTACATAGATGATATGGTAATTAGTTCACGCAGTTTTGAGGAGCATCTACATCATTTAAATATAGTTTTTCAGAAGTTAGATCAGGCAGGGTTCACTTTGAAGCTGTCTAAGTCGTCATTCTGTCAGTCAGAAGTGACATTTTTAGGTCATAGAGTGTCGAGTAGAGGTGTAACACCAGAGGAAAGTAGGGTTAGCATGTGTGGACAGTAGCAACAGGGCATCGTTACAGACACTGAGGAATATGCTAGGTAGAGCAACGTGATGACGTTCATTTAAGGGAGCCACTGGCAAGGTTGGAAGCAGGTGACGGAGAAACATTTATAGTTTCCAAACGTATTGGCAAAACAGCATATGTGCTGGAGAATAGTGAGGGAAACAGATTATACGGGACGTATAATATACATAGTCTACAAAAATATGTGTCATAAAGTGAGTGTGTTTAGCTGGCGAGCCAGCCTATCAGATGAGTAAGTGTGGTATTTGGTGCGTGGGAGGAGTTGGTCTTCCAGGCAGGCGTATCAGAAGTCACACAGGGGGGTAGTATGTAAGTAAATGAGAGTTTTTAAGGTACAGGGAAATATGACGGGATTGTCGGATGCTGTTGAGCACTAAATTGTCTCGATGCACCTAGGCCATTTTGGCAGCGCTGATGGGTTCCCATTTATCTCCAAGAGATGGGGGAGCGCTTGAATAGGGCTTGTTAGCTTAAGGCGTCCACGAGATAAAAGATGGGCCATCAGAATGCGAGACAGTCCTTCATGAAACTCATACATATCAGCACACGTGATTTCTGTTTACGGCCTCGCCATGTAAGATTTGTAAGTGTGTAATTTAAGATAATATGTACAATGGTATTATTTGTGTGAGGAGAAATGGTCTGTGTTGAGAACTAGTATTAAGTAGAATATGGTACGGGAACTTAACAAGACAGGGCGATTACGGCACAGAAATATTTGGTGTTATATGTAATGCGCATTTACTGTTTTTTTTTTCAGAAGTCAATATTAATTTAATCTACTTTAAAGAGAGATTAAGTATTATGGTCACGAGGCGCTGCCACAATAGTGTGATCGTGTGCTCAGTGATATGTGGAATTAAATGTCACCATAAGGAGGGGACCTCCAGTGAAATTAGGAAGTTCTATGGTGATATAAATATATCAGAACACCTTCAATGCGTGTGATATGACAGCATAAATACATAGTGCTCACACATTAATTATGTCTATTTCTCCAACATAGAGAAATTTGAGAGGCGGAAATATCCGTGGAACACTTCTATATGTAAAACATTGGACTGGTTGCAAAGTGCAATCCATAGTGACAACGAACTTTGACGCAAAGTGCGTGAAGAAAAATTATGAGTGTATATATCTGTAATTTAGGGTGATTTCATTTATGTAATATGTATTTTGGATGGGGTTTATTAACGTGTCTGGGATAATCGGATAATGGACCGTCGTCACGGTAAATGATCCGATGATCCGAGGCGAATATGTAACGTGTTTTTCGAGGGGTTTTATGCAACTGGCATAAGTCAGTAGGAAGGCATTCTATATTTATTTACGCGGCAAATTGTTCAGCCAAGACAATTTTTCATGTTAATTTATTATTATTATTAATTTATTATAATTATTATTTAGATATTTTCGGAGCATTTTATAAAAATTATTAGCATTCAGATAGGTTTTCTATGTATTAGAAAACGCTATCAAGCAAATTATTACGAACGACGATATCATAGAAAATTATCTGATTACGGAATTTTACGGAGTTGTCGTCAGTTAGGGTATATTGAGAGACGTGACTCACTGGGAATTCTAATACAAGCTGATTCCTGTCGAGTAGCATGACGCAATCCTGGGTCGCAAGGTCTAGAAGAGGCGAATTGTTGAAACGGAAAACGACTTCTCCCTCTCGCCCGCGGAGTGTAATGAGGAAGGAGTGGGGATCTAGCGCGTAGGGCTCAGCCAATCAGCGGAGACAGCGTAAGCTAGGAGACTGCTCCGGAGTGGGGGAGCCGACAGGTGAATATATCGTTCGACGCGCCGTGAGACGAGGACTATCTGTGAAATACTTGACGAGTATGGATGCGCGTGCGAGTGGCTCCGATGTTCGGTGGAGTTAAGGACAATCTGTGTAGAACTTGCAGTGTACGGTCGCAAGTGCGTGTCGCTCCGATGTTCAGTGGAGTTAGCGACGATCTTTTGTAAAACGTAACCAGTGCGGTTTTACGAGAGTTTGGGTCCGATGTACGGACCATAGAGTTATCTAATCTACCAGAATATCAACATATAACGAAGAAGATGGCGACGTCCAGGAGACTGTGGGAAGCACACAGCATCATCAAGAACGAGGGAAATGCTTTGGCAATTTCCAGGGGTAAGCGCTAATGACGCAGAAATACGCAATCTCTCATTTTTCTTTGTTTTATATTTCATAATTCAGTAACTTCATAGCTTGGAAATAAGAGTAAAATCAATTTATCAGACTCCGTTTTCACGTAATTTTCTATCGGTAATATTCAAATCACAACGCTCCAATTTAAATGTTAAACTTATTATTATTAATTTTGCTATACTTGTTTTATATAATAAATTCATTTCTTTTACAATGCAATCTTTGCTTTCAGTAGGTAGCATTAGATATGGACCAATTCCTTCTCCTGATACAATTGTTTGTTGGGTTAATGATCAAATCATACCACGATCTGAGTGAATAGAGTCTTGAATGTGTTCTGCCAGAGCTAGACGTTGTTAAATACAAATTTAGATTTCAACATTGCATTGAGGTCTTGGCGCCCATTAAAACAACATAGCTTAGGCAAAGGTAAACAGTTACATTTGTCACCCAACAGTAGGGGCAGCCAAAACGTTACATTTCGCTACCAACATGGGGCACTAACTAAGAAGCTGCTACACTACCTCTGTACCAAACTTCGTTCAATTCGGTTTCACGGTGTTTGAATTGATAGGGGGAATCGATTTGCACACATACACGGATGCCATCTGCAAACTATTGGGCTGATTACCTTGTAGTTTAGTCAAAAGACGCTCGCCAAATAAATATATGTTGTTGCAAAATTTGGTAGAGATCGGACGATTAGGTTATTCGTAATTTGATTTAATCTTTGAACATTTGGGTGCCGCCATTACGTTTCCGTCAAGATGGCGGCGATATAAAACATGACACTGAGGTGCCCTTTGCTAGTTCTACCTCTGTACCAAATTTCGTTTAATTCTGTTTCACCGTGTTCGAATTGATGGGGGGGGGGGCATACATCCATAGTACACACACTCACACACACACACAGACAGACACACAATTTTTGGCCCTGTGTAAATCTTATAAGTCTACTTTCATTTTTTGCAAACATCGAAAGTATTCTAATAATACCATGGGAATTTCTAAGGAATACGTATACTTCGATGCAAGCACTGGCGATCAGAATATCCTTCGATATGTTGTTGTTTTGTTTCATTTGAGGGGCTAGAACATCGCGGTCATTTAGCCCCGTTTACTTGGGTGTGTGTGTAGAATTTGTCTGATAACCTGAGTTATTGCGGGCTTGTAATGATGTGTGTATTTGCAATTAAGGATTCGGAAGGAGGCGACCGTGGCATTAAGATAGAATCCGTCCCGGAATTTGGCCGGAGTAGAAGTGGGAAACCACGGAAAACCATTTCCAGGGTGGCTGAGGTGGTAATCGAACCCACTTATTCTCATATTTGCTTCACGAGGCTACGTGTACCCAATTTCAGCCCTCAGAGAAGTGTTAAATTTCTTGGCAGAGCTGGGAATCGAACTCGAACCTCCGGAGCAACACTTCGATATGTTATGTTAATATTCATGCCAGTTTTTTTAATTTTCTGCCATTAAAGGTCACGTGGCATAAAGTACCAATTCGATCGTATTCTCTTTATAAATCATCAAAATTCAACGTACTGAACCCTTATTGATTTGCCGATCAATAAGTCTTCATGATTTTTATTATTATTATTACTGATGCCCAGGCAGTACATGTTGGAGGTTGACAAAGGGGAGACAGATAGTGTGTCGCAACTATTGCAACAAGAGTAGCGTGGTAGTTATTCCTGACGATGACCGGGTAAGCCGAGTTCAAGGACAAATACAGGCTGAATGCGCATCCGAGTCGGCATCATTATGGGCGTGCCAGAGAGAAGTTCTAACCGATACACGATTGAATCAGCAAATCAGGAGAGAGGACGCCTAAGCCACGCGGAGAGTGGCGTACCTTAAAAGAGCGCGCTAAAACACGTCTATGAAGAACCTCCGATGCGATATAATTCCGCATAAGTCCATTGAGACGTTTGGATGAAAAGAAGAAGATTGATACTAGTCCCAAGTCTGTGAGGTGAAAACTACGGATTATTTTCACAGATTGCCCCCACTCCACCCCTTTCTGTCAGTTTCTAATAAATTGATCGGTGATGAGCTGTTTGGGACACAACTTCATCGAACTCTGGTGAGCAACGTTCACGCCAGTTTGAGTCACGATTTATCAAGCTCAAGTGAGCATACTTCACGTCTGTTTGACAAACATTTTATTTTGTGCTCAAGGGAGCAGAGTGCACGCTTAGCGGAGGAGATCTCTAGTCGAGATAAGCGTTACGCGGTAGACATAATTTGAGACTTGTTAAAAGCCAGTTGCGGAGAGAAAGAAGAGTGTAATTTTATGTAAATTTTGTGTTATATTTTGTGTGACGTATATGTGCGTGTGATATAAGCAAATGCTGAGATAGGGCCAGTTCTACGTTGAGTAATCGCCTAGGAATTTATTGTGAGTGAAAGTCAGTAGCTCATAGCGATTCTAGCTAGGCAAACTAATAACTTTGAACATTTCTTTCCAAGAAGCAACGCCAAGATGTCTCCTGGAAGGTCGATCGGTGGAATGAAGTGCTACGCCTCTACCAATACGTCGACGATGGACGAGTAGATTTCCCGCAGGGAAATGCCTTGGGATGGAGGTTAAGTTCTACAAGCTGCACGGTGATGTACAAACCATTGATTTATTCAATATGTAGTTAGATTAGACGCCGGAACGTTGTAAATATTTTATTCATTGTTTTTCATGTATTTTAGATTTTTTTTGTGTGCCGACACTGTTATATTTAAATGTACGTTGGCATTGTGGTGTTTGAAGCCATATTTTCAGTGTTGCCTTAGTAAACAAGAGTTTAGTGCTTTTCAGTCGGTCAACACGAATGTACCCAAAAGAGATGGGTTATGCCCTAATCCTGAAATAAATTACATGTAATTTATTTCAGGATTAGGGCATAACCCATCTCTTTTGGGTACATTCGTGTTGACCGACTGAAAAGCACTAAACTCTTGTACGTTGGCACGTGGCCAAAGTGTTTGTTTGATCGTATATCTTTTTAATGAGTCATTATTAGTATGCACGGCGTGTGTATTTGATTTTATCCATGCGAATGCGAAACTCGTCACGGTCGATAAGTGGTGCTTTATTCGAGTTCATTTTTTGTAGGAAAAGGGGGATAAAAGTTGTTAGATGTTTACGAACAGGTTTTTATTCATACTAGGGTTGCCGAGCGCAACAAATTAAGATGTCACTGTAGTGTGCCCAACTCTAGGAATGGGTATTCCAAGATTCAGACACCTAGATATCAAGGGAAAGGCTACAGCCGCTTTTGAAAGTTGAGATATTTGAATATTGAGCTACATTGCTTCTCGAAGCAATTGGAAAGAATATACCGCTAAGAGCATGTCAAGTGACGTAGCGAGTAATAGCAGAGGTCGAGGCTATTTATTGATTAAATAGTTAACCATGGAGTAGAGACTTGAGACTTGGATCAGATTACTGGCACGGCCAAATGAAAGAGAATGCACTTAGTATCAAGTAAATCGGACCAGGGATACCAGAGATATGAGGATTTCCAGATATCAGCTGATGACGCGTGACCCTGGCAGTTTTGAATAAAAGCCGGCCGGCCGAGGCATCGATAGCTCATTCCAACACAAGCATTTGCCGAGCAAGTTGCTGCTACGCTGAGCCAAGGCACAAGGTTGCCGGATCTACGCAGAAATAATTTTCAAAGTTGTGATAGTCACAAAAGTGCTGCGCTACGAAGTGGAACTTAGTAAGTTTCCGGCGAGGAGAATCACTGAGGTGATTGATTTTTTTTCTACAGACATTAGTGGAAATATTTATACTTCTACATGGACATATGCTAGACTTTGTCTAGAATTAGTACTTTGTCACAGTCCAGTAATAACCTAATACTTGGATGTTTAGTCCATTTCAGTCAGTTTTCATATTGGTAACTTGTTAACCACTTCGATCTATCAGTACACTGAAGACCAGTCTATCACGGTGGTGTTCATTAGTCTACGCAAGGGAAACTACAGGTTGCTTAGCGCATGGTAGATGGTGTTAAACCATGCCCAGGGAACGATCTTCAGAACAGCCGTTGATTGGTTAGACTGTCAGTGTCTTCTTGTATTGATAAGATTACCGTGAGTTATGTTACAACTGACATATCTAAGAATAGATCACTTAGATCTGACCCCATTTAAACAAACTGTTATGGCTTTGATAGAAGCCCATATTAAAATGGAACAACAGTTAATTCAAACGTCAAGAGATACTACCACTATGTCTGATTAGACGGATTGTGGGTATATAATGGCGGCCGATACAAGGATTATACATGCTTGTCCGATAGGGCATGTCTATGGATAAATCTGGTACAGACCAGGTTCACTACGCTTCAAGACCATCAAGAAATGTAAGCCACATTTGAATTATATTATGCCTAGCTAATTGGAACAAACTATTTTTCGGCAGATGACCAACACATTTATTTTTCTTCGTATTTAAATCTTGCAATGATCTACGCAAGACAGATTAGAGTTATTCTGAGTATTTTCAGCACTCAGAACAGTTTAGGATCGATGACCGAGCATTTCGAGCATTTATTTGAATATTTCATATTTTTGGGAAATCACGGTAATCAGCCGATGTAACTGTAAAAGTTAATAATTATTTTTGTTGAGGAATGGATATTTTTTCCATATTCGAAGATTCGAACATGTGGATTCTCACATAATGAAATAATAATTAAATATATTTAAAATAATATAACTAATAATAATAATAATAATCCACTAATAATAATAATAATAATAATTTTCATAATTTTTCTAAATAATTCTGGGATATTATATTTTATAATAATCATATGTATTGAGAAAGAGCCTATGAAGTAGTTTAATCATTTCTAGTTTGGAACAGGAGATTTTCCGAAGGAGAGTGGTTAGCGCAAGCCCGCATTCAACCAACATTTCAGTTCTGGTTGAACAGTTGATATTTGCAATGAGCAAAATATATTTTTCAGATAACACGGAGAGGCATGAAACGGGAAGCAAATGATATTTGTATCAAATAGGATATTTTTGTATTTATATAAAATCATGACGTAAATACACTCGAAAGTGAAATAAAGATTTTCATAAGTATGGTAAATTCACGGGTTGAACTGAATGGTAAAATAAAATAAACTTGTAAGTTTATTAATCTTCCAGTGTTGATAACAAGCAGAGGCTTGATTTATTGTATAAATTTTGGGAAGAAAATTTATGTGTGTGGAGTAGTTGAAATGCCATTCCCAGGTGCGCATGTTTAAGTCGCAGGAATGAGGAGATGTTTTCGAGCATCAATCAAATAGCAGGTTCGATGGCTCAGGTTTATAGGAGTATTGGAACTACACATTTCGTCGTATGAATGACCCGAAGGTTATTTCTTAGAAACCATCAGTTCTTATTTCAACCTTGTTTACGAATTCCATTTAGACTTTGATTTTGCTAGAACCCGGATTTTTCATGATAGTAGTTTATTCTTCTTCAGAGGAAGACCTTTGCCGTTGTTGTTGTTGTAATATTGTGTTCTTACACAAATAATAAGAGTGGGCCACTGCCAATTAAAAATAATTCTATAACCACGAATAATTTGAAGGATGTTTTCAATCCTAGTGCCATGAACTAAATGAATTTAGTATAAAGCTATAATTCTTATTTCCGCATTCTGTCGAAGAATTGCAAGTTGTGAAAGTTGCTAAAATGGCCATGAATATAAATATTTTTTATAATAATGTTTCCAAGTGGAAAATTGAATAGTTGAACAATTTATTGATCAAGTTGATGATTCAGAAATCATATATTTTGTTAGGAACTTGAAGTTCATAATCGAGTCACTTCTCGAAATGTTTAATGTCTGAAGAACAATTAATTTTTGTTGTGCGTCGCACAGTTCTTCGATGCTATGCTCAAGGTCAAATACTTTTCAGATGTTATTAATATGTGTAAATAATTTGTGTTGATTCAATGATGATAATAATATTTTTCGACAATATATTTTTTGAAACTGGAAAAATAAGTGAAAGTTAAAAATTCTATGAACATTTATTCTACGAGTGTTAATATTATGTAAAAATTCAAACAGTGAACTACGATATTTCCAGTAGAGACAATTAAATTTGAACTGGATTTAATCATAAATAATTTTGGAACACAGTCTACAGGACTATTAATCAGACTTGTGTTTCCAAAAAATAATTGTCAAATGTGTTTGGAAAATTTCTGTATATTGTGTAAATAGGGGTGTGGATCGCCACACGTGAGTGATGCTGCTTTGAGCATTTTTGCAGTCAATTTTAAATTCAAAATAAACTGAGATAATTTTACTTGATGTGTTATACCCAATTGAATCTCCTTCTATCCTTATTGTTGCATTGAGCCAAAAATCAGTAAAGCATTTTTTTCATTTGATGTCGTTTTTGCGATTTGCTCTAACCCATCTGGCGCTCCGGGATATTTTGACTCTCGTGCTGTCTGATTATTGGTAAAATGCATATGTGGTCGTGCGGACTCCGGTCTAAACGGGCACATAAAATAAGATAGATAGAGAGAGAAATGGCTTCGAACGTGGGTCTCGAGTTAGACATGGTCAATCGCATGCCGATTTAAATTGTGATAATTTTTATAGAAATATTTTGGGAGTTGAGAGATGTCTGGTTTGGATGAATAAATTAGTAGGAAACCCAATTAGTGGGGAAAATTAAAAATTTAACTTGGTTAATAATTAGAATGGGTTTGATTATTTTTGATAATGGCTTAACCATTAGGGCGTCAAGTAAATTCAGTAGTAAACGTTCGATGACTGGACATACGCATTATTAGAATCCAGGTGGAGGATATTTGAGAACTTGCATATTTTTCTTGTGATATTGTGGTAAATGTAATTCGTAAAAGTAGAGAATTTTGTTTTTCCATCACGTCGACATTAGGACAAATCTCATTTTATTAGAGTGTTCCAATTAGCTATTCATATTTCTTGTTCTAGTTATAAGCTTGTGTTTGCCGATATTGTATACCCCTAAGCTTTGAATAATAATTGAAATTATGGAAGAAATGATGAGGATGATGAGGAGTTTGGAGGAGAGTTCAAAAGAGGCTGGACTGCGTGTAGCAGCCATTATGAAAGAAAATACTGAGGCTTTGGAAAGGAAACTTAAAGAAAATTCTGATTCTTTAGAAAATAAACTTAAAGAAAATTTAAACGATAAACTTAAAGAGAATTCTGATTCTTTAGAAAATAAACTTAAAGAAAATTCTGATTCTTTAGAAAATAAACTTAAAGAAAATTCTGAGTCTTTAGAAAATAAACTTAAAGAAAGTTTAAATGATAAACTTAAAGAAAATTCTGATTCTTTGGAAAATAAATTTAAGAAAGTTCTGATTCTTTAAAAGGTAACTTGAAAGAAAATTTAAATAGTAAATTTAATTCTATGGAGAGTAAATTTAAAGAGAATTCCGAAATTTTGAAAATGTCACTTGAGAGTAAAATGTGTAAATTATGCGAAAAAACACATGAGCTCGAAACTTCATTAGCTACTAACGCAAGTTTAATGGACGATAAATTTCGCGATGCCGATCTTAGATCCCAAAGCTTAGCTGATAGGATAGAACATGGTCTTAGGAAAGTTGGTGAAGACATGATCAACCTAGAAGTCAGAGTGAAGAAGGAGAGTAATGAGATGGGAATTCTAGTTGTTCAACGGTTGACAGAACAATTCAAAGAACTTGTAATGGGAGAAATAAGAGAATGTGTGATTAATGAATTGCAAACTGAAATTAAAACCACAGTTGTCAATGAAATTAAAGACTTACTCAAGCTGGGGAATCAAGAGGGAATCAAGGAGATTAGGGAATCTTTGTCATCCCATATTCAAGTAATTGCCAAAGATATCCAAGCAACTCAGAAGGACATCTCAGATATGACAGGGTCATTGAAAAGTCACGAGGCTGTGATGAACCAGATATCCATTGATGTTAAGGAGAATTGTAAAGAAACTGAAGCAATTAAGAAAATGGCAGAAGAAAACCAGAAGGAACATGAGGCTATGAAAACTCAAATCAAGGACGAGAAACAGTCTGACCATCTGTTGAAAATGCCAAATGTAAGGGTAAAGGAACAGATACATATAAATCTAGGAGCAGCTATAGAAACGGATAGTCAAAGACAGGACGAGGTCAGGACAGTATTTCAATCCAACCCCAAAACTGTATTTAAGAATGTAGAAGATAAGCCTTCTAAATTTTCAGGGCGAGATTCTGTGACACCCGTGGAATTTTTGAGAGAAGCAGGTGATTACCTGAAAGATTCCAAGATCCCTAAAGAAAGACAGATCCGAGTGATAGGGAAATTTTTGGAAGGTCCTGCACTTCTTTGGTTTAGAGCCTTTAGATCCACTCTAACCACTTTTGAGGAGTTTTCTCGTGGGTTATTGAAAAAGTTTTGGTCCCCGGAAACCCAACAGCAAGTCAGAGCAGAATTATATTCTAAGAGATTCTCGACGTCACAACCTACTCGATACTCTACGTACTTTTCTGGACAGCTTTCTAAACTTCAACATTTAGATCCGCCGATGCCAGATAACGAATTAATTACTGCATTGATACGTCAGTTTCCAGCAGACGTCCAAAGGACTTTGATCGCTGCTGATATCTATAATATGGAGCAATTTGACGAAGTATTACAGAAGCTGGATCATACGAACGCTCAATTCTTCCATCAGAAGGGAGGAAAGAATAACAACGCTGTGTACGCTGTTATGGCCGATAGTTATTCTCAAACACCTCGAGAGATTCGAGAGGGGCGAGAAGAGAAAACGCCGAGGGAAGATTCAAATAAGAGAGGATGGAATCAGTACAGTAACAGATACAGTTACAAGCCTTATGCGAGACCGGATGGTGGAAATCGATACAATACTCGATGGAGAAGGCCACGGGATAATCAAGGAAGGTACCAGGAAAGAAGGTACTATGGTAGAAACAACTACAATAACAGAGGGGATGTGGATACTCGTCAGTCCAATGAAGAGTTCAACAAGGAGACGAGGAAAAACATGGAAGCAAGACACCAAGATAACTTGCAATTTTTGGAGCAGAGGCCCAATGAACCAGGTCCATCGGGAACACAACAATCCCGGGAGAATGGTAACGAAAAAAAAAACTTCGAATTCACAGTAGAAGATAGAATTTTAAACACTTTTACTTCCAGAATTATTAAATGGCAAGCAGAGGATGATGACTTAATTCAACAGAATGACGAACGGAAAGAAATGGGTACGAGAATTAGAATGCCAATCATATCATGCGAAGTATTCGGTATGCCTGTCGATACTTTGATTGATACTGGGGCTATGCTTTGTCTTGTAAGCGAGAAGCTTTATATTCTGTGGAAGCTCAAAGAGAATTTAGAGGAAATTCCAGTATCAGGAATTAAGATCCAAGGAATAATACCCAACAAAATATCTCTGTGCAAAACACAATTATACTTATGTATTACGATTGGAGGACATGATTTCCGACATGTGTTTGTAGTAATGAAGGACATGGCTTTTGACATGATATTGGGAGCAGATTTCATTCAGAAATATCAAGCAGTGATAGACATGAAGACAGAGACGATCAGATTCAAGAATACCGAAGAGATTAACTTCGAGGGAAAAGAAGAGGAAGACATCGAGGGAGATGCTCAATGGTCTCTGATTTTTCATGAAGCTGAAGGAAGAGAAGTCTACACTGAGAAGGAGTCCCCAGAGCTAGGGAAAATTTTGGAAGAGTATCACGATATTTTCGATATTAAACCTGGTGAAATTGAAGATTTTGAATATTGTGGAAGTAAACAATAATGGAAGCTATGAAGTCGCCAATACACGAACTGGTAACATCGTGGGAACTTATAATGCATCGAATTTGAAGATTTATTATTCAAGAACCATATGATTTAATGTGTAGATAGGAAAAATAAAAATTTTTTTGAATTTTTATTTTTCGCTAGGTGTGGGGTGGATGTGCCCAACTCTAGGAATGGGTATTCCAAGATTCAGACACCTAGATATCAAGGGAAAGGCTACAGTCGCTTTTGAAAGTTGAGATATTTGAATATCGCGCTACATTTCTTCTCGAAGCAATTGGAAAGAATATACCGCTAAGAGCATGTCAAGTGACGTAGCGAGTAATAGCAGAGGTCGAGGCTATTTATTGATTAAATAGTTAACCATGGAGTAGAGACTTGAGACTTGGATCAGATTACTGGCACGGCCAAATGAAAGAGAATGCACTTAGTATCAAGTAAATCGGACCAGGGATACCAGAGATATGAGGATTTCCAGATATCAGCTGATGACGCGTGACCCTGGCAGTTTTGAATAAAAGCCGGCCGGCCGAGGCATCGATAGCTCATTCCAACACAAGCATTTGCCGAGCAAGTTGCTGCTACGCTGAGCCAAGGCACAAGGTTGCCGGATCTACGCAGAAATAATTTTCAAAGTTGTGATAGTCACAAAAGTGCTGCGCTACGAAGTGGAACTTAGTAAGTTTCCGGCGAGGAGAATCACTGAGGTGATTGATTTTTTTTTCTACAGACATTAGTGGAAATATTTATGTTTCTACATGGACATATACCAGACTTTGTCTAGAATTAGTACTTTGTCACAGTCCAGTAATAACCTAATACTTGGATGTTTAGTCCATTTCAGTCAATTTTCATATTGGTAACTTGTTAACCACTTCGATCTATCAGTACACTGAAGACCAGTCTATCACGGTGGTGTTCATTAGTCTACGCAAGGGAAACTACAGGTTGCTTAGCGCATGGTAGATGGTGTTAAACCATGCCCAGGGAACGATCTTCAGAACAGCCGTTGATTGGTTAGACTGTCAGTGTCTTCTTGTATTGATAAGATTACCGTGAGTTGTGTTACAACTGACATATCTAAGAATAGATCACTTAGATCTGACCCCATTTAAACAAACTGTTATGGCTTTGATAGAAGCCCATATTAAAATGGAACAACAGTTAATTCAAACGTCAAGAGATACTACCACTATGTCTGATTAGACGGATTGTGGATATATAATGGCGGCCGATACAAGGATTATACATGCTTGTCCGATAGGGCATGTCTATGGATAAATCTGGTACAGACCAGGTTCACTACGCTTCAAGACCATCAAGAAATGTAAGCCACATTTGAATTATATTATGCCTAGCTAATTGGAACAAACTATTTTTCGGCAGATGACCAACACATTTATTTTTCTTCGTATTTAAATCTTGCAATGATTTACGCAAGACAGATTAGAGTTATTCTGAGTATTTTCAGCACTCAGAACAGTTGAGGATCGATGACCGAGCATTTCGAGCATTTATTTGAATATTTCATATTTTTGGGAAATCACGGTAATCAGCCGATGTAACTGTAAAAGTTAATAATTATTTTTGTTGAGGAATGGATATTTTTTCCATATTCGAAGATTCGATCATGTGGATTCTCACATAATGAAATAATAATTAAATATATTTAAAATAATATAACTAATAATAATAATAATCCACTAATAATAATAATAATAATTTTCATAATTTTTCTAAATAATTCTGGGATATTATATTTTATAATAATCATATGTATTGAGAAAGAGCCTATGAAGTAGTTTAATCATTTCTAGTTTGGAACAGGAGATTTTCCGAAGGAGAGTGGTTAGCGCAAGCCCGCATTCAACCAACATTTCAGTTCTGGTTGAACAGTTGATATTTGCAATGAGCAAAATATATTTTTCAGATAACACGGAGAGGCATGAAACGGGAAGCAAATGATATTTGTATCAAATAGGATATTTTTGTATTTATATAAAATCGTGACGTAAATACACTCGAAAGTGAAATAAAGATTTTCATAAGTATGGTAAATTCACGGGTTGAACTGAATGGTAAAATAAAATAAACTTGTAAGTTTATTAATCTTCCAGTGTTGATAACAAGCAGAGGCTTGATTTATTGTATAAATTTTGGGAAGAAAATTTATGTGTGTGGAGTAGTTGAAATGCCATTCCCAGGTGCGCATGTTTAAGTCGCAGGAATGAGGAGATTTTTTCGAGCATCAATCAAATAGCAGGTTCGATGGCTCAGGTTTATAGGAGTATTGGAACTACACATTTCGTCGTATGAATGACCCGAAGGTTATTTCTTAGAAACCATCAGTTCTTATTTCAACCTTGTTTACGAATTCCATTTAGACTTTGATTTTGCTAGAACCCGGATTTTTCATGATAGTAGTTTATTCTTCTTCAGAGGAAGACCTTTGCCGTTGTTGTTGTTGTAATATTGTGTTCTTACACAAATAATAAGAGTGGGCCACTGCCAATTAAAAATAATTCTATAACCACGAATAATTTGAAGGATGTTTTCAATCCTAGTGCCATGAACTAAATGAATTTAGTATAAAGCTATAATTCTTATTTCCGCATTCTGTCGAAGAATTGCAAGTTGTGAAAGTTGCTAAAATGGCCATGAATATAAATATTTTTTATAATAATGATTCCAAGTGGAAAATTGAATAGTTGAACAATTTATTGATCAAGTTGATGATTCAGAAATCATATATTTTGTTAGGAACTTGAAGTTCATAATCGAGTCACTTCTCGAAATGTTTAATGTCAGAAGAACAATTAATTTTTGTTGTGCGTCGCACAGTTCTTCGATGCTATGCTCAAGGTCAAATACTTTTCAGGTGTTATTAATATGTGTAAATAATTTGTGTTGATTCAATGATGATAATAATATTTTTCGACAATATATTTTTTGAAACTGGAAAAATAAGTGAAAGTTAAAAATTCTATGAACATTTATTCTACGAGTGTTAATATTATGTAAAAATTCAAACAGTGAACTACGATATTTCCAGTAGAGACAATTAAATTTGAACTGGATTTAATCATAAATAATTTTGGAACACAGTCTACAGGACTATTAATCAGACTTGTGTTTCCAAAAAATAATTGTCAAATGTGTTTGGAAAATTTCTGTATATTGTGTAAATAGGGGTGTGGATCGCCACACGTGAGTGATGCTGCTTTGAGCATTTTTGCAGTCAATTTTAAATTCAAAATAAACTGAGATAATTTTACTTGATGTGTTATACCCAATTGAATCTCCTTCTATCCTTATTGTTGCATTGAGCCAAAAATCAGTAAAGCATTTTTTTCATTTGATGTCGTTTTTGCGATTTGCTTTAACCCATCTGGCGCTCCGGGATATTTTGACTCTCGTGCTGTCTGATTATTGGTAAAATGCATATGTGGTCGTGCGGACTCCGGTCTAAACGGGCACAGTAGGACACCTTAGTTCTATTTTTTTAAGTTTTTTTTGAGTCCTTTTCAGGTTCTTTAGTCACAGACTAGATTGGGAGCGCAAGTCGGTGGAAAATATTTTATGTCCTTTATTTCAGGTTTCTGTCAAACCCGTACGTGTGATTCTGGTGTGTGTATTGTGTCAAAGTGTGTATATTGATTCTTCGTGATGAGGGGTAGAATGTGCCTACCGCCCTCAAATATTGTGGTTGTATTTTTTATTGGAAAGGCAGAGCGCTCTCAGAGACTACTGTACCTTGTCCAGTGCTGATTCTTGGATTTCCGTGGGAAATGCTAAGATATTTATTTTGACACACACACATGTATATTATGTGCTTTTGGGAGCACGCTTCTTCGAGACTCGAGCCAGTGCCACGGCAGGTCGAGCTTATTGACACGTGGGTTGACAGATGTGCAGATTCCACTTTGCGCCCGTCTATGTCTGGTGATTCATCGTTTAGGCAATCCAGCTGACCGACTGACCCCTGTAAGCTATCTGTAGCAAACCTGTTCTTTTAAATGGTCATTGGATCATAATTAAATTGGGAGTTCGCCATGTCCGTTACGAATTACCGCATATCGTATGAAATGAAATGTTTGTTTTACGATGTACATGTTGGCTTTGAGCCTAGTGATTTCTGTGACTCATTTCATTTGTTAGTTTTGTCTGTTGTGACACCGTTTGGTGTATGTAGTATTTTCTTGTAAAAATGACAAGCGGCCATATGTGTTTTTCTTGATTGGTCACGTGTTAATTTACTTGTGTTGATTTGAAAAGTCCTAGTTTTAGGCGTTAATGTTGTTTGCTACGGCAGTTCTTTGATTCCAATTTCGCGCGGAAATTATCTTGTTTTATTTAGTGTAGGAAGTGTCGGATTAGTTTATGTAGTGTTTAGTTGGTTCCCCGTGTCTGTCTAGCTCTAAGACAATGCAGATTCGTCCCCTGAAGGTTTACTGGATGGTAACGAATCTCGCATTAATTTGTACACATCGTGTCGCATGTAGAAAAGCCGCACACGCACATGTCATTGTAGTAATTTGGGACATTTGGTCCAGATGTTACGATCTCTCCAGAGATCAGGCCTAATTTGGCAAATTTTATTAATTCAAGTGGGAGTCATTTGGGAGACCTTGTTTTGTTGTGTTAATTGTAAATAGTGTAAATTGGTTGATCTGTTATTAAATTCATATGTTTTAATCCTGGTATTCACTTTTTCCTGCATGTTATTTTGTTATATGTTACCCTGCATGTTATAAGAAGCGCTTAACAACAACTCTACGAAATGAACTGTTACACCCCCCGAAACTGAGTCTCATATGCTTCTTTGCAAGGGTTCAGTACTCTTCACAAAAATACGTCGTAAGGCAATAAATGTGGCTATGTAGTTACATCCCGACTAAAATGGAATGTGGGCTTTCGTTCAAAAAAGTATGCCTACTACAGGATTCGAAGCATCATTCCACCCGCTCGCGCCCACTATGTACGGTCAGGCTTTAACCCTCTCAGCCACCAACACATGGTAAATCCCGCACGCTAAACGTGCTGTAGTTACTTTAGCCGTCCCACCTCAAACGTTTAAGTCCATCTCAAAGTCTTCAATCACAGTTTATGGTGTTGATTTAACTTTCTACTATTGCAGATCACGTGGCATAAGCTATTAATTCGATCGTATTACGTGTATGTGTGTTATTTCAAGGAGCAGTAAGTCCTATGTTAGTAGAATGGGTCATAGTATTTGGCGGGGAAAAGTTTAAGGTCGGTTTTTCTTTGCTAGACCCATGACCCAATTACATTGCTGTCACACAGTCAGAGCGCAGAGCAATATCGACCATCGGGAGAAATGTGATGTTAGTTGGGTTTCATAAAACTAAATAATAAGTGGCGGGTGGACCACACTGTATATTAGTATTTCTATTCAGTGTCTCGTTATCCTCAGGGTATATCAAGTCCAGCAAGTATTTATATTCAGTTCTAGTTATTCTCAGAGAAAGAGAGCCAACCCTTTACTCTGCTTATCGTCTTATAATTAGTTAAACTGTCGATAAACCTAATTATAGGAAATAACATTTGTCTTTCAGGTCGCAAGAATCACAGGAGAGTTAGAGAACAGCAACTTCCTTGATCTAATGACGGATTTACCTACCAACTACACGAGGCCGAACCCGGGAAATATGTGCTAGTTTCAAGTAGGAATGAGGTTGACGCAGTGCTCACTTTCGCTTCTAGAAGTCAGAGTTATGAGTTGTTCACATCTCATTGTGTCGTGAAATTCTCGCTCATTAAACACTAATAAAACTGTCATGTTGTAGGCATTTATGGACGAATTTGGAAGATTAATGTACTGATGTGATAAGTACAGCACCTTACCACTAATTATACTGACTTCAACTACGAAATCAGTGTGATATTTAGCTCAACTTGTCGGGAAAGATTCAAGTAATTCCAGATATACACCGGGTGGTCCACCTGCCCCTTATTTCCTTTAGGAGGTACGGAATCCAACGATTTCGCAATCACAACCAACCAAAAACAGTGGTAGCTGATCCTACCTAATTGCCTTAGTGCAACTCTACCGTTCAGATCATGCTCGAGAATATACACTGGCAGAAAATCAAATCTCAACACCAAGAAGGAGTTGCGCTTGATAAACGAAATTTGGGAGGAGTGTCTTCACATCTGAAAGATGAATCCTGTACAAATTTGCGCCCTAGTGGACGAAGAGTGGTACTAGTAACACCACAATGACCTTGCAAAGCATGTTTCCTTTAAACACGCGCTGTATACTTCGTGATTGTTAGTCATCGTTCGGTGTTGATGTTGGGAGGTAGGTGTAAATTAAACATGCCCATAAGGAGATGAAGAAGGTAGTACCAGCTGATAACAGAGTTTGACCGGGGCCGTAAAAGAAGGCTCCAAGAAGGTAGATATTATTTCAGCGTTTTGAAGAGAGACTTGGCAGGGATGTATTCACAGTGCATCGGTATTGTCAACAATAGTCACGGGAAGACATTGTCTCAAGAAGCCACATGGCCATGGAGTTGCCGGTGTAATTGTAAATGGTACGGGTGATATCTACTTTCATTCATTATTAGCCTGTCAGACGACCGGCTGATGATCGCTTACTGTAGATCAAAATAGTGTGTGTACTCGAGTTTGAAGGTTGTTAGTGAAGTAACCAATAGACCTACATAAAATCCAATAACATCATCATTTTCGTCGTTCTATTTTATGTTAGTTCATGTAGGTTTGGAATTTTTAATTTATATTTTAATACTTTTTATCGCAGTTGGAACACAAAAAGTGCCCGTTTTTAAGCGTGTTTCAACCATGCGTCACATTTAAGAATTATTATCACACAAACGCGTCATCAGATCGAATCCAAATTTTAACACAATATACATTGGAATGTTGTATAACTGGTTTATTCATTTCAAAATTTTGTGTGTCCAAGAAACAAAGTTGTTATCATGTTTGCAAGGTAACTTTTTCTCGGCTCGGGGTGGTTGGAAAATGTAGTTCTTGGTTGCGTTGTAATCCTTATACATCAAAAAGGTGTGCTGTATGATTGTGAAATGCGTAACTTAATTCACTTATTTTATATAGGTTTGTATTTGTACGGGGAATTAAGACATGGTTCACCAGTTAGCCGCTCCGGTGAAAGCTGTACAACGTCCAGGATGGGCTCCATCACGCGTCATGGCGCACCTCGCTCGGAAGTGATGGATTCGATCTGATGACGGGTTTGTGAGATAATAATTCTTTAATGTGACGCATGGTTGAAACACGCTTAAAATCGGCACTTTTTGTGTTTCAACTGCGATAAAAAATATTAAAGTATAAATTAAAAATTCGAAACCTACATGAACTAACGTAAAATAGAACGATGAAAATTATGTTATTGGATTTTATGTAGGTCTATAGGTTACTTCACAAACAACCTTCAAACTCGAGTGCACATAATATTTTGGTTGACAGTAGTGTCCGTGTACTAATATGAGTATTATTCTGGACAGCATCATTTGACTCGTTATTTTCCATATTTCTCCTGAAACGAGATTAACATAGAAAACCCCATTTATTTCACACAGTGATGGAAGAGAGATGTGTGCAATATTCGTATGCTATCGGTAACATCATGGGGTTTTAGTGCATACGATAAGATGACCCGTTAGTTCATGATTTAACGGCGAATACTAGATAAGTGCATCTTGTAGCTTTAATTGTGATTGTGTTGTCTTTTGCATAAATATCCCACCCCAAGCAGACTTGCGATGATCGGTAAACTATAGATAATAATAATTGTTGTTTTAAGGGGCCTAACATCTAGGTTATCGGCCAAACTATAGATAACTTGTTACTTTAGAAACTAATAAACTTTTATAGAAGCAATGTTCCTTAACTAGCGGTGTCTGGAAGACAAGCGTTGAGGATAATTTGTGAATCTACTTGAATTTTAAGGTGACCTACGGCTGATATTTTGTGATTAAAATATTTTAGTCTTTGTAGAACAAATAGCTCCTTTCGCTGTCAAAAATGTTTTTTTTAAATGTTTTGTCAAGGTGGTAGTCTACGGTTGCGTATAGTGTATGACAGATCTGAAATATATACGAAACTTACTTATACAGGTTATCATCGGTTGATTGGAAGTATTTCTGAAAACATCTAAATATGGCACTACGATTTTTCTCTTCAGAAATTAGCAATTTGGAAGTTAAAAATCATTTAATGTCATAAATATAAAAATTGAAAGTAAGTTTTGTTCATGTATGTAACAACGCAGTGCTAAATGTTAATGTTACACATTTAAAAATTGTGATACAAGGAGCTTTCTTGCCGTGGCGTACCTCATAATCACTAAAAAATTGATTATGGAAGACTGAACCAACCAACTGTTTTCAATCTAGTAACTAATATTTACTGCACAAGTATGCATACAAAGTTTAGTACTGATATCTTAAAAAATGTACAAGTTGAAATGTCCAGCCATAGGTCCCCTTAATTGTATTGTAACTGCAACTGAAATATTTAATGTCATATTTTTGCAGTTTATGTTATGTTTCAATCTAGACAAAAATTGCCGAATCTTTTTTTCTTTTTCAAACTCTTAAAGTTATTTTTCTTTTACTTTTAACTTCAATCACTACTACTGTTTAACCAATTAACTTTCACTCTAACCAACGGATTTTGATTAACTTTCCCAAGTGTGGACACTAGAAATTAGATTATATTAAAATGGTTATAAGCAATACGAATTGTGTGTGCAAGAGGATTCACGTTCGGGTACGAGCCTAGCTTCTCCCTGGGGAAGAGCAGTAGCCGCAGAATGAAGTGATTCAAGACACGGAACGGTACGCCCTCCCTAGCAAGCCTCTCTAATTACAACAATCGATCAGGTCGGTCCAGAGGATCGGCTGCTGGGTTGTTGGAGTGGGGGTACAATGAATTCCATCCTGACAGCTTTATAGTGTTACTACCTCTCCTATAGGCTATCAATAATCATTATGAGGCTATTTAGAACAAGAAGACGCCTCCTGTTCGGCCATATCCCCGAAACGTCATCGTAATATGCTAATAAGACTGCGTACAATTAATGTAAATTTTAAATAGCCTGATAAGGCCTCAGGCGCTGCAGGATCAGGAAGCAATTACATCTCTTTCCAGCTCTCTTGCATGAGCGTTTTTACCATACCGTAAATACAAAAGAGTTTCAAAAATAAGATGACAATATCTCGTACGGAGAATCTTTATTTTACAGACACATATCACGATACCTAGTAACAAAATCACCATTCTTGTCTTAAGACTTGTTCCAGCGGTACATAAAGGTACCAATGCCGGCATGCAAGGAATCTGTCTCTGTACCTTATCCTTCTAAATACTCTTGGTGATCTACCCATTGTTGGAAATATTGATAGAACTCACTGAAGTATATTAATTAACTGTAAAAGTAGATAGGCCTAAAGAATACCAGACTGAGCACCTGAAACATAGTAAACACAAGTCACTGCCTTCTGTACTTGTTCGTGTTATCCTACACCTGTATGATGAGTAAGATAAATGCCAATTTTAAACTCTGCATGCCAAATTAGAAGAAATCAAGTGGAGTACGATACAAGGAGATGCAATGTAAGCCATTACCGAAGAAAGGGTCGTGGTTCAATCGACTATCCACCCATACTTGATATTTTTTGAGGCCATTACCATCAAGATATCGCTACCAAATTCGAGGGATGACGCTTCAAATAAAAATAAATTTAAAAAATGTGCTAACTTCCATGACTTCATTGACAGCTCCGCTTAAGAGAGTATGGAATTAGATATAGTATTGTCCTCTCTCTCGCACTCGTATGCCCAGCAATACCTACGTCCCTTCTCTTTGCCCCCGTCATTGTGCTTATTTCACAATAATGCAAAGTGAGAAATTTGTGTGGTCGTATAGAAAATAGTCCGCTCTTACAATTGATGGACAATGTAATTGATAACAGAACTTTTCAGTTGGTCAGCACAATATTGAGTGACCAATAAGGCAACACTGAAAAAGTACGTCAAATCTCTCTGTACGATTTAATGTTACTAACGGACCCGTGCGAGAAATCTCGCATGTTTTTAAACCACACTTTCCCCAATAGGTTTATAAAGAGAGACTTAGGGAGAAAGGTTGTTATGTTTTTATTTCAACCAAATGATTTCAGTTAGAATTCCAAGTTCTACGTTCCCTAATTTAAGAAGGCAATCGCTGGAAATTGGATCATCATAACACTCACCGGTTATTCGATATTTATGAAATTATACGATTTGGGTACTTATTCCTTTGATTTACTGTTTCTGAATTCCATTCTAAATGATTAAAGAAAGACCTCAGAATGTTAAAATGACATGAAACAGGCATCACAGCGGCCAAAATGTGAAATGGACAGGAATTATGGAGCGTATTTTCCTACAGCAACAGTATATGCAAATCGCACACTTCGTACATTTTTCTCAAAAGTAATCTTTTAAAGATATTATAGAAATTTATGAAATTAGAGTGCAATTCGTCACTGCTAATGTCAATTCTCTTTCATTTGAATACTCATTTGTCACGATCGGTCGCTTACGAACGCCACAGGAGGGATCTATACTACTGAAATAACATACAATGATGATGATAAATGTTTATTGAAAGGCCTATTTTTCATTATTACTTCATTTCGGCGCGAACTTAATATTCGCAGGTAAAAACTTATCATGCGGTAAAGTTAAAAAAAGCAATGATCAAAAACATAATATTATTTTTTTGGATTGCCTGATATTGATATTCCCTGCTCTATGAGTCTTACATAAGAATAGAAAGCTGTAGGCTATATTTGTATTGAATACTGCTTCAATATTCTCGGATGGTTAAACAGAAAAGTTATGTAGCAAGACACGTTTTAGTTATTGACTGTACGTTGATGTCAAGTTTAGCAGAAATGTTTTAACACTTCTCGCACTGCTTACACCTAACTGCATGTTATGTATTTTACCTATTATTTTCCAAAAATTCGTCAAAACGTAGCATAACTCAGGTAACATGATATTCGTGAAAACAAAAACAAAATCGTAATAATATAACGCTTTGTGCCAATGAGATGGAAATCACTGGGTTTGATATTGGGCCAATTTCCATGACAGGACACCTCAGTAAGTGGTCAATGAGTTTCCTCTGATGAGGTACTCGTCAGACTCGAACAACGGATCACGCACTTTCATGTTTCCATATTTCAGCTGATATTGCCAGGTAATGTTGTTCAATTGTTTTCAGTTGTTTTCAAAAATTCAAGATGGTGAGAGTCCGAAATTTTAAAAGAAAGTGTTTATTTCTCGTATACCATTTGAGTGATCAAAGTGGAGCTTCGTATAATGAACCACCATAAGTATCTTTGTCTATTGGCTCTGAATTATCTCACCTTACGTTTCAGAAATTTGAGAAGTCGTGCATCTGACCTATAGTCATCGCGCCAGGAGATGGCAGTTCAACACGCTGTGACGGGGGATCTTGCAGTACGCATGCGCGGCCCGCCTATTCCAAACCTAGATATATCGGCTTCGCGCATGCCAATGGTTGTTAACGCAGCAGACGACACGCAGTCAGTGAAAGAAGGAATGTGCTGAGTGAGTGAAGCAAGTAGCGACCAACTTAATGTTTTCGGAATGCGGGATACGCAGTGAGCGGGAAGACATCTGCAGTTCAAACCCAATAGCCAACTCGTGGCGCGATATCAATACCTTAAAATGAACTGCTGTTATTCGTCACAAGAAAAGGCCATCTTTACGACAAGAAGTTATATATGTCCTAGTGCGTATTTTTATTCTACTGGTGGCGGTGATTGGTTTAAGGGTTAGAGCTTCGAGATCATCTGCTCCAATTTTCTAGTGTAGGTATCGTAATTCATAGAAAGGAACATCTCTTACTGATATTCTATTGAACCGATTAGATCACTCCCAGGAACGAAATATTCTGGCACATAATTCTTTACGGCTGTATTCATGTATTGCAAATAGCGCTTCATCATGTGACTTTGAACATATGCTGGAGACGTATTCATGTGAGTTATCTTGAACATCGATAAAAGTTAAGACAGGCCAAGCACTAGTGAAACCACTTTGCTATATCATAATATTATTTTTATGTTTAACTACATTGTTTGCATATTGAGCCATGCGCTTGACATTATTTCCCTAGGCTCAAAAAAATGATATGACGATAAACTGCACCAAGACAGTAATGCTGGCATTCCGTAAAGGCGGGAAACTATCCGCAGATGAGCATATACTACTAAATGGAGAACCCCTAGTCAATGTAAATCATTTCAAATACCTAGGAGTAATAATGCAAATGCAAGGGAACGTATTCACGCGACATGTCAGGGATAGAACAACATCGGCCATAAAAGCAATGCAAGACATAATGCAACTGGGAAATCTATCTTTACAAACCGCAATGAATTTATTCAGAACGAAAATAACTCCAATAGTGACATACGGCATTCAAATAACTTGGGATCATTTGACACAAAGTAACCTTCGAGAGATAGAAAGAGTTAAGTCTACTTTCCTAAAGAAAATTCTGCACTTATCAAAATACACGCCATCTCGTCTAACGTACGTACTAGCAAGGGAGACTTTCTTCATAGAAGACCTGCGTTTGGAGAACTCCCTACCATCAACAGTGCAATACCAGAGACTGATCGAAGAACTAAACCTCAAGCGTAATGACATATGGCCTGATTTCTACTCCACAGAAGCTCTTATGTCGACGGACTGGATGAATGCCAACTTTGAACTGCGGCATACGATCACCCGTTTTGCAGTCCACGGTTTTCATTTTAAGATATGCACAGCAAGAGGATTTCATGACCCAGGCCCCCAATGCACCTGCTCTCTGTGTGGTAGTGCTTGTGATAGATATCACGCCATTTCCTGCGCCCAGAGGAAAGTATCGCTAACACGCTTCTGCTGCGAATAACTATATATATAGCAAACAGAACCTGTCAGACACTTTGTATATAGACACTTTGATGAGTAAGATTTAAGTTATTAGTATTAGTTTTGTATCTCGGCATGGCTATTTGCTGCAATAAATGATTATTATTAAAATCCATTTAGGCTATCCATGGAAAATATTTTTACCTGCCGGGATAGTTTTCAGATGGAAATGTCCTAGAACATGTGAAAATAAGCTATATAATTCATTTCCGAAATTACTAGTTCATGTTAACTACGATAATTGCGTGTAAAACCAGTCTAGTTCATTTGCGATATGATTGTGTGTAACACTATCTCATGCCACGATGTAGCATTGCATGTAATTTTATGACCCTTCAATTGCATTCATGTACGAGTTAAAAGATATAGAGCGGGGAGGGGGAGTTACTGAGGTAACTCATAATGTAAACTGTTGAGAGTCACATCGTTGCAAAGTGGCAGAGGTGGAGGCCTGGGTTCAATTCCCGGCTCTGCCATGAAATTTTATTCTGGTCTGAGGGTTGGAACGGAGTACACTCAGCCACATGAGGTAAAACTGAGATGAGGTGGGTTCGATTCCTACCTCAGTCATCCTGGAAGTGATTTTCTATGGTTTCCCACTTCTACTCCAGGCAAATTCAGGGATGGTGCCTAACTTAAGGCCAGGGCCGATTCCTACCCAAACCCTACCTCAATTACAATTACACACACTAGTACAGACATCACAGAGACGCAGGTTATCAGACAAATTCTACATACACCCAAGTAAACGGGGCTACATGACCACGATGTCGCGAAGATCCCAAATAATCAACAACAACAAATTGTTGAGACGTAAAAGTAATAATAATATCGTATGGCCTCGGATGCCGGGTGCAAGCTTTGTTATTTGTGCCCAGAGGGCAGCTTGCATGATGAATTTTATCGCTCCTTGGAGCGCTATGAAAGTCAAGGAGGTTAGATATCTAAGCTCGTTGACACTATAGCGCTTTCTAGTAGAGAAAGCAGGAACTTTTGTGTTGGCGGAAAATCCCGAGATTAATTTTGCCAATTTGAACACGGCCTATGGGTTCTTTAACACGCCAACAACGTATAACATGCGTCTTGTGATTTTGTCGCCTTTCAAAAATCACTGACCACGGCCAGGATTGAACCTGCAAGCTTAGGGTTGGTGGACCGACACGATAACCACTCACCCACCTTGGCAAGCGACCTAAAAGTGAGAAATATAGAATAAAAGGATATGGTTCCGAAAAAAGTAATACGTGAGAGACGATGAGACTGTGCTATTCTGAAGGAGGGCAATGTAGGTCGAATACACAGATTGCATGCGTTCATTACTGCTGCATTCCAGAGCGGAGTTGGCTTCCTTGCGTGCAGGAAGAAATTCATTAACTCCAGTGAATGACGACAATTATTATTATTATGTTCAGTTTGAAAGAAAGGAAACCTTCTGTTCCACTCACGCATCTTTTGTTTTGGCTCGAACGAACTTCATTCCCCTGGTTAAGTATAATGATAATGTTATTGGTTTTACGTCCCTTTTAAATACTGCGGCGTTTAGAGCCGCCGGGTTGCCGGAATTTCACCCTGAAGAGGATCATTAACGTGCCAGTAAATCTACTAACACGACTCGCTCGCATTTGCCTACCCTCAAATGCCAACTGACTGGGTCGGGATTCGATCCCGCTATCTTGGGATCAGCAGGCAATAACGTTAAATTGAGCCACGCAGTGGATGGCATTAGTCCCTTACGAGAGATGTCATATTCCTACATATAAACACCTCGTGGAGCATTGGCTAGCAATCTTCAACTAAACTGGGGCATAGTACTCTGCAGCTGAAAACACAAGCCCCAAAGCTGTACATCGAAGTGAAGTTGTTGATGAACCCCAAGTTGTGCCACATAGTTTTTGGACTATATTGTTGCGGGTTCTTACTTTGGATTGCGTATTGTGGAGGTGTTGTCTAAAGGAGAGTGTTCTATCTAATGTAACTCCTAGGTATTTAGGGAATCTATTACGTCTCAATAATTGATTTCCAATGAACACCTGTAATTCTTTATTAGCCATCTTGTTGTTTAGATGGAAGCAGCATACTTCTGTTTTGTTAGTATTAATAAAGACTCAGAAAATTCTATGGGTAGGCCTATATTTACACTAATTTTGGGATCATTATTAACATCTTGAGCATGAGATAGCCGTCAGCCGAGTTGATTCATATTACGTAAATATATGTCCAGTAATTCCCCTAATTACGGTTATCTCCCAGTTACGAATGAGTGAAATTTGTCGCCTGAGTAGTGTAAGCAATTAAACCCTTTGCCGGCTGCATGTAGCATTTTTAAGGTAAGAAGAACCTTGGTAGGTGACAAAAATCTTCGAAAATGATACTTTAGGCATTCAGGGCTAATTGCAATATAAAGCACAGGATCTTGTTGGAAAAACTGAATAAACATAAAAATGAGTACCGGTATTTAATTACTCATAAATCAACAAGATGCATCGTGAGAGGACATGCCCACTTTTGCTGAGACCTGTGTAAATAATTTCTCTTGGTGAGAGATACGCAGTCTTCATGTAGGTAGCACAGATATATTTGAGGAATGTTCTAGATTTACCATCGAGGTGAGACATTTTAGTCAAAAATTAACTTAATTTTTTAAAGAACGGATTTGTTTTTGTCTTTTGAGTTTATTGTATTACTCAAAAAATTCGGGATCAAAATACATGAACTTTTTATCTATACGACTCCTGTTGCTTCTATCTTACTCACACGGACAACAAAGATTTTCAAAGTTACACTGTTTTGTCCGAAGATAAAAAGTTTCATTGAGATTTATACATTTCCATCCCGGTAGCAAAGGAAGCAGAGATTACTGCATCACATACGGCTTGATTTTACACATGAGTAGAACTTCACCCCCTCCCTACCTTTCCAATATTATCGACAACAGTGCTCAAATACATCACTCGTAATCACCAGCGGTATCAGCTGCAGTGAAAGTGCGGGAGTCGCTCGGTCGATATGATCTCCGCAGCATCCCCCAGGACACCTGCTGTCCGCTAAGATATACAGCTCTCTAGTGTCTGCTCTGGTTTCGAACCAATGATTTATATGCGAGACAACATCTATCTCCTTCCCACGAACAAAAATAATGTGAATTTGGCATAGGGTCAAATACCAGTGAAAATTTGTTACCTTTGGAGGAAGGAACGCCATGTAAAGGTCTCACGTATCTATTCGTGGCTGATGACAGGGAAGTCCCAAGGTCAATAATTATGAGCTATTCCGAAAATTCCAAATATTTCAGAATTAGCCTAATATCTTTTTCCAATTTAAAAAATTGTTATGCCTTCGAATACCCGCTGAGGTGGTTAGACGTTGGCGATTTACAACCGCATCACGAGTTCAAATCTCGATCGGTGCATGCGAAATTTAAACTCGATAATGGTACAGGTTTTATCCGGGATATTTGGTTCCCCAGTTAGTTTAATTCGCCACTTCCTGGTGTAGCGGCAAGCATTCATGACTGTCGCCCCAGATAAATTCAACACACACCCAAATACTAGGGGCTAAATGAACACTCAACTGAAACAACAACAACAACAACAATTTAATTCATCGTTCATTAATGATCGATAGAAAAGCTCGCAAGGTACAAATCGACAATGTTTAGGAAACAAAATGATCAAAAAGCTGAACTGAATAAAATCATATTTAACGCAATTTTTCCGCCCATATTTTAACTACAATCAATTTTAAATTCATACTTCTCCATGTTGGTCTTCTAACTCTCAATTAGTCGTAGTTAAGAACATCATATATCTCTAGGCCTAACGTTATCGTGTTAGAAGCCATTTTTCAGTGTTGCCTTAGTAATTGAAATTTATTGTTTATCAGCAAATTAATAAATTTCAAGTACAGTAAATGTTCTTCAAGATTTGGGAACCAACCATTACAATTGGCACAATCGTGTTGACCAACCGAAAATCATTACATTTCCATATCTATGACGCTAAGGTGTATGTTTCACAAAACTCAAGCTCTTAAACCAGAGGGAGTTAGAAGGTTCAGTTTGTACCAAAATCTTCCAAATCGTCTGAATAGCACAGGGAACATTTTACACTTCTTGTATTCACCTAGATACTAATAATAACAACATGCCACCTATAAAGTAACTTCATTGATCTGGATAAAGACTTAATGTATGTTATAAAATTTTGTATTAAATACTACGGGAGGAGTTTAATACGACGGTTGCATTAAGGAGGATAATATATAACCAAACACTATTTAACACATTTAAAGAGGAGCTACTGATACCTTAATTTCATTTCAAGAGACCCGATTTTCAATGTTTTTTTTTTATAAACGTTTGGATATATGTTAGAATCGCCACATATCCACATTGGACTTTTCACTCTAAATTCTTATACGAATTCCGAATTTCTCCATCCTATACAACAAGGTTAATTTATGTTCGTCGTAATAACTGGTTGGCACCTACTCAAAATTAAAAAAAAAAAAAACTCCGTATTGAAGAAGATTCAGCTTACTTAATCAAGCTCTGAAATGAATTATTTTATTGATTTTAGAACTTTATTTTCAAAATTATTTTTGTATATATTTTGATTTTTTAAGCTTAACGTTTTTACACTCACAATTAATATTTCTCACTTTCTAACTACTTTTGAAAAATTATTGTAAACGGACCAATATTACATTTATTTTATTTAATAATGCATTTGAAAGGATATCCATTTTATTACTATATTTCATTTACTACAAATATTATCATTAACTTTTCATTTATTATTTAGATTTAAGTCATATACACTATTTTTGGTTTTTAATTCTTAATTGATTTTCATTTTCAGCTGAAGATGACCTCATTGAAGATCGAAACATGTCCCAATATATAATATATATATTTGTTAAGTATTGTTTTGGCATATAATTTTAAACGTTTTAATATTAATTTACTTCTTGAAAAGTCACCGCAAATAGATGTAATCGTTTATTAAGTGCGTTTAAACAAATAAACAAGACGATAGCCCCTGCCAGATCTGTGCCACGTCAAGCCCGCATAACAGTAGAGCCGGGTGGATACATAGCCTACACATGGGGCGCTCACAAGTAAACGATCGTATCAAATAAGCATTCAGAAGAAATAGAGTTACCCACTGCAGTGACGAACTGCACAGTGATTTCATAAATATCGCCAATCAAGTGAGATTAAAAAACAAACATGACGATAGCCACCACCAGAACTACTGTATGTAGCGACGATAAAGCCGGGCAGGTAGTCGATACACATGGGGTGCTTACAAGTAACCGATCTTAACAATCAACATTCGAAGGAAAGAGAATTATCCACAGTGGTGACGAAGTACACTCAGATTTTGCAAATATCGACAATTTGTTTAAAAAGTGAGTTTAAACAAATTAACAGGATGATAGTTTTCGCCAGAACTGTGTGGCGTCGAGCCCACATACCAATAAAACGGAGGGAGAGTTCGCACACGTGTCCACTAATTTAGCTTAAAAAACGCCATCTCTGTGTTAGTTTTAACGGTACTCCTTTAATAGTTGTGAAGTTTATCGCCGGTAAACTCCATGTTGAAGTGGTGCCTTAAGAAATTAAAGTACAGTCAGTTGTTGCTGTTGTTTCAGTTGAGGGGCTTGGACATCGTGGTCATTGAGCCCCGTGTACTTGGACGTGTGTATTTGTGATTCAGTTAAGAATTGAGAAGGAGATGGCCGTGGCCTTACGGTAGGAACCATTCTGACAATTGGCCTGGTGTAGAAGTGGGGAAACCTCGTTAAACCACTTCCAGGATGGCTGAGGAGGAAATAGAAAGCACCCCTCGCAGTTTTGCCTCACGAGGCTGAGTGTATCCTGTTCTAGCCCTCAGACCAGAATTACATTTCTTGGCAGAGCCGATAAGCGAACCCGGACCTCCAGGGTGACAATCAAAATCGCTAGCCGCTACAATAGGAGGTGGACTGAGAATGCAATGAAGCTACTACTACTTCTAAATACAGACTTATCTTACATATTGAAGAAGAAATTGAATCAAAAGGAAAACAGGTAGGCTTAATGAAAGGCAGCAAGAAAAGAAATTCCTTCATCCCTCGAAGAATGATGATTGAGGGACTTGGAAGTAAGAAGAGCCATGAAAGGCAGTTAGGAAAGGGGAAAGAAGAGAGAGCCCACCCCAAAGTCAGAGGAGAAAGGGGAAACGCGAAACCAGCTCAGGAATCCCTGGGGACGCCATCTCCCAAACTCACCAGCCGTGAGCTCTTGAGGGTTTAATACTACCCAAGATGCATCATACACGGTGGGGCTACACACACCCTTCCTCCGTTAGAACCTTGTGGAGAAGGCAGGAGATTGGATAATAATGATAATAATAATAATTAGAATCATTATAATAATGTTACCGGTTTTACGTCCCTTTTAACTACTGCGGCTTTTAGAAACACCAGGGTGCCTGAATTTTGCCCCGAAAGGGATCTTTAACGTGCTAGTAAATCTAATGATACGACTCACTCGCATTTGTGCACCCTCAAATGCCAACTGACTGCGCCGGGATTCGATCTCTTATCTTGGGATCAGCAGGCGAGAACGTTACCGCTTAGCCACGTAGCCAGTCACAGGAGATAAGAGATCTGACCCCTCGAAGAATGAGGTTATCAGGAAAGATGAGACGAGGGCAATTTAAGGAGAGTTCAGATACCCTAATGCGGTCGGGAATAAAACAAGAGTTGACGAAGGTAGGGGCCCAGCTACATTATGCCAGGTATACAGTATTTCGAACTAATTAGAAATTTCGATATTACCAACTTAATTTCGTCATTATTCTAGATAGATCCATATAGATTAAACATTGGCATGAATCTTACATTTTAAGAAAAGTGGGCTCTTTAGTTCGTCACGGAACAAGTAAGGGGAAGCAATATCGGACTCAGCTGGAGCCCCGTGGTCACCAACCCACGTCCCACTAATTCTGATCCCCATACACAAGAGTTTTGCTTCATTCCACGGCAAGTCGCCCCCAGAATGACACTGTTGAAGTGATAGTGGATTAAAGTAATTTCTTCACACACATTTCATTGAGAACCAGTGCGTCGCGTCTGGGTCGTTCCGAGCTGAGCCTACAGCCAAGTGTGATTCATCATAATGCCGAGAATGTGTACAGCTACTGCTGCTGTGGTTTTAAAGTTGGCAGAGAGTGTGTTGACGAAGGGAAATTACAAATATGAAGTAAAGATCTGCAGCAAAAGCGGGATGATTTCTCCCCCCTGAAATTACTGCTTGAGGTCACGTCACAGCCACGGACGACTTTAACCCGCGAGGACTGGCGCATGGGTATTTTGACCCGAGGCTTAAATAATGCTCTATATTTTGGTTTTGGTCAACCCTCATTTCCTCTCGCTTACTGTACCTTCCTCCCTAGCCTTGAACTTCACCCTGCAAAAGAAACATGTCCTTAGCTTTTTGAGCACACAAGTTATTTCTTTATTATTTACGGTCGGGTCAGATTTACCCATGGCCCCAGTCATCGCGTGACAATTTTCGGCTTACGCTGGTCGGGACAATCTGTGAAACATACAGTAAGGGGGTAAATCCAAATTTTTGCTGCAGGTACAGTAACATAGCTCACGTTCTTGTTGATCAATGTTTAGGGTCTAGGGACACCTTGGTCATCAGCTCGTTTGTTCAAAAGAATCGAGATGACTGCTTTGCCGCCACTAGCAAGGCCGATTATACTGTTACGAAAATTATTGTCATTTCTCTGCAGGTTAAATTTGAAAAATATAAATAAACCTCATTTTATATTGGGAATAGTTCATAGGAAGACACCAGGTGTAAAATTACTTCATTAACATCCGTACGACTATGACAAAAAGGGAGCGACACACTGTGGGTCCAAATGACCCGGCGCCAGTCCTCGTGTTATATTTTTAGCCTACTTTCGATTTTTGCAAAAAATGAAAGTAGACTTATGAGATCAACACAGGGCGAAAAATTGTGTGTCTGTCTGTGTGAGTGTGTGTGTGTACTCTGAATGTCTACCCCCCCCCCTAACAATTCGAACACGGTGAAACCGAATTGAACGAAATTTGGTACAGAGGTAAAACTAGCAAAGGGCACCTCAGTGTCATGTTTTATATCGCCGCCATCTTGACGGAAACGTAATGGCGGCGACCCAAATGTTGAAAGCTTAAATCAAATTAAGACTAACCTAATCATCCGATCTCTTCCAAATTTTGCAAAAACATATATTTATATAGCGAGCGTCTTCTGACTAAACTACAAGGTCATCAGCCCAATAGTTTGCAGATGGCGGTCATGTATGTGTGCAAATCGATTCCCCCTATCAATTCAAACACAGTAAAACCGAATTCAACGAAATGTGGTACAGAGGTAGCACTAGCAAAGGGCACCTCAGTGTCATATTTTATATCGCCGCCATCTTAATGGAAACGGAATGGCGATCACCCAAATATTAAAAGCTTAAATCAAATTACGACCAACCTGATCATTTGATCTCTACAAAATTTTGCAACAACATACCTTTTTGTGGGAAGCATCTTTTGACTGAACTACAAGGTCATCAGCCCAATAGTTTGCAGATAGCGGCCATGTATGTGTGCAAATCGATTCCCCATATCAATTCAAATACGGTGAAACCGAATTGAATGAAATTTTTGACAGAGGTAGCACTAGCAAAGGGCACCTCATATTCATGTTTAATATCCGTATAGTACGTTGTATTTCGACAAGCTACTACAACCAACATTCAATTATACTCCTTGAAGAGGACAAAGAGTTATAAGAATACCCATGCATTTAGGAGAAATTAGGCTGTATGTTCTTTACTGAACATCTTGTTTCTCGCCAGTTCTCAAGGGTTAAAAAGAACTTGTTCCGTAACGGACTAAAAAGCTTATTTTAAAAAGAAATCCTTATTCCTCTAATTATACAGATTTAGAGTAATATCTTTATTTAAGAAATTAATGATGATCGTAGCATTGGCATGATAAGAGTTGCTCAAATATAACTGAATTAGTGTGGCCAAATAGAGCAATACAGTATGTTCAGAATTGTTTCCTTGCACAGGTTCTGAGATGTTGAATCTACGGCTTAAATACTCAGGGAGAGTTATTAGGTTGTTGGTGTGACTGCTATATCTGGGAATGTGCGCAAATATCAGTTATGGCTTAAGCTACACTGTATATACAAAATTGGTCAGAAATCCTCTAAATGTTATGAAATATGGAAGTTACATTCAGTTAAACATGAAACCTATTAAAGTACGTAAATTGATTTTGGTAACACTGATATATACAGTGTGCGTGTTGCTCAAAATCTATCTACCACGTTAAGACATTCTAATGAATATTTTCAAATTGTTTGTATGAACAGACTTTGCGATATTAGGTCTAGGGTTGAAATATTCTCAGAATGTTACTAGGCAGTTGCTAGTCCCTGGACTCTGTAAATAGGCAAACTTCTGTGTCCTAAGGCACACGTTGCACGTGCAATATTATATACTAGCAGTAGTACCCGGTTTCGCCCGGCGGAATGATGATAATGTCTCAAAGTCTCCTTAGAAATATAATGGACTTAAAATCTAGGTCATTTGCCCCCAAAGACAATGAGGGCGTAACTTCTAGGTAATTTGGCCCACTGATCACGATTACATTGAAAGTTACTACAGAACTGACATATGAAAGTTAGAATATAATACACACATCAAAAAAAGTTTTGCATCACCTCGGTTCCCAGATCTCCGGCATATAGACGTTGACTGTGTATATTGTATCCAAGATACAGTCCCTTTGACTGTTCATAGATGTCACTAAAACTGCTCAAAGATGTAAACAACCATGCATGAGCAGGGCCTATTAGACGGAGGGGGTACGACAGCCGATCAGTTCCAGTCATTCCACCAGGACGAAGGTACGCTGCTCATGTTGTCTGTAGTTCTACCATGCCTAGAAGGTCAATACCGCAGTTCGATCGCGTCCGCATTGTTACTTTGTGTCAAGAAGGGCTCTCAACAAGGGAAGTTTCCAGGCGTCTCAGAGTGAACCAAAGCGATGTTGTTCGGACATGGAGGAGGTACAGAGATACAGGAACTGTCGATGACAGGCCTCGCTCAGGCCGCCCAAGGGCTACTACTGTAGTGGATGACCGCTACTTACGGATTGCCGCTCGGAGGAACCCTGACAGCAATGCCACCATGTTGAATAATGCGTTTCGTTCAGCCACAGGACGTCGTGTTTCAACTCAAACTGTGCGCAATAGGCTGCATGATGCGCAACTTCACTCCCGACGTCCATGGCGAGGTCCAGCTTTGCAACCCCGACACCATGCAGCGCGGTACAGATGGGCCCAACAACATGCTGAATGGACCCCACGGAATTGGCATCACGTTCTCTTCACCGATGAGTGTCGCATATGCCTTCAACCAGACAATCGTCGGAGACGTGTTTGGAGGCACCCTGGTCAGGCTGAACGTCTTAGACACACTGTCCAGCGAGTGCAGCAAGGTGGTGGTTCCCTGATGTTTTGGGGTGGCATTATGTGGGGCCGACGTACGCCACTGGTGGTCATGGAAGGCTCCGAAACGGCTTTACGATACCTGAATGACATCCTCCGACCCATAGTGCAACCATATCGGCAGAATATTGGAGAGGCATTTGTCTTCATGGACGACAATTCTCGACCTCATCGTGCACATCTTGTGAATGCGTTCCTTCAAGATAACGACATCGCTCGACTACAGTGGCCAGCATGTTCGCCAGACATGAACCCTATCGAACATGCCTGGGATATGTTGAAAAGGGCTGTTTATGGACGTCTTGACCCACCAACCACTCTGAGAGATTTACGCCGAATTGTCGTTGAGGAGTGGGACAATTTGGACCAACAGTGTCTTGATGAACTTGTGGATAGTATGCCACGGCGAATACAGGCATGCATCAATGCAAGAGGACGTGCTACTGGGTATTAGAGGTAGTGGTGTGTACTGCAATCTGGACCACAAATGCTGAAAGTCTAGCTGTATGATGGTACAACATGCAATGTGTGGGTCTCATGAGCCATAAAACGAGCTGAAATGTTGTTTGTGTTGATCTCTATTCCCTTTGTATTTAACGGTTCCGGAACTCTTGGAACCGAGGTGATGCAAAACTTTTTTTGATGTGTGTAGAAAAAAGTTATTTCTAGGAATCACAAAGAACTCCCACTTAGATCGCTATTTGGTTAAAAGTTTCGTCTTGTTATGGTTTCACCTGTACGATAAATGTCCGAAGCTATTCCTCCAAGAGAAGCTTCCAGATTTCGCAGACGATACAATAACGTTCCTGAGCATCCAGACGACGACTGGACGGGTATATCAAACTTACAAACTATTAAAAAAACATATTTATAAAATCACAGGCGAGGAAGACTATGTGGTGTTGCTTAGTAGCATAATGGACGTAACATCTAGGTCATTTGCCCTTTTGATAAGGATGATAATGAAGACGACGACTGAACGGGTATATCAAACTTACAAACTATTAAAAAATATAGATATATAAAATCACAGGCGAGGGAAACTGTGGTGTTGCTTAGTAGTATAATGGGCGTAACATCCAGGTCGTTTGCCCTTTTGATAAGGATGTTAATGAAGACGACGACTGAACGGGTATATCAAACTAATAAAAAACATATTTATAAAATCACAGGCGAGGAAGACTATGTGGTGTTGCTTAGTAGTATAATGGGCGTAACATCTTGGTCATTTGCCCTTTTTATAAGGATGATAATGAAGACGACGACTGAACGGGTGTATCAAACTTACAAACTAATAAAAAAAAAACATATTTATATGTGGTGTTGCTTAGTAGTATAATGGACGTAATATCTAGGTCATTTGCCCTTTTGATAAGGATGATAAGGGAAACTACTACCGGTATTGAATTAACACTTCAACTTACAATGCACACAATGTACAGTAATAAAATTAAATATTTTAAAAATCACAGTCGAGAAAGACTGTATGCGGTGGTGATTAGTGGTATCATGCGCGTAACTTCTAGGTCATTTGCACTTATGATGATAATAATAAGGTAATGAAAAATGACTACTAAACGAACATGGTGTAATTTTAAAACTGATATAGGTAATTCAGATGTCTAAGCTTCGGTGTCTTCCAAAGTCTCAACCTTATTTTCTGGCTTAGGCCTGTACTCGATGCGTCTAGTGAAAGAGCTTATGGCGTACTGCTCGGGTCCAAGCTGCACGAACCTGAGATGATCGCAGATGATGACGAAATATGATGACACACGTTCGGGGTTCCCCGTCCTATTTAGATTGGCCGGGGAATCACTCACTCTTTCGCAATACCACAGTGGCTTGAGTAACGGCCATGTGCTGGCATCAGCATAGACAGCAGATAACACGGCGTGCTCTGGACAGTTCTCTCATGTCACCTCGCGATGAATCAGCAAGCTATTCTCACAACTGCCCCCCCAAGGGTCTCACAACTTGTGGGACTTAGGTTGGCGACCACGGGATCCCAGCTGAGTCTGGCATCGCTTCTACTTCCTGGTGCCGGGCTCCTTTCAGTTCTCTTACCTGTCGGCCTCCCTTGGTCAACTCTTGATCTCTTCCGACCCCGACTGTATTGGGGTATCCGAGGGCTAGGGAGTCTTTCACTTTCCCGCCTTAAGTGGCCGTTGTCTCATCTTTCCTGATACCCTCATTCTTGGAGGGGTCAGCCTTCCTTTCCTTTTCATAATATCTCCTGTCTTCTGCTCAAGGCCCACAAGGAGGCAGGGTGTGTGTATCCCCACCACTTCTGGTACACCCTCAAGGGCTCATGGCTGGTGAGTTAGGAAGCTGGCAACCCCGAGGGATTCCTGAGCTGGGTCAAGTTTTACCCCTTTTTTCCATTGCCTTTGGGACAGACCCCTCTCCTCTTTCCTCTTCCTATCTGCCTTTCGTGGCTCTCCTTCCTTCCAAGTCCCTCAATTCGGATTTATCCAGGGTTGAGGGCATTTCCCTTCCTCCTGTCTTTTATTTCCCTTATTACTTTCTTTTGCCCTTATCTTCTTCTAGCCCGTAAGTTTTGTAGTTAGTTTTTAGTGGTAGTTTCATTTTCACAATCCCCCAAACCATAAGGGGCCGATAACCTGGATGTTAGGCGCCTTAAAACAACAAATATAATCATCATCATCATCATCATCATCACAACTGGCATTGTGCAATAGGGCTACTGTGGTATTTAAAAAAGCCTAACTGCAGGGGATGGAGTGGCCTCTGCGCAATTCCAAGCAGACAGTGTTAGTTGCAGTGTTCCAAAGGGTAAATATACAAATTTTGGTTGAGATCGGTGAAACGGTGTGGATTTGGGCCAAAGGGCCTAAATGCAGGGAATGGAGTGGTCTATCCGCAATTTCAAGCAGACAGTGTTACTCGCAGGGTACCAAAGGGTAAGTATCCGAATTTTGGTTCTGATCGGTGAAACGGTGTAGATTTGTGCGAAAGGGCCTAAATGCAGGGAATGGGGTGGTCTGTCCGAAATTTTAAGTGGACCGTGTTACTCGCAGGGCTCCAAAGGGTAAGTATACAAATTTTGGTTCAAATCGGTGAAACGGTGCAGATTTGTGCCAAAGGGCCTAAATGCAGGGAATGGAGTGGTCTGTCCGCAATTTCAAGCAGACAGTGTTACTCGCAGGGTACTAAGGGTAAGAATACGAATTTTGGTTCTGATCGGTGAAACGGTGTAGATTTGGGCCAAAGGGCCTAAATGCAGGGAGTGGGGTGGTCTGTCCGAAATTTTAAGTGGACAGTGTTACAGTACTCGCAGGGTTCCAAAGGGTAAGTATACAAATTTTGGTTCAGATCGGTGAAACGGTGTAGATTTGTGCAAAAGGGCCTAAATGCAGGGAATGGGGTGGTCTGTCCGAAATTTCAAGTGGACAGGGTTACCCGCAGGGCTCCAAAGGGTAAGTATACAAATGTTGGTTCAGATCGGTGGAACGGTGTAGATTTGTATACATAACAGACAGACACACAAACTTTGTGCTTTATATATATAGATACCAGGTGAATCGGCTGATCCTAATAGGCCTAGCGTTGTTTTATGCAGCTTATCTAACGCCTTTTGTCAGGAATGTCGATATTTCTCTGCTTGCATCCCGTATGTTACTAATGCACTGCAAGCATATGCCGAAAACGATACTGAACACTATTATTTTTCTCTCGTGTTTGTCTGTAGTCACATCGAGTGAAAAGTAAGAGTGATCAGAATCGTTTGCAGAATATGCTTACAGTGCATTTGCACCATACGGGATGCAAGCAGAGAAATACCGACCTTTCTAATAACAACGCTAGTTGGGCTGCATAAAACAATATTATTAGGGGCAGCAGATTCTCTTGGTAAATCCATACATTAGTATGGCAGTTGCATGAAGTTGTGGTTGGGAAGAAATCTATTCATTAGTATGGAAGTTTCATGCAAGCAATTGAACATTGAACCTATCAGGACGCGTAGAATCATGTTGACAGCAGTCATGTGTGGGCTCCTAAAACTTATCTGAAATTGTATTACCTATATGTCTGCCAATTTTGGAACAATTCCCATGAATACCTTCTGAGATATCCAAGTTAGAGTTCAAATACCAATTGTAATTTTTCAGCAGTTGGTAGCACTGACGTCGTTTTCAAATTTTGCGTTGAGATGTTCTGATCTAGATCTTTATTCGTACTAAATTTAATTTTGATAGCTGCAACCCTTTAGGAGTTGATGAGGACACACACACACACACATCTGCCCAGATTGATCTCTTAAGTATAATTTTCATCATTTTTACAAAATGTAAAAAGTAGGCTAATATCTGCGCATGAATTTGAATTAATTTTTGAGATCCGACAACATCAAAGTAAGAAAAAAGGAAATTTGCATGACGATTGCCAACAGACAGTCAGTTTTCCGTTGAGCCTGCTGCGATTAATCCCAAAATAGTAAATAGGTTCGAATCGTCAATCACTGAACACTGGATTGCGGGGAATGCTTTGATCCCGGATTGGAGGCTTCACACATACAAGCAGTTTCTCTTCGGCTCGTCGGAATGATGCTCCACGAGCGATGATAAACCGATCAAAAATGTGTCAATGGAAGCCTTTGATTCGCACTTTCTAGGTCTCAAAGCAGAATCAATGCATTGCTTAACGCTACAGTACACCTACAGAGTAAGCCTCCCATATGAAGTGTTCTTAAGTTCTCAACTTGCGCTCTGCTAACCAATACAAATTCGCTTAAGTAATTGCCCATAATGGATCGCATAGGGAGACGGGAAGGTGCATAATTATTATCCTCTTGAGTTTCCAATTTATTCACTCGTTGATGTTGAGAGTTGTCTACTCATATTATCATTATTGTGATGTGCAACATAATACACGGCAACTATAATTATTATAATATTAATTCCGCACTGTAGCCTACGACATGGGTCTCCAAACTACAGCACGCGGGCCAACACTGGCCCACGAGCTCCACCAATCTGGCCAGCGCCATGGGAGCGTGCCGGAGATGCCTGCTTTCTGGCCAGACATTATTTGTTTTGATAACATTAAGTAAATCATACATAATAATAATCAGATGGTTTTATTTGGCGATCTATTAATAAACACAATAACTGACATGAAATTGACAATTTTAACTGTAATTAATTATGGTGTTTGAAGCCATTTTCAGTGTACACAAAAGTTTGATGCTTTTCAGTCGGTCAACACGATTGCAACCAAATGAGATGGGGTTTTCCCTAATCCTGAAAAAAAATACATGAGATTAATAAATACACTTGGATGACCAGTTTCGATCGTCAAGCGATCATCATCAGATATTTAATCTTGAAGATTATCCTGAATACAGTAACATACACCACATTAGAGGGACTAGACTTGGCAATTTAATACAGGTATATTTGGACGAGGTACACATGGCACTTAGGAATGCGAGAAGGGGAATATCCCAACGAGATAAGGGACCCTCACACACAGGAATTTTCCTTCAGTCGAGTGCAAACAGTGACCAAGTGAACTGCTCTCACCAGGACCACGCAAGATTCAACCAGATAAGTAGCCTGTACAATACAATCTGAATTTACCATTTACAACAACTACATATTCACTCCAAACAAGCAAATTCCGGAGGTCAATAACCCTTCCAGTATCTTAACAAAACATCACATAGACTACTACTAACAAATATTGACGAGTTGCATTATCTTAATTAACACTGCAACTAAATAAGTGTATATATTGTAAATATCTTCACCCATACTTTCAGACATAGATTTTATAGTCTAAGTGTAATGAATCTGATGATGATCGCTTGACGATCGAAACTGGTCATCCAAGTGTATTTATTTATCTCATGTGATATTTCCAGCATTAGGGAACAACCCATCTCATTTGGGTACAATCGTGTTGACCGACTGAAAAGCATCAAACTTTAGCTGTAATTAATGAAATTCGATTTATCCTAAAAACTCACTAACGTAAGTGACATATCTAGGTGATTCAGATAAGGATATTGAGCATTATGATTAATGAGATTCTTGTAGCTACTTTCCTCTGGCAGTTGTTGATCACGTTTACTAGTGGAAATTATCAGGAGCGACTTCAAATCCTCATCAGTTAATTTGAATGTGTAAATATATTTTGTATATTTAATTTTGGAGAATATTTTACACACAGATAAGCAATGTCGAAAGCAGGAAAAAAGCCACGTACAAACGGAGAGGAGTCCAACCCCACAACCCCCCACCCCCCACCCCCGCACCTAGCGTCATAGATATCTCACTCGCCTGCCAGTCCCGAAATAAAAATGTTATAATAATGTTATTGGTTTTACGTCCCATTTCACAACTGTGTCTTTTAGAGATGCCAGGGTGCGGGAAATTTGCCCCGAAGAGGATCTTTAACGTGCCAGTGAATCTACTGACACGGCTCCCTCGCATTTGGGCACCGTCAAATGTCAGCTGACTGCGCCAGGATTCGAATCCTGCAATCTTGGGCTCAGCAAGCGAGAACGTTACCTCTGAGCCATACAGTCAGTCAAAAACCAAAATTTGTGCGTAATTCAAAACTACAGAATATTGGTGTGATGAGCTTAGTGGAGGATTGAGTGTGGCCCTAAGGCTAAACGTTTGGAGATCCCTGGCCTACGAGATCATATGCACTCATGATAATGGAGTTCGGCTCCGTGGCTAGATGGTTAGCGCGCTAAGGCTTCGGCACGAAGTGCCCCGGATTCGATACCCGGCTGAGCCATCAGGGATTTTAATCTCCTGGGGTTAATTCCCGTGGCTCGGGGACTGGGTGTATGTGACGACTTCATCATTACTTCATCCTCATTACGACGCGCAGGTCAACTAGAAAGGCCTCTCCGGAGGCCCCACGATCATTATGATAATGAAAATTTTAACACCATGAAGTAATCGATCGTTTGTGCTGATTTTTTACATACGTAATGAAGTCACGTGATTGGTCGCGGAGGAATCAACTCCAATTTATGAACCATAGTGCAGCATAGTCTGTGCAGTGAACTGTTCGCCGTCAAACATGTCTCCATAACAAAGAAAAGCACACATTAAAAACAGTTGTCGCAATTTGAGAGAGCTTGGATATTTGGTCTGTGTAAGAGTGGTTTATCTCTGCGAACTGCACCTACAATTGTTGGTCGACAGGTATCTACGGTACAATGGATATGGCAGCAGTGATCAAATGAAGGTGCGCACACTCGTAGACCCAAAACAGGTCCTACTCGAAGGACAACTGTGAAGGAGGATCACCGCATCATTCGAATGGACCCCTGCGCAACAGCATCGCAAATTCAAGCAACAGTGACACCCCAAGTTTGGAAATCATCCGTTCACGAGTCCATGTTCCTGCAGAAGGTGTTCCATTGCACCCACAACATCGACGTGGACGGCTGGCGAGGTGTCGAGAAAGATAGGCAACTCTAAGTTAGCGAAATGAATCGATTAAAGGACGGGTCTACTCACTTCAGATGTAGGTCTACTAATTGTAAGTGCACTCCAAATGTTGACGTATACGAATTTCAAAATTAAGAGACAGGCAAATTACAGGGTTGTAAGGAAAAGAGACAACAGAAATAATAACCTCGTAAATTTTTATTGGTTGAAATACCAGGGAGGGCTTTGAAATTTAAGAATACAATTTTTAATGATGTCATTTAACAGGTCATAGTCCTAAGCCTGTGCAAAATGCGAAGGGACTGTTGCCCTTGTTCGGCCGACTGGGACGAAAAATTCCAAGCATGTTGTTTGTCTTGGTCCAAATTGGCGACAAATAGTGACCATTGGTCCAAACGGGATGCGGCCATCTGAGAAAGGTAAACAAGGTAACACGTAACTGGCATGTAGCCAGCTAGTATCCAGGAGAAGGCCACGCAGGCAGGTTATGAGAAGGGAGGGGAAGGGAAACCGTCTAAACACATTTTTGCCCCTTAACACGCCCACCTTGTAACGTTGTTGCCAGACTAATTGACGATAATGGCCTCCCACGATGTCATTACTTTAAAATGGATTTCTTTTGAGAGCCCCTCACCATTTGTTATCCTGCACAACATAGTTGGACGAGCGATTGTCCTGGCCGCCAGGCCGTATTGCACAATATTTGTTGAGTTAATATCTTTGAAAATTAGTTTAAATTGCAGATATTCTACCTAAAATAAATGTTTTTTCAATTCTATAATCTCCAAAAAGAATTCAGTGCACATAACTCAACCCCAACAAAAGTTTCTGGCAGTCTCGTACGGTGTATTGTCATAACGTGGTCGATCTACGGAACCTACCATGTAAAGTGGAGGGCCGGGGCCGCGACCTCTCTGTGATATGAAAGGATTTTCCTTTCTTTTCAAGGGCCTGGAGAATTGGCCCATTCATAACGTTCCGTTGGAGTGAAATAGAAGATCTCTCCATTTCACTTCCTGCGTCTATCTCTGTTTGAAGGTCGAAGCGGATTACGGAAGATGGGTCAACCCCACGCCCTACCACAGGTACTCAGCCATTGTTCACAGCTTGCTGAACTTGAGACTTTACACAAACATATATTTACACATTTTGAGTTATCTGGTGTTCCAAGTATAATAGAAGTGTATTTTTTATAAATGAGTGTGTTTTTAGCTTGTGTGGTACGGTACGTAGTTATTTAATATGCTTATGTGTGCGACATAGGCAAATGAATGAATTGGAATTTTTATTAACAAATCCATTTTCATCTATACCTCTGAACACAAAGTTAGAAATTAAAAAATTGGGACCGCATCAACCAAGGGGATAGATAAATTCAGGGGTGTATATACAATTCTTTTGGGGGAGGAGGGGGGGGGAGAGATGACTATCCTGGAAAACTGTGAGTATTCTCAGGGGATTGTCACCGCAAAATACCCAGAAATATCAACCAATATCATAGAGCATATAACTGTGTGTAATTATTCTAGATAAGAGTTAATTGTAAAATGCTAAGTTTATATAGCCTACAATTAGTGGCAATACAAAATAAGTTGCAAAATACAACACACAAAAAGTAAAATTTTATACTTAATGAATTTTCTATTATGGCATATATTTGCCAATTTATTAAGCAGAAAGGTAAACAGTTCTTCTTTTTACAAATTGATAATATATATCTCAAATGTACCGTACTGCAAAACTCTCAGTTTTCCCACACATGGCTGAGTGTACCCCATTCCAAACCTCAGACCAGAATTAAAATTTCTTGGCAGAGGCAGGAATCGAATTCGGACCTCCGGGGCGGAAACCAAGAATGCTAGCCGCTACACCACGAGGTAGTCTAATTTCAATCATAATATTGTTTCTTTATTTTTTTTTTGGGGGGGGGGGGCCTCATAACTTAGATGTTAGGCCCCTTAAATCAACAATTATCATCATTATCATCATAATATTGTTTATAACTTAGCCAATAAGTTAAGATTAGGGTACAACCAAAATTACAATTATTTTATGCCTTTACCAAAGCAACACATTCATAATTTTTCTTGGCTCTTTTCGGGGGGGGGGGGGGGGCTGTGTCCCCTGGATAAATTTGCTACTTCCGAGCACAGGAGTGGAGAATATATTTACAAATAAGGAGCCATGTGAGTACAGCTTTTAATGCATGAACTATTTTATGATAATTTGTTTCAATAGTTGTGTTGTGTTGAATTACGATGATGGCAATATTGGCAACAATGAAAAAAATCCACAGCCTGTTTCCAGTCGACCGACCGGGTCAGGAAATGGAATGAATGGAGCCCCCATCTAGCGGCGAGGATATGAACTGTTCCAGCTGCCGAAGCCTGTCGCATTCCCCTGGGGCAATGATTAAATGAATGACAGATGAGATGAAATGATAGTGGAGAGTGTTGCTAGAATGAAATTTGTGACAGGGAAAACCGGAGTACCCGGAGAAAAACCTGTCAGCCTCCGCTTTGTCCAGCACATATCTCACATGGAGTGACCGGGATTTGAACCACGGACCAGTGGTGAGAGGCCGGCGTGCTGCCGCTTAAGCCACGGAGGCTCTAATTACAACAATAAATATCACATATAAAACAAAAGTTAATATAAAACAACAATGGTAAAATGTGGCCTACCCTAAAATTATAGTCAGAAGCCGTCCCTGAGGTAAACCTTTAATTTTCCCTGCTACACGACGCACCATTTATTATACGTGTTGCTACCTGGCCTGTGTGTTCCCCACCCACACTACACACGCTTGAGAATGTGAGATGAGCCTTGGACGCAACGCTCGGTGTGTGATGACAGAACGGCCTCGCCAAACCTTTTGATCCTTGACTGCACAGTATTCGTTCATAAACACAAGAGAATTCAAAGAGACATTGTGTGCAATAGGTCACCCGGCAATTGGACGGATGTGGTCACAACGCTTTGATCTACAGAGAGCTCTTTAGAGCAGTGGCCACCACAGACAGAAATGTCACTGGACTATCCAGAAAGTATGTACTGTATTACACCTGTTCATTGTCAGTGGCGTAACGGTCCCTTGCATGATAAACCCTTTAGAGAACAAAACATTGTGTTTCAATTGTTTTCTTTATTTTTCTCTCTCTCACTTTTCTTTTAACCCGGGAGTAGTGACGCGGGGTCTTTCGTGACCTGTCGAAAATGTATTTTGTTAGAATGTGCTTGTTTCTAAACTTAGAGACCTTGGCTGCCACATACCTCTCCCCACATTCCCTGCTGTTAGTCTGAGGTCAGTAACATTGTAGTGAAAGGTGTTCATTGTTAGAAAGAGAGATTATTGTCAAGCGGTGTGTGTGAGACAACCCATAGTTGATTTATTGAAAGCTTGTTTTTTTCGAAGGTTTTGCAAATATTGGATGGATTGCCCTTGGTGTGTCATTTAGCTACTGGGCACATCGTAATAATGAGCTCCGTGAACTCATTGGGTGTATACAATTTGTTTCATAACCTGCGCTAGTGTGTAATCTATGGATTCATGAATATTGATTGGTAACCTATGCTGTGAAGCTAATATTCATTTATTTTCAATAAAATATCATACAATTGAGTAAATAAACCCAATACATCAATGTATGATACATAATACATAGTCATCAGACAAATCTACTCACACCCAAGTACACGGGGCTACATGACTACGTAACAACTCAACCATTCTGAAGGCTACACGTATTATCTCAGTTATATTGATTACACTGCATTTTAATTCATTTTAATTTGTTGAGGTACGTTACCCTTAGTTGTTCTTAGTGTTGATTCATACAAGGGCCTACGACATTGTAGTCATTTATCCCCGTGTACTTGGGTTTAAGTGCAATTTATCTGATAAATTATGTCATTGTGGTTGCTGTAGTAGTAGCCTATGTGCATAAGTAATTAGAGCTAGTATGACGAAGGATTGGATGTGACCTTATGTTAAGTAACATCCCAACATTTGCCTGGAGTAGAAGTGAGAAACCACGGAATACTACTTCTGGGTAGGATGAGGTGGGAATGTCTCACTAGATTCCAGCCCTCAAACCAGAATTAAGTTTCTAGGGAGAGCTGGGATTCGGACCCGGAGCTTAAGGGCGACAGCTAAGAATGCCGTGAAAGCCAATATACCATCTTTTTGGAAGCCTTCATAGCGAGGTTATGGCTGTTTGAGCTTTTAGTTCTCGCAGTAAAGAGGCGCAGGTGCACTTCAGAAAATGGGAGGTAGCGCGCAGTTCGCTACTCCTGTGGGGGTCCGGGTGGGGACACCAAGAGCCCGCTGATGAGCCAGCTTGCTGTTCCTGGGCGAAATCCCACACAAGACACAACACAAACCTAGAAAAATTGCTGAGTTTTAATTCACTGGCCGTGAAAGTCAATATACCATCTTTTTGGAAGCCTTCATAGGGAGGTTATGGTTACTTGAGCTTTTAGGTCTCGCAGTAAAGAGGCACAGGTTCACTTCATAACATTGGAGGTAGCGCGCAGTTCGCTACTCCTGTGGGGTTCGGGCGGGGTACACTTACTTGATTTTAGACATGATGCGCACAAAACGTAATGACTAAAGCAATGTTAAACACAGCTCTAACATTCACACGCTGACCCTATGCCTACAGTTCACGCCACGGTTTTTAGCCGGCCAGTCCCGGGTTCACAATCGTACAGGGACTGGTGGCGAACCTCAGGCTCGTGAATTGTTTTCCGCTCAACTGGAAACTCACGTATCAATTGCACATGCGTGACACTCGCAGACTGTCCTCTATAGAGGACTGTGAAACTGGGTCTGACCGGCCCAAAAAAAAAGGGTGTGTAAACTGTCTGCTACGTCTGCCGGCAACACCCTGATTTTAAAAATGCTCAAGAGACCTTCAGCTGATAAAATCCATGTTAACACCTGCAAATAACAGAGACTGCACGTGGGAACAGTCAATAACAGTTCACAATAAGAGTTGTTGTTTTTTATTCCTTTGTCTTCCTTCCAAAATCCCTTCCCTGACCCGGGCGGGCATCAATTCCACTCGGGTACCTGAGTCAGGGTTACCTCAATTCCACTCGACACTCCAGGTAGTGGCCAGAGGAGTCCCTCGGTCGCGGTCTCTTTATCCTTATGCATTCTTAGAACGACACAAGTCTTCCATGCTCACTTCTACCATTGATTATAATCAATGCTTCTAATATAACTAATATAACTTCTAATAATGATAACAAATTAAGTATAACTTCTCAAAATAACATACCGTGGTCAGTTATATTTCAGCAGTACAATAACCACTGCTTCAGTAAAGACAACGACCTTTCATATTCCATATTCCGGAAAGCAACACAAACCTCGCATGCAATCGACAATCAGTCTAATCACCCCAGTACGCACAAACTAGCGGGTTTCAATTCAATGGTGCACAGGGCTTTAAACATACCCATGTCAAAAGACAACTATAATAAGGAAATAAGAACTATTATGCAAATAGCAAAGGAAAACAACTTCTCGCCAAGCAAAATAAATCAAATTATAGCCAAACATAAAAATAAAGATAAAGATAAAACGATTCCCAAACCGGACAGTAATGAGAAAAAATTTGCGCGTTTCAACTATGTGAATGCGAATACATATAAAATCACTAACCTATTCAAAAAGCAAGGCATAAAGATAGCTTTCACGACGAAAAACACAACCGCTAGGCACCTCCTAAATAGTAATCTAAATAAACGTGACCCGTATTCAAGGTCAGGGGTATATTCTATAACGTGCCAAGACACCGATTGTCAAGCTAATTACATCGGGCAGAGTGGAAGGCGAGTAGACACACGTTATAATGAACATAGAAATGCGATAAGATACGGAACACATTCAGCCGTGTGCGAACATATGTGTGACGCAGGGCATAGCTTTACCAACATAGAGTCGGACCTTAAAATAATCCATCACGAATCGAAAGGCAAAGCTCTTGACATAAAGGAAGCAATCGAGATACACCTAGCCAAACGAAACAATCCCAACAATCTAAATGAACACACGTTCATGGAGAGCTCACCCCTCTTCACGCTACTAAAAGACACACCCTGTCGGAAACAAAACACAATTTAGCGACACAGCCAAGCTAGATAAAAAAAGGGGGGAAATTAGGGGGGTTTTAATAGGTAAATGTTACCTGGATCAGGTGTACGATGTACTTTTCTTCTGCAATAAACCAAGGCCCATATTAGAGGCAGTATTAAAGGTGCCGGGACGTCCTCATAAGACCGTCAACGCTTAGTTCGAATGGGTTATGCTCCACGCGTGGCGAGGACTAATCCACGGTCTTTAATAGTTGTAGATCCACCTCATTCAATAACATACATCTTATCTAGGTTGGCAACACCTCACATAAACACATCGCGATCACTCCCCACAGCACGTAGGGACAGAGGGGGAAGGCAGGGAAAAACCAGTCGTTAAGATAACCACCGCAGTCGACCGCACAACGAGTTCAAGTGAGCACGGAAACTGAGAATAGCTGTAGTACGGAAGACAATCAGATAAGTAGTTAACCTAAAATTGTATAGTTTAACCATAGTTTACAACCATATAATCTCTCTAAAGTACAATCTCCGGATAGCCATCACCATTTAGCATTTCACCTAACATATATACTGCATTTAGCATACACTGACAGTTGCAGTACCAATACTGCAACTAAATAATTGTACATATTGTAAATATTTTCACCTGTATTTCAAACATAGATTTTATAGCCTAAGTGTATTGGATCTGATGATGATCGCTTGACGATCGAAACTGGTCATCCTAGTGTTTTATTAATCTCATGTAATTTATTTCAGGATTAGGGCATAACCCATCTCTTTTGGGTACATTCGTGTTGACCGACTGAAAAGCACTTAACTCTTGTTTACTAAGGCAACACTGAAAATATGGCTTCAAACACCACAATGATGTAGAACGATCATTCTCAGCCTATAAACTCATTTTGACGGACAATAGACATAGTTTGTCTCCAGAAAACATTGAAAGACTACTAGTTACCTATTGTGATGCTTCTTTTTGCAACAAATTATACCTGTAAATAGGTAAGTGAATAAAGTTGCATGTTTTAAGTGCATATTTCATTATTTTCCGTGCATATATTCTAACTTTTTAGTGCATATTTGCATGCATATTTTCAGGTTTTTTAGTGCATATAAATCCGGGCCCTACATATAAGTTATAATGTGGCAAACCATTTATACCTGATTTAACGAATGAGCGGACTTGACATCAGAACCCTTGGTATGCGAGCAGGAGGGTTATGATATTTGTTTACGCCATTGGGGATAACCCCTTGACAAAGCCTGAGCGGAGTTGAGGAATTCATTATTGGGTCCCTTGGAGGACCGAGTGGAATTAAGGAAAATCGAGGGGAACTGACGTTCGACCCCTGACCCTTCCTTAATTAGAACGAAGTTAGAGGTCGCCCGGGTGATTGGCCTGTCACCCGCCATCCTCAGTTGTATCTGCAGGAAAAGTGTGTTCAGCTCCCTCACACTGTCCTTGCGACGGTGAAGGAATGATCCCTCGCAGGGTCCTGGTGACCGCTAACTTGGTCACTGTCCAGCGTGCCACTAGGATTTAAATCTCCATCACAGAGTCAGGACTCAAAACCTCGCCATCTCAGTGTGAAGCTGATATGCTTACCACAAAATCTCAAAGATGGCTTCCTGGAAATCAGTAGTGAATTGAAAATTCATCACTCATCTCTACGACAGTGCTAGCAGACCGCAGCCTTTGAAAGGATTACTCCTTCAACACTCCCACAGCCAAGGTTCCAATTACCCGCGATAAATCGTCTAAATTGTCTGTCTAAGTGAATCAACCGCATGAGAGATGATAAGGTAGCATTAAAGCACTACGAGCGTTTGGGCTCACGAGATAAAAACTGAAGTGCCCCACT